>CAJHXA020000005.1:12500-612500 GCA_905147815.2 Phalera bucephala
ACACCACCACCAGCGTGAGGCGAAGCATCGGAGAGTGGGAGTCAGCCGCAGAAGTGTCAGAGGGGACGTCTGGACCAAAATATACATCAAGAGCAGCCGAGGCCAAGGCCTGCCTCAACAAAGCCAAACTCCATCTAGGCAATTCCAGAAATTTAAAAACGGATATTAAGAACGCCGTGACGCAGGCCTTGGACCGGCTGTATCAATTGGTGAAGGAGTCGGAGGCCGTGGCAAAAACAAACAGGGAGAAATCAGAGAAAAAGGAGGAAAAAACGATCCCTGAAAATGAGAAAGCGACTGTACCAAGAAAGGAACCCTCCACCGCTTGGGAAGTAAAGTTAGAAGAACATAGTAGGCTTCTTCAAGAACATAAACAAGAGATGACTCAGCTCCGCCAAGAGATAGGCGAATCTGCAAAGACAATTATAGAGTCTGCAGAAATAAGATCTTCCTATGCGGAAAAAAGACCTACTTATGCGGAAACACTCGCAAACAAGATGCCACCCCCCCCAAAGCCGCACCACTCTATCCTGGTGTCATCCACAAAAGTGGAAGACACCAGCGACGACGTAGTCATGAAGCTGAGGACCACCTTAAGGGCCCGAGATACCGGAATTCAAATACAATCTTTGAGAAAGGTAAAGGACCAGAAGGTGGTCCTCAGCTGCAGGACAAAAGAGGAAGCAGTGAAAACAGCAGGTAAATTGAAAGAAAACATAGATCTAAAAATAGAGGAGGCGAAGAATAAGAATCCTCTGGTGATCCTGAGATATATGATGGCCTACAACACCGACGATGAGGTGTTGAAGGCCATCATAAATCAAAACACCGAGTTGACGCGGGGCCTGTCTGCCGAGGAACTAGCAGCCACCACGGTAAAATACCGCAGAAGAGTAAGGAACCATCTGCAGTGCCACATAATACTGCAGGTGGCACCCCAAATGTGGCAGCGAATGACCTCGGCGGGCAGGCTCCACGTCGACCTCCAATACCTGCATGTCGAAGACCAGTCGCCGCTCATCCAATGCACCAAATGCCTAGCATTTGGCCACGGCCGTAGGGCATGTAAGGAGGAAGGGGAGTCATGCACCTACTGCGGTGGCCAACATACAAGAGCGGACTGCCCCCAGCTGGCGACTGGTCAAACGACTAAATGTAAAAATTGTTTACAAGAAAAATTACAGGATACCGCTCACGGGGTGTACAGCGAGGATTGCCCCATTCGCAAAAAATGGGACAACCTTGCTCGGGCAAGCGTGGCATATTGCTGAAGTCATAAACAGGCCGAAAATTGCTGCAGGCTCGCGGGTTGTGTCGGCGATGGGTGGGTCGGGAAAAAACCGTAGGAGAAAGATAATACATACCATCAAAAAGAAAAGAATGACGATCCGGAAACGGGAAAACCGACTTGCTGCTCCACGCCGTAGCTGCCGCGGGCTCGCCACATACTTAAAACCTAAAATAAAACAGGATTATAAATGTAGGAAACCCAACGCCTCATCACACGGAAGCCTACAGACGGAAAGGACGACACAAAGAATACAGAGACGGAGAACGGAAATGGAAAGAGGCACGACTGGGACGCGATACATAAATCAAAATGATCCAAAGGCGCCAAACCTCACTAAAGAATATAAATTTGAAAATGAAATTGAATCTCAATTAAAATTTAAAACGATGGCGGAGGAATTCGCCTTTGGATCTACCTCGAAAATGATTCGACGCGCCAGAATATCTCTCCAACTTGCACTTGTTATACACGTAGGTATAACAAGAATAAAGGGAAGAAGGAGAGATACCTGGAAAACACCCAGTAACCAAAACAGAATCAGGCACGACCTCGGGTCGCTTGCCAACTTGAAGTTGACGAAGCAACATCTTGATAAATGTTAGCCGAAATAGAGACCCGAGGTCGAACCTGCGGGAATGAAGAGCTGAGGAACCCAAACAAGGAGTGCACCAAATTTATTAGTCGCCACTAAGATCCCTCAGTCCTAAGAAAACAATAAGAACAGTACATGATAAAAGGCAGAAGGATGAGAACAATATAGTTTAGACGAATATCTTAAAAATATAACAAAACCAATATAAAAACCAAAGTTACAGTCGCCAAATAGATCAGACAAATAAGGGCCCTGACACATATTAGGGGAAACTCTGGCGACCATTAAAAAAAAAAAAAAAAAAAAAAAAAAAAAAAAAACCTAACCTAACCTAACCTAACCTAACCTAACCTAACCTAACCTAACCTAACCTAACCTAACCTAACCTAACCTAACCTAACCTAACCTAACCTAACCTAACCTAACCTAACCTAACCTAACCTAACCTAACCTAACCTAACCTAACCTAACCTAACCTAACCTAACCTAACCTAACCGGTCGATTTTCACTAATTTCTCTTGACAATAGTATATACAATCTATATATATTTAAACTCGATTCATCGAGCCCGACATTTTAAGACAATTTCCCGAGGAAAATTCCGAAGGAAATTTATAAATTTTCCCTACATTGTTTATTCATTGTTTATTTTTCGGAACTTTAAACCCCAAAATTTTCAGAATTCTGTTTTAGCGAAATTCCAAATTTGGTATCGTTGCACAGCCCTCGTCAGCCCCTATCCGCAGACACCCCAATTGTAGGGGTAGCGCGAAATTTGGCAAAACCGCATACCGAACCGAGGTATAGCGCTGAGTGCGATAATTTGGGTTTTCGTCGATTTTCCATACTTTCTTTTGACTTTAGTATAGTAAACATTGAGTTATTTGAACTCGATACATCGAGCCCGATCTATCTGGACCGTTTCCCCAAAATTTTTCGAAGGAAAGTTATAAACTTTCCATACATTGACCGTTTTTTGGAATTTTAAATCCCAAAATTTTCAAAATTTTCCTCTAGCGAAACTCCAAATTTGATACCGTTGCACAGCCCTCGTCAGCCCCTATCCGCAGACACCCCAATTGTAGGGGTAGCGCGAAATTTGGCAAAACCGCATACCGAACCGAGGTATAGCGCTGAGTGCGATAATTTGGGTTTTCGTCGATTTTCCATACTTTCTTTTGACTTTAGTATAGTAAACATTGAGTTATTTGAACTCGATACATCGAGCCCGATCTATCTGGACCGTTTCCCCAAAATTTTTCGAAGGAAAGTTATAAACTTTCCATACATTGACCGTTTTTTGGAATTTTAAATCCCAAAATTTTCAAAATTTTCCTCTAGCGAAACTCCAAATTTGATACCGTTGCACAGCCCTCGTCAGCCCCTATCCGCAGACACCCCATTTATAGGGGTAGCGCGAAAAATCGCCCCCCCGCCCACCCGGTTGTAGCTCACTACGTTGATTTTTTGGATCAGCGAAAGTAGGTATTTCAAAATAAACGCAGATACCACAGCGCGGGTGGTGTTTTTCGCTGACAGACGTACCTGAAACAGGATAAATACTTAGTTTTAGCGACCCCAACCCTTTTACAGTTGGGAAAAGGAACAGACGTAGCGTAACTACCCGAATAAATATAAATTGACTTAAAGTACTCACGTACTCGGACTGGTCACGCATAAGGACCTGCTTGACACGTAGCGCTGCGACGACAGCTTCGCCGACTGTACAACAAAGTCTGACGAACAAACACGAAGACTGCTTCCGACGATAGTACCTGCAACAAAGAATAAGTATTGAAAAATTGACATTAATTTAATAAATAATAAACGTATCCTAAAATTAGGATATAAAATAGAGATAAGTCTTGACCCAACTCCTATACAGTTGGATTAGGTATAAGTAGAAAATATAGACTCGGCTAAAAAGGCCATATTAAAATACAAGTTTAACCCCAAACTCTAGTCATATATACAACAAAAAATAAATCTTACATAATATAATTATACAAATTTAATTAACATATATATACAATTTTAATTAACAAATCAACAATTATTAACTCAGCCTCTATACAGCTGCAGTAATCTGATTATATTAACAAAACCCCCCAATATGTTCGGTTTCCGTACCCCCGCCAAGACACAGGAACCAAAAGGACATCAGACATCCCCAAAGCTGGCAGAACTGGCGCAGACCACCAGCGTCAGGCGGAGTATCGGCGAATGGGACCAAGCGGCCGACACGTTAGAGGGGATGTCGGATATAGCCACTTACCCGAGCAGAGCAGCCGAAGCCAGGGTCTGCCTCAACCGCGCCAAACAACATCTAGGCAATTCACGCAATCTCAAAACTGAGATTAAAGCGGCGGTGATGCAGGCCGTGGACCGGATGTACCAGCTAGTCAGAGAGGCGGAAGCCGTAGAAAAGATCGAAAAGGTGAAAATAGGGACTAAAAACTCTAAAAGAGAAGACACGACTATGTTAGAGGACAACGCGAAAAACTGGCTCGACAAACTAGACAAGCATGGCAAGCTGCTGCAGGAACATAGAAAAGAAACGGAGGAGTTAAGAAAAAAGGTGGAAATAGCTACAAAGGCCATAACCGAAGCGGCGGAAGCAAAACCGACATATGCAGAGATGCTGACCGCCGCGAAACCAACCCAATCCAAGCCCCATCACTCCATCCTGGTCTCCTCCACCAAAGTGGAGGACACCAGCGAAGACGTCATCTTGAAGCTGAGGACCACCCTGCAGGCTAGAGAGACCGGCCTCCAAATCCAATCTCTGAGGAAAGTAAAGGACCAAAAGGTGGTCCTCAGCTGCAAAACAAGAGAGGAAGCAGCCAAAACTATTGCCAAATTAAAGGCGAACCTGCTACTTAAAGTGGAGGAAGCTAGGAATAAAAACCCACTAGTCATCTTAAAATATATGATGGCTTACAACACCGATGGGGAGGTGTTGGAAGCCATCAAAAACCAAAATCAGGAGTTGACGCGGGGCCTGTCCGTCGAGGAAATGGCCGCCACCACGGTAAAATATAGAAGGAGAGTGAGGAACCACCTGCAGTGCCACATAGTACTGCAGGTGGCACCCCTTATGTGGCAGCGGTTGACAACGGCGGGCAGGCTCCACGTGGATTTGCAGTATCTACAAGTAGAAGACCAGTCGCCACTTCTGCAGTGTACAAAGTGCTTAGCGTTTGGCCACGGCCGTAGGGCATGCCAGGAAGAGATGAATTCGTGCACCTACTGCGGTGGCCAACACCTGAGGGCGGACTGTCCAGATTTGGCGACTGGACAAAAAGCAAAATGTAAAAACTGCACCCTAGAAAAGCTGCAAAACACAGACCATGGGGCTTTTAACGAAGAATGCCCAATAAGAAAAAAGTGGGATAACCTAGCTAGATCCAGCGTTGCATACTGCTAAGGTTGAGTATCAGATGAAAAGTCGAAATAGGACAGGAGTTACGGCGAGTGCGAGAGATAGAATAAAAAAGGACAAAAGGGGAAGAATGCCCACCGGCGCAATGAACACCAACAGACACCAACGCCAATACACCGTTTCGTTCCTTCAGTGCCTCGTCCTCGCCGGAAACCTGAACACAAAAAGCAGTTTCATATTAAAACTCTTTCAAATAAAACATCATAAAGCCCAAGCCACATGCACAACAGCACGCCGTAGAATGGTGACCCCAGGCAAGAAAGGAAGTACCATCCAAAAAGAGAGAGGCGATACTGGGTGGAAAGAAAAACGTCCGACTGATACGCTGGCGTCGAATTTAAGCCTGGAGGATAATTTCGTCAATGAAAATAAATTTCACATCAAAATTAAAAGCCCTGTAGCAGGAAACGCCAGCGGATCACACTCAAAGACGAACCATTGCACCGGAAGAACCCACCCCCTTGCATTCGCTATGCAGACAAGCATAGTGGAATTAGTGGGAAGGGGATGCGACGACCGGCTAAAATTTAAACACCCAATACATAGAATAATCAGGGACGACCTCGAGTCGTCAGTCAACATTGCGTTGTGAAGCAGCATCATGAAGATGTTAGCCGAAAATTTGGGGACTCGAGGCCGTACCAGAATGAGCGAAAGAGAAAGAAAGTTGACAGTGCACCATTATAGGCAACAATCCTTAACCTCAGTCCAAAATATATACAAAAGCACATTAAACAAATAACAGTAAAATGCCAAATCAAATAGAATTAAAACATAACGATTAAACTTAAACAACATTGAAATTTGAAAACACATCTGGACGAAAACCTAAGTTAATATAAATACTCGAAAAAAACTATAAAAAAAAAAAAAAAAAAAACAGCATAAAGTGAAGAACCAACAGATGCTAAATAAAGTCTCCAACACATATTGGGGGAATCTTTGTCATTAAACATAAAAAAAAAAAAAAAAAAAAAAAAAAAAACCTAACCTAACCTAACCTAACCTAACCTAACCTAACCTAACCTAACCTAACCTAACCTAACCTAACCTGGTCTAATTTCTATACTCTCTTTTGACTATAGTATATACAACCCTATATATTTAAACTCGATTCATCGAGCCCGACATTTTGAGACAATTTCCCGAGGAAAATTCCGAAGGAAATTTATAAATTTTCCCTACATCGTTTATTCATTGTTTATTTTTTGGAACTTTAAACCCCAAAATTTTCAGAATTCTGTTTTAGCGAAATTCCAAATTTGGTATCGTTGCACAGCCCTCGTCAGCCCCTATCCGCAGACACCCCAATTGTAGGGGTAGCGCGAAATTTGGCAAAATCGCATACCGAACCGAGGTATAGTGCTGAGTGCGATAATTTGGGTTTTCGTCGATTTTCCATACTTTCTTTTGACTTTAGTATAGTAAACATTGAGGTATTTAAACTCGATACATCGAGCCCGATCTATCCAGACCATTTCCCCAAATTTTTTCAAAGGAAAGTTATAAACTTTCCATACATTGACCGTTTTTTGGATTTTTAAACCCAAAAATTTTCAAAATTTTCCTCTGGTGAAAGTCCAAATTTGATATCGTTGCACAGCCCTCGTCAGCCCCTATCCGTAGACACCCCATTCGTAGGGGTAGCGCGAAAAATCGCCCCCCCGCCCACCCGGTCGTTACGCACTACGTTAATTTTGACGAACCGGGAGAGTAGGTATATTAGAAATCACGTAAGGAGTGCGGCGCAGGCGGTGGTGACGGTGAGAGACGTTCCTAAAATAGGAAAATCCAGTAGTCTTATTGACCCCAAACCTTTTACAGTTGGGAAAAAGGAACGGACATAGAGCAAATACTCGATTTCAGGCAAATTGACCAAAAGTACTCACGTACTTAAACCGGACGCGCGAGGATTTGCTTGTGGTGTAGCGCTGCGACGACTGCACCCTGACGACGGTACCTGAAACAGAAAAACACAAACATTAATAATAGATAACGTAGGAAAGTAGAATTAACGTATCCCACAGCGGGAATTAAATTATATTGGGAGTTTTTGAACCAACCCACATACAGTTGGATCAAATAACGTCTAATATAGACATAGCGTTAACCAGTGCGCAAAATATTGACAAATTTAACTATTTTTACATTGACATTTTAACCAATATTTTCTTTTTAACAACCAATTATACAAATAATAATTATTCATCACAATTTATATACATTTAATAATTAATTATTTACATTTTAAGTCGCCAAATATTTTATTATACAACTGCACAGCCCATATACAGCTGTAGTAGGTAGGTTAGGTTATTTAATTACTAATTATTCAATTCAAATCGTATACATTTTAATAATTATAGACTTAATTTATTTCACAAAAACCCTTATTGAATTATATTTGCTATAACTACACAGCCCCTATACAGCTGTAGAAACGTGACTAAAACCAAATCCCCCAATATGTTCGGCTTCCGCACCCCCGTCAAACCCACAACAAACGAAAGTCAGATGTCCCCAAAAGCACCGACAAAGCCCCACACCACCGACAGCGTGAGGCGTAGTATCGGAGAGTGGGAGTCTGCCGTAGATGCGCAGGAGGGGACATCAAATAAAACATTAACATACCGGACAAGAACAGCCGAAGCCAAGGCCTGCCTCAGCCGAGCCAAACTCCACCTAGGCAACTCGCGAAATTTAAAATCGGAAATAAAAACCGCCGTGATGCAGGCCGTGGATCGGCTGTACGCATTAGTGAAGGAGGCGGAGGCCGAAGAAAAGGAGACCAAGAAAAAGCCTGAGGAACCGGAAAAAATCGGAATCACAGTCGCGAATCCTATTTTGTTCGGTTCTTCGGGAAACGAGCATATAAATACGATATCTGCAACACAGATTGCGTGGGAGAAAAAATTAGTAGAGCATGGTAAAATGCTCGAAGAAAGCAAACGGGAGATGGAGGAGTTCCGTAAAGACTTGTTAAACACCACAAAAGCGCTTGCGGAGACGGTAGAAACTAGACCAACGTACGCAGAAGCGCTTGCAAATCCGAGGCCACCCCAACCGAAGGCCAACCACTCCATCCTAGTGTCTTCCACACAAGTGGAGGACACTAGCGATGACGTAGTTATGAAGTTGAGGACCACCTTAAAGGCTCGAGACACCGGCCTCCAAATTAACTCCTTGAGGAAGGTGAAAGACCAGAAGGTGGTCCTCAGCTGCAAAACTAAAGAGGAGGCTGTAAAAACAGCAAATAAACTTAAGGAAAATAAATACCTCAAAATAGAGGAAGCTAGGAACAAAAATCCGCAGGTGATTTTAAGATACGTGATGGCCTACAACACCGATGACGAGGTGTTGAAGGCCATCACGAATCAAAATCCGGAACTGACGCGAGGCCTGTCTGCCGAGGAAATAGCTGCCACAACAGTGAAATACCGCAGACGCGTGAGGAACCATCTGCAGTGCCATATAGTACTGCAGGTGGCACCCCAGATGTGGCAGCGTATGACATCGGCGGGCAGGCTTCATGTAGACCTGCAATACATACAAGTCGGGGACCAGTCGCCACTCATTCAGTGCACAAAGTGCCTAGCGTTTGGCCACGGCCGTAGGGCATGTAAGGAGGAAGGCGATTCATGCACCTACTGCGGTGGTCAACACGTGAGAGCGGACTGCCCCCAGATGGCGACTGGTGACCCGGCTAAATGTAAAAATTGCTCCCTAGAGAAGCTGCAAGAAACTGCGCACGGGGTTTTTAGCGAGGATTGTCCCATACGGAAGAAGTGGGACAACCTCGCTAGAGCGAGCGTGGCGTATTGTTGAAAAAGGCACCCTTCTGAACAACTGTAAGACAGAGGAAATCGTGAGCGTGCGGGAGTTGCTGGGGAGGAGCGGATCGGGAAATAGCATAGGAGGAACTATAATAATTACCATCTTAAAGAACATCTTAAGAACCCGAAAGCGCAAGGTCCGATACGCTGCTCCACATCACCGCAGCCGCGTGCCCACCATGAATCTGGAACAAGAAAAATCACACGCTTACAGAAGTGACACGCCCAAAGCCTCCCAAAACATAAATTACTCCCACAAAATATATACCCCAAAAAATACTTTGAAAATAAATAAAGAAAGGAAGAAAGGAAACATTGGGACGATCACAAAAATATTTATGGACCGGCGAACGTCGAATAATATCCCGGAACCCGATTATTTTACAGATGAAAATGATATTCATTCAAAAAATAAAAGAAACACTGTGGAAAACGCAAGCAGGTCCATTACTAAATCGCACCAAAGTATAGGTACTACTCACCCCCTTGCGTTTGCTATGCAACAAAGCATAGCAAAATTAAAGGGAAGGGGGTGCCGACCTAAAAAGCAGGCTAAATCAAGCACGACCTCGAGTCGCTAGCCAACATGAAGTTGACAAAGCCGCATCTTATAAGATGTTAGCAAAAGTGGGAATCGAGGCCGTGCTTGACGGGATGAGATACTGAGATATCCGAACTCCAGGCTATAAACTAAATAGTTGCCAGGAATACCTCAGTACCCAGAAAAGAAACTAGTAGGAGAAAATATAATTAAAACCAAAGTAAAATAAGACATATTATTAAAATTACTTCAAATACAGGAACACATTTAGCAATTACGGATACACATATAATAAACCACACCAATAAATAAATTCAAAAAACTAATGAGAAAAATATGACATACACATAGATTGAAATACACCGATAAATAATTTCGACAATATATAAGAAAAAATAGGTACAAATAACAGGTAAAAATCGCCAAAAAAAACAAAAACAACTTAAATAAAACAAAATATATGAATCGCAGCACCATAATAGCTCAGAAAGGTCTCCAACACATATTGGAGGAAACTCCGACGAACAAACTATAAAAAAAAAAAAAAAAAAAAAAAAAAAAAAAAAAAAAAAAAAAACCTAACCTAACCTAACCTAACCTAACCTAACCTAACCTAACCTAACCTAACCTAACCTAACCTAACCTAACCTAACCTAACCTAACCTAACCTAACCTAACCTAACCTAACCTAACCTAACCTAACCTAACCTAACCTAACCTAACCTAACCTAACCTAACCTAACCTAACCTAACCTAACCTAACCTAACCTAACCTAACCTAACCTAACCTAACCTAACCTAACCTCCGATATTTTAAGACAATTTCCCGAGGAAAATTCCGAAGGAAATTTATAAGTTTTCCCTACATTGTTTATTCATTGTTTATTTTTTGGAACTTTAAACCCCAAAATTTTCAGAATTCTGTTCTAGCGAAATTCCAAATTTGGTATCGTTGCACAGCCCTCGTCAGCCCCTATCCGCAGACACCCCATTTATAGGGGTAGCGCGAAATTTGGCAAAACCGCATACCGAACCGAGGTACAGTGCTGAGTGCGATAATTTGGGTTTTCGTCGATTTTCCATAGTTTCCTTTGACTTTAGTATAGTAAACATTGAGTTATTTGAACTCGATACATCGAGCCCGATCTATCCAGACCATTTCCCAAAATTTTTTCAAAGGAAAGTTATAAACTTTCCATACATTGACCGTTTTTTGGATTTTTAAACCCAAAAATTTTCAAAATTTTCCTCTGGTGAAAGTCCAAATTTGATATCGTTGCACAGCCCTCGTCAGCCCCTATCCGCAGACACCCCATTCGTAGGGGTAGCGCGAAAAATCGCCCCCCCGCCCACCCGGTTGTTGCTCACTACGTTGATTTTTTGGATCAGCGGCAGTAGGTATTTCAAAATAAACGCAGATACCACAGCGCGGGTGGTGTTTTCGGCTACAGACGTACCTGAAACAGGAATAAACGATTAGTTATATTGACTCCAACCCTTATACAGTTGGAAATAAGGTACAGACATAGCGAAAATACAAAAAATTTACGCTATCTGACTGAAAGTACTCACGTACTCATTTAAACACAAGAAAACAACAGACTAGAGGTGCCATAGCACGACGATAGTTTTCCGCTACTGTAACAAGAGGAAATCACATATATACGAGACACATCAGAGAGGAAGGTGAAAATTGGACCAATAATTAAAACGAAAATTGACATAAATAGAATACTGACAAAGCAGGGCAGGGAACCACTTACCTGGGGAAAACACCTGACTCCTGGACAATCGGGTGCCACGAAGGACGCGAGACGACCCGCTGCAGACGCAGCTCCGAGACGACCGCTCCACAGACCGCACCTGAAACAGAAAAATAGATATAAATAATAAACAAAAAAAAAAAAAAAAAAAAAACATAGATTTAAGTACTAAGACTTCTGACCAACCCCTTTACAGTTGGTACAGTTAAACAAATATACAAATTTTCTAGGTTAAATATATACTTTTACAATTATACAACTTACTTATTATTTTCAATTACAATTTTATTTTAAACCTCATTTTATAATACCTTGTACAATTAAACAAATATACAAATTTTCTAGGTTAAATATATACTTTTACAATTATACAATTTACTAATTATTTTCAATTACAATTTTATTACAATTTTATTTTAAACCTCATTTTATAATAATTATACACAATCCAATCAACCACAACAGCGACATACTCCCTCTGACATTAGAATTAAAGTAAACAGGTCCTCGAGATAGTAAATATGTCTACACAAGGCAAAAATGTTAAAAATATTAACATCACGTACCAACCGAGTACGAGTGCCGCGACAACGAGAACCAATAACTCGCCACCGAAAGTCATCAAGTCACCCTCTAAACTGACTCGCCAGCCTTCAGCAAACGAGTTTTATCAACACGGTAAAGAACACCTAGAGAAATCTGGAAACCTCAAAACCAGCATCAAAGAGGCAGTGACGAACAGCCTTACAGGACTCTTTACCATCACGCTGAATCAGAAAGAGCAAATAGAGGAACTGAGGTTGCGACTAGAAAGCAAAGTCAAAGAAAAGCAAGAGGAAACACTGGCGGCCTTGTTGGAGAAAGTTAACACCAGCGCACTGTCCGTCAACGAAGTGCTGGACGAGGTGAAGTCGTTGAGACAGACAGTTGTACACGACATAGCCGGACAACTGCCTGTCGCCTCGGCAAACCTACAAAGTTGTTCCAAGGTACACGATGATGGAGTTCTCGACGAACTAAAGGCGCTCCGGCAGACCACGGAAAATGTGGTCAAACAAGTCACAGAGATGACGACGACGACTATACCGACCACATACGCGGAAGCTGCAGCCCGACCCCCCCGAAATCGACTAACCACCCAACCGATTCACTCGATCATCGTGTCCTCAGAAAACGACAAGGACACCAGCGAAACAGTTCTAGAAAAGGTCAGAAAAGTCCTAGACCCGAAAAGATCCGGAGTAAAAGTGGAAAAAGTGCGGAAGGCAAGGAACCAAAAGTTAGTACTAAGCAGCAACGACAAAGAGGAAATACACAAAATGACGGAAATGATACAAGTTGATAAGGAACTGAAGGTGGTGACAGCGACTAACAAAAATCCCCTAGTTATCCTCAAAGACGTGTTGACATATAATACAGACGAGGACATACTTACCTCGATCAAAACGCAAAACGGTCACCTGATAAGGGACCTGACCGCCGATGAGTCCCAGCCTATTATTAAATACCGCAGAAAGGCGAGAAACCCGCACGAAAACCATGTGGTCCTACAGGTCTCGCCAAAACTATGGCAGAGACTCACAACGGCGGGTAGAATGCATATTGATATGCAACAAATTATAGTGGAAGATCAATCTCCGCTACGGCAGTGTACCCGATGCCTGGCCTACGGTCACGGCCGCAGGCAGTGTGAGGAAACGGACGACTCGTGCAGCTACTGCGGTGGCCCCCATCTAAAAGCAAAGTGCGATAGGTCCAAAACAACGGCTGACGGGCCGATCTGTCGAAATTGCGTGGTCGCCGGGCTCCCTGAAACAGGACACACTGCCTTCGACCGGGACTGTCCAGTCAGGAGGAAATGGGACTCCATAGCACGGTCCAGCGTAGCGTACTGCTGAAGCGGAGATTGATACAAGCGACCACACAAAAAATAACAACACGAACACCGCCACCGCACACGCCGAGAGGGCATACAAGGCGATACAAATCAACCTCCAGAGGAAGCAACTGGCAACCCAGGAGCTTCTTCTGGAGGCTGCTAATAACAAAATCAGCTTCGCAGTGGTGCAGGAACCGTACGTAGGATCCCTCGGTGACGTAAAACAATATCCCGGAACTCGCATAGTCCAAGCGGGCGGAAACAGAACGGGACCCATCAAGGCGGCTATAATTATTTTCGACGGTCAAGTAGAAGTAATACAAGACCCAATTCTCACAACCGAAAATATAGCATTAGCCATCCTAAAAACCGACGCTTGGACGATAGCAGTAGTATCGATATATTTTGAAGACCAGAAACCATTAGAACCGTACCTGCACCACTTGAAAAAGATCCGATCTAAAACAGAAATGCACAAAACCCTAATAGCCGGAGATTGTAACGCGTGGAACGAGTGGTGGGGAAGTGAAAGGGATAATGAAAGAGGGGAAATAATGGCGGGAGCAATAAACGAAATGGACCTACACATATTAAACGAAGGAACAGAGCCTACATTCTACACTATTAGGGGTCACACTGAATATAAGAGTCATGTGGACATCACGACCTGCTGCGAGAGGATGATTCCTATAATTCATGATTGGAAAGTGCGAGGAGACCTAATCAGCTCTGATCATAATGCTATCACATACACGATACAGTTAAAGAAAACTAACCAAGACAGACACCAAGCAACGACCAGAAAGTACAATACAAAGAAAGCAAATTGGGAATTATTCCGACAAACACTCAAGACAACACTACAAGCAGAAGGAATTACAGAGTCATACATTGAAAACATCAACACAAAAGCGGAATTAGAAGAGACAATAGACAGATACACAAAATGTATCGAAACAGCCTGCAACAAAAGTATACCTGAAATAAAAAGGAATAATAAAAACAACTCATACTTACCTTGGTGGAACGAAGCGCTTGCAGAGTTGAAACGGAGCACGTCAACAAAAAAACGACGAATCCGGAACGCAGCACCACATCGACGAAAGCACGTAGTAGACGAGTACCTGAAAGCAAAAGAACAATATGAGACAGAAGTAAGATTGGCACAGACAAAGAGCTGGAAGGACTACTGTACTAAACAAGAAAGGGAAAGTCTATGGGACGGGATTTACAGGGTAATAAAGAGCGCGGAGAAGAGGAAAGAGGACACGCCCCTTGTGAGGGACGGGAAGGTGTTGAATCCTAACGAAAGCGTAAAACTGCTTGCGTCCACGTTCTTCAAACAAGATGATCCACAGAACGACACACTGGATCACACAAAGATCAGAGAAAAGGCGAGACAGATCAGAGAAGAACAGGAGGTGGACGATCACGACCCGCCCTTCACGAGTGGCGAACTAAGACAAACAATGCTGAGCTTTAACCCTAAAAAGGCACCAGGAATTGATGGCTTCACGGCGGACATATGCCAGGCATCCATCCAGGCCGATGAGAAATCATACTTACATTTAACCAATAAATGTTTCAAAATGTCATGCTTCCCAAAGGCCTGGAAAGAAGCCGTGATCATCACACTCCGGAAACCTGGCAAAAAAGATTACACAGAACCTAAATCTTACAGGCCTATAGGGCTATTACCGATTCTTGGCAAAATCTTCGAAAAGATGGTAATGACCAGGATAAATTGGCATATCCAACCCAAAGCCAACGCAAGGCAATATGGCTTTACACCGCAGCGCTGTACCGAGGACGCCCTCTATGATCTTATACAACACATTAAAGAAGGCCTTAATAAAAAACTTATTAATGTTGTTGTATCTTTAGACATAGAGGGCGCCTTCGACAGCGCGTGGTGGCCAGCGATAGTCTGCCAACTCGCCGAAAAACAATGCCCGCAGAACTTAAGAACTCTAATCCACAGCTACCTGGACCACCGAAAAGTCAGAGTTCGCTACGCCGGACAGGAATACATAACCGAGACCACGAGGGGCTGCGTACAGGGTTCCATTAGCGGCCCTACGCTATGGAATACCTTGCTGGACCCACTCTTGATAGATTTGGACAGCCAGCAAGTGTATTGCCAGGCCTTTGCCGATGATATCGTCCTGGTATTTTCGGGAAAGGAAACTTTACAATTAGAAATAGAAGCAAACAAAACCTTAGAACGAATAAACAAATGGGGAGAGAAAAATAAACTTAAATTTGCACCTAACAAAACAAACGCCATAATAATTACTAAAAAATTAAAATATGACATACCAAAATTAAAAATGGGGGGGATAGATATACAAATGAAAAAAGAAATAAAAATTTTAGGACTAATAATTGATGACAAATTAACATTTAAAAAACATATAGATATAACTTGCAAAAAGGTAAAAGAAATTTTTAAAAAACTGACAAGAATGACTAAAGTAACATGGGGTCTGAACCCCGAAATAACCAGGACGATATACACAGCGGTAGTGGAGCCGACGATCCTGTACGCCGCCAGCGTATGGGCACCTGCCGCGCAGAAGAAAGCGAACAGGAAAGTACTAAACGACATCCAAAGGGGCTTCGCGCAGAAAATCATCAAATCTTATAAGACCACCTCACTAAATGCAGCAATAATTCTGTCAGGGTTGCTGCCCCTAGATCTCAGAATTAAGGAGAACGCGGAAATCTATGAGGCGAAACGCGGCAAACCACAGGAGATATTGGCGGGGAGAGAGTTGGAGGAGAAGGTCTGCTTCCTTGGAAAATTGCATCCGACCGAAGACCCACATATCGAATACCAAAGCCCGGGAATTGTTGATACCTCTTTGGGTATCAACATATTCACCGATGGTAGCAAGATCAACGGCAAAGTGGGAGCGGCACTCACGTGCTGGAGGGACGGTGTGGAGATATTGTATCGCAAATACAAACTTGAACACTTTTGTACAGTATTTCAGGCAGAGCTTTATGCACTTAAACAGGCAACCGAAGTAGCCAAGCAAATCCAGGGAAATATAGTAAATATATTCAGCGATTCCAGGTCGTCCCTGGATTTGCTCGGAAACAATAAAGCTCTGCACCCTTTAGCATTTAAAATCAAAAACAATATATTAGAAAACAAAAAACATAATAAAATCTTAACTTTCAACTGGATAAAAGCCCACACCGGTACCGAAGGCAACGAACGAGCGGATGCACTTGCCAAGGAGGCAGCCCTACACCTCAAACGAACCCCAGACTATGACAAGAGCCCAATATCTTTTATCAAAAAGACCATCCGAGAAAATACCAAAAAGATATGGAATGACAGATACCAAACAGAGACCACTGCAGGAACCACCAAAATCTTCCTTCCAAGCGCAATAGAAGCTTTTAAAACAATTAAAACCCTCACAGTGAATCCCATCCTGACACAAGTCTTAACAGGCCATGGAGGCTTTTCTGAGTACCTACACAGGTTCAAATTAAAAGACAGCCCGGCGTGTGAATGTGACCCCGAAATAGTTGAATCCGTACAACATATCATCGTAGACTGCCCTATACACAGCTACGATAGATACAACATCGAACACATGTTAGAAACAGAAATTACTATAAACAACATACAGAACATTATGAAAGACTCGGAAAACAGAACGAAATTCATAGACTACTGTATAAAAACAGCAAAACAAGTTATAAGTAGAAACAAAACAAAATGATATATTATTAAAATAAATAAATATAACACAAAAGACACTATACAATAAAAAAGGCTCTGATCACGTCAGAGGTAGTATGACAACGTCGAAGAGACGTTATAAAAAAAAAAAAAAAAAAAAAAAAACCTAACCTAACCTAACCTAACCTAACCTAACCTAACCTAACCTAACCTAACCTAACCTAACCTAACCTAAGGTCGATTTTCACTACTTTCTTTTGACTTTGTATATACAACCTATATATATTTAAACTCGGTATATCGAGCCCGTTCTATTAAGACAATTTCCCGAGGAAAATTCCGAAGGAAATTTATAAATTTTTCCTACATTGACTATTTTTTGGAATTTTAAACCCCAAAATTTTCAGATTTTTCTTCTGGCGAAATTCCAAATTTGGTATCGTTGCACAGCCCTCGTCAGCCCCTATCCGCAGACACCCCAATTGTAGGGGTAGCGCGAAATTTGGCAAAACCGCATACCGAACCGAGGTATAGTGCTGAGTGCGATAATTTGGGTTTTCGTCGATTTTCCATAGTTTCTTTTGACTTTAGTATAGTAAACATTGAGATATTTAAACTCGATACATCGAGCCCGATCTATCCGGACCATTTCCCCAAATTTTTTCGAAGGAAAGTTATAAACTTTCCATACATAGACCGTTTTTTGGATTTTTAAATCCCAAAATTTTCAAAATTTTCTTCTAGCGAAGGTCCAAATTTGGTATCGTTGCACAGCCCTCGTCAGCCCCTATCCGCAGACACCCCATTCGTAGGGGTAGCGCGAACTTTGGCAATTTCTAATACCGAACCGAGGTATAGTGCTGAGTGCAATAATTTGGATTTTCGTCGATTTTCACTACTTTCTTTTGACTTTGTATATACAACCTATATATATTTAAACTCGGTATATCGAGCCCGTTCTATTAAGACAATTTCCCGAGGAAAATTCCGAAGGAAATTTATAAATTTTTCCTACATTGACTATTTTTTGGAATTTTAAACCCCAAAATTTTCAGATTTTTCTTCTGGCGAAATTCCAAATTTGGTATCGTTGCACAGCCCTCGTCAGCCCCTATCCGCAGACACCCCAATTGTAGGGGTAGCGCGAAATTTGGCAAAACCGCATACCGAACCGAGGTATAGTGCTGAGTGCGATAATTTGGGTTTTCGTCGATTTTCCATAGTTTCTTTTGACTTTAGTATAGTAAACATTGAGATATTTAAACTCGATACATCGAGCCCGATCTATCCGGACCATTTCCCCAAATTTTTTCGAAGGAAAGTTATAAACTTTCCATACATAGACCGTTTTTTGGATTTTTAAATCCCAAAATTTTCAAAATTTTCTTCTAGCGAAGGTCCAAATTTGGTATCGTTGCACAGCCCTCGTCAGCCCCTATCCGCAGACACCCCATTCGTAGGGGTAGCGCGAACTTTGGCAATTTCTAATACCGAACCGAGGTATAGTGCTGAGTGCAATAATTTGGATTTTCGTCGATTTTCACTACTTTCTTTTGACTTTGTATATACAACCTATATATATTTAAACTCGGTATATCGAGCCCGTTCTATTAAGACAATTTCCCGAGGAAAATTCCGAAGGAAATTTATAAATTTTTCCTACATTGACTATTTTTTGGAATTTTAAACCCCAAAATTTTCAGATTTTTCTTCTGGCGAAATTCCAAATTTGGTATCGTTGCACAGCCCTCGTCAGCCCCTATCCGCAGACACCCCAATTGTAGGGGTAGCGCGAAATTTGGCAAAACCGCATACCGAACCGAGGTATAGTGCTGAGTGCGATAATTTGGGTTTTCGTCGATTTTCCATAGTTTCTTTTGACTTTAGTATAGTAAACATTGAGATATTTAAACTCGATACATCGAGCCCGATCTATCCGGACCATTTCCCCAAATTTTTTCGAAGGAAAGTTATAAACTTTCCATACATAGACCGTTTTTTGGATTTTTAAATCCCAAAATTTTCAAAATTTTCTTCTAGCGAAGGTCCAAATTTGGTATCGTTGCACAGCCCTCGTCAGCCCCTATCCGCAGACACCCCATTCGTAGGGGTAGCGCGAACTTTGGCAATTTCTAATACCGAACCGAGGTATAGTGCTGAGTGCAATAATTTGGATTTTCGTCGATTTTCACTACTTTCTTTTGACTTTGTATATACAACCTATATATATTTAAACTCGGTATATCGAGCCCGTTCTATTAAGACAATTTCCCGAGGAAAATTCCGAAGGAAATTTATAAATTTTTCCTACATTGACTATTTTTTGGAATTTTAAACCCCAAAATTTTCAGATTTTTCTTCTGGCGAAATTCCAAATTTGGTATCGTTGCACAGCCCTCGTCAGCCCCTATCCGCAGACACCCCAATTGTAGGGGTAGCGCGAAATTTGGCAAAACCGCATACCGAACCGAGGTATAGTGCTGAGTGCGATAATTTGGGTTTTCGTCGATTTTCCATAGTTTCTTTTGACTTTAGTATAGTAAACATTGAGATATTTAAACTCGATACATCGAGCCCGATCTATCCGGACCATTTCCCCAAATTTTTTCGAAGGAAAGTTATAAACTTTCCATACATAGACCGTTTTTTGGATTTTTAAATCCCAAAATTTTCAAAATTTTCTTCTAGCGAAGGTCCAAATTTGGTATCGTTGCACAGCCCTCGTCAGCCCCTATCCGCAGACACCCCATTCGTAGGGGTAGCGCGAACTTTGGCAATTTCTAATACCGAACCGAGGTATAGTGCTGAGTGCAATAATTTGGATTTTCGTCGATTTTCACTACTTTCTTTTGACTTTGTATATACAACCTATATATATTTAAACTCGGTATATCGAGCCCGTTCTATTAAGACAATTTCCCGAGGAAAATTCCGAAGGAAATTTATAAATTTTTCCTACATTGACTATTTTTTGGAATTTTAAACCCCAAAATTTTCAGATTTTTCTTCTGGCGAAATTCCAAATTTGGTATCGTTGCACAGCCCTCGTCAGCCCCTATCCGCAGACACCCCAATTGTAGGGGTAGCGCGAAATTTGGCAAAACCGCATACCGAACCGAGGTATAGTGCTGAGTGCGATAATTTGGGTTTTCGTCGATTTTCCATAGTTTCTTTTGACTTTAGTATAGTAAACATTGAGATATTTAAACTCGATACATCGAGCCCGATCTATCCGGACCATTTCCCCAAATTTTTTCGAAGGAAAGTTATAAACTTTCCATACATAGACCGTTTTTTGGATTTTTAAATCCCAAAATTTTCAAAATTTTCTTCTAGCGAAGGTCCAAATTTGGTATCGTTGCACAGCCCTCGTCAGCCCCTATCCGCAGACACCCCATTCGTAGGGGTAGCGCGAACTTTGGCAATTTCTAATACCGAACCGAGGTATAGTGCTGAGTGCAATAATTTGGATTTTCGTCGATTTTCACTACTTTCTTTTGACTTTGTATATACAACCTATATATATTTAAACTCGGTATATCGAGCCCGTTCTATTAAGACAATTTCCCGAGGAAAATTCCGAAGGAAATTTATAAATTTTTCCTACATTGACTATTTTTTGGAATTTTAAACCCCAAAATTTTCAGATTTTTCTTCTGGCGAAATTCCAAATTTGGTATCGTTGCACAGCCCTCGTCAGCCCCTATCCGCAGACACCCCAATTGTAGGGGTAGCGCGAAATTTGGCAAAACCGCATACCGAACCGAGGTATAGTGCTGAGTGCGATAATTTGGGTTTTCGTCGATTTTCCATAGTTTCTTTTGACTTTAGTATAGTAAACATTGAGATATTTAAACTCGATACATCGAGCCCGATCTATCCGGACCATTTCCCCAAATTTTTTCGAAGGAAAGTTATAAACTTTCCATACATAGACCGTTTTTTGGATTTTTAAATCCCAAAATTTTCAAAATTTTCTTCTGGCGAAATTCCAAATTTGGTATCGTTGCACAGCCCTCGTCAGCCCCTATCCGCAGACACCCCATTTGTAGGGGTAGCGCGAACTTTGGCAATTTCTAATACCGAACCGAGGTATAGTGCTGAGTGCAATAATTTGGATTTTCGTCGATTTTCACTACTTTCTTTTGACTTTGTATATACAACCTATATATATTTAAACTCGGTATATCGAGCCCGTTCTATTAAGACAATTTCCCGAGGAAAATTCCGAAGGAAATTTATAAATTTTTCCTACATTGACTATTTTTTGGAATTTTAAACCCCAAAATTTTCAGATTTTTCTTCTGGCGAAATTCCAAATTTGGTATCGTTGCACAGCCCTCGTCAGCCCCTATCCGCAGACACCCCAATTGTAGGGGTAGCGCGAAATTTGGCAAAACCGCATACCGAACCGAGGTATAGTGCTGAGTGCGATAATTTGGGTTTTCGTCGATTTTCCATAGTTTCTTTTGACTTTAGTATAGTAAACATTGAGATATTTAAACTCGATACATCGAGCCCGATCTATCCGGACCATTTCCCCAAATTTTTTCGAAGGAAAGTTATAAACTTTCCATACATAGACCGTTTTTTGGATTTTTAAATCCCAAAATTTTCAAAATTTTCTTCTAGCGAAGGTCCAAATTTGGTATCGTTGCACAGCCCTCGTCAGCCCCTATCCGCAGACACCCCATTCGTAGGGGTAGCGCGAACTTTGGCAATTTCTAATACCGAACCGAGGTATAGTGCTGAGTGCAATAATTTGGATTTTCGTCGATTTTCACTACTTTCTTTTGACTTTGTATATACAACCTATATATATTTAAACTCGGTATATCGAGCCCGTTCTATTAAGACAATTTCCCGAGGAAAATTCCGAAGGAAATTTATAAATTTTTCCTACATTGACTATTTTTTGGAATTTTAAACCCCAAAATTTTCAGATTTTTCTTCTGGCGAAATTCCAAATTTGGTATCGTTGCACAGCCCTCGTCAGCCCCTATCCGCAGACACCCCAATTGTAGGGGTAGCGCGAAATTTGGCAAAACCGCATACCGAACCGAGGTATAGTGCTGAGTGCGATAATTTGGGTTTTCGTCGATTTTCCATAGTTTCTTTTGACTTTAGTATAGTAAACATTGAGATATTTAAACTCGATACATCGAGCCCGATCTATCCGGACCATTTCCCCAAATTTTTTCGAAGGAAAGTTATAAACTTTCCATACATAGACCGTTTTTTGGATTTTTAAATCCCAAAATTTTCAAAATTTTCTTCTAGCGAAGGTCCAAATTTGGTATCGTTGCACAGCCCTCGTCAGCCCCTATCCGCAGACACCCCATTCGTAGGGGTAGCGCGAACTTTGGCAATTTCTAATACCGAACCGAGGTATAGTGCTGAGTGCAATAATTTGGATTTTCGTCGATTTTCACTACTTTCTTTTGACTTTGTATATACAACCTATATATATTTAAACTCGGTATATCGAGCCCGTTCTATTAAGACAATTTCCCGAGGAAAATTCCGAAGGAAATTTATAAATTTTTCCTACATTGACTATTTTTTGGAATTTTAAACCCCAAAATTTTCAGATTTTTCTTCTGGCGAAATTCCAAATTTGGTATCGTTGCACAGCCCTCGTCAGCCCCTATCCGCAGACACCCCAATTGTAGGGGTAGCGCGAAATTTGGCAAAACCGCATACCGAACCGAGGTATAGTGCTGAGTGCGATAATTTGGGTTTTCGTCGATTTTCCATAGTTTCTTTTGACTTTAGTATAGTAAACATTGAGATATTTAAACTCGATACATCGAGCCCGATCTATCCGGACCATTTCCCCAAATTTTTTCGAAGGAAAGTTATAAACTTTCCATACATAGACCGTTTTTTGGATTTTTAAATCCCAAAATTTTCAAAATTTTCTTCTAGCGAAGGTCCAAATTTGGTATCGTTGCACAGCCCTCGTCAGCCCCTATCCGCAGACACCCCATTCGTAGGGGTAGCGCGAACTTTGGCAATTTCTAATACCGAACCGAGGTATAGTGCTGAGTGCAATAATTTGGATTTTCGTCGATTTTCACTACTTTCTTTTGACTTTGTATATACAACCTATATATATTTAAACTCGGTATATCGAGCCCGTTCTATTAAGACAATTTCCCGAGGAAAATTCCGAAGGAAATTTATAAATTTTTCCTACATTGACTATTTTTTGGAATTTTAAACCCCAAAATTTTCAGATTTTTCTTCTGGCGAAATTCCAAATTTGGTATCGTTGCACAGCCCTCGTCAGCCCCTATCCGCAGACACCCCAATTGTAGGGGTAGCGCGAAATTTGGCAAAACCGCATACCGAACCGAGGTATAGTGCTGAGTGCGATAATTTGGGTTTTCGTCGATTTTCCATAGTTTCTTTTGACTTTAGTATAGTAAACATTGAGATATTTAAACTCGATACATCGAGCCCGATCTATCCGGACCATTTCCCCAAATTTTTTCGAAGGAAAGTTATAAACTTTCCATACATAGACCGTTTTTTGGATTTTTAAATCCCAAAATTTTCAAAATTTTCTTCTAGCGAAGGTCCAAATTTGGTATCGTTGCACAGCCCTCGTCAGCCCCTATCCGCAGACACCCCATTCGTAGGGGTAGCGCGAACTTTGGCAATTTCTAATACCGAACCGAGGTATAGTGCTGAGTGCAATAATTTGGATTTTCGTCGATTTTCACTACTTTCTTTTGACTTTGTATATACAACCTATATATATTTAAACTCGGTATATCGAGCCCGTTCTATTAAGACAATTTCCCGAGGAAAATTCCGAAGGAAATTTATAAATTTTTCCTACATTGACTATTTTTTGGAATTTTAAACCCCAAAATTTTCAGATTTTTCTTCTGGCGAAATTCCAAATTTGGTATCGTTGCACAGCCCTCGTCAGCCCCTATCCGCAGACACCCCAATTGTAGGGGTAGCGCGAAATTTGGCAAAACCGCATACCGAACCGAGGTATAGTGCTGAGTGCGATAATTTGGGTTTTCGTCGATTTTCCATAGTTTCTTTTGACTTTAGTATAGTAAACATTGAGATATTTAAACTCGATACATCGAGCCCGATCTATCCGGACCATTTCCCCAAATTTTTTCGAAGGAAAGTTATAAACTTTCCATACATAGACCGTTTTTTGGATTTTTAAATCCCAAAATTTTCAAAATTTTCTTCTAGCGAAGGTCCAAATTTGGTATCGTTGCACAGCCCTCGTCAGCCCCTATCCGCAGACACCCCATTCGTAGGGGTAGCGCGAAAAATCGCCCCCCCGCCCACCCGGTTGTAGCTCACTACGTTGATTTTTTGGATCAGCGAAAGTAGGTATTTCAAAATAAACGCAGATACCACAGCGCGGGTGGTGTTTTTCGCTGACAGACGTACCTGAAACAGGATAAATACTTAGTTTTAGCGACCCCAACCCTTTTACAGTTGGGAAAAGGAACAGACGTAGCGTAACTACCCGAATAAATATAAATTGACTTAAAGTACTCACGTACTCGGACTGGTCACGCATAAGGACCTGCTTGACACGTAGCGCTGCGACGACAGCTTCGCCGACTGAACAACAAAGTCTGACGAACAAACACGAAGACTGCTTCCGACGATAGTACCTGCAACAAAGAATAAGTATTGAAAAATTGACATTAATTTAATAAATAATAAACGTATCCTAAAATTAGGATATAAAATAGAGATAAGTCTTGACCCAACTCCTATACAGTTGGATTAGGTATAAGTAGAAAATATAGACTCGGCTAAAAAAAAAAAAAAAGGCCATATAAAAATACAAGTTTAACCCCAAACTCTAGTCATATATACAACAAAAAATAAATCTTACATAAGATAATTATACAAATTTAATTAACATATATATACAATTTTAATTAACAAATCAACAATTATTAACTCAGCCTCTATACAGCTGCAGTAATCTGATTATATTAACAAAACCCCCCAATATGTTCGGTTTCCGTACCCCCGCCAAGACACAGGAACCAAAAGGACATCAGACATCCCCAAAGCTGGCAGAACTGGCGCAGACCACCAGCGTCAGGCGGAGTATCGGCGAATGGGAGCAAGCGGCCGATACGTCAGAGGGGATGTCGGATATAGCCACTTACCCGAGCAGAGCAGCCGAAGCCAGGGTCTGCCTCAACCGCGCCAAACAACATCTAGGCAATTCACGCAATCTCAAAACTGAGATTAAAGCGGCGGTGATGCAGGCCGTGGACCGGATGTACCAGCTAGTCAGAGAGGCGGAAGCCGTAGAAAAGATCGAAAAGGTGAAAATAGGGACTAAAAACTCTAAAAGAGAAGACACGACTATGTTAGAGGACAACGCGAAAAACTGGCTCGACAAACTAGACAAGCATGGCAAGCTGCTGCAGGAACATAGAAAAGAAACGGAGGAGTTAAGAAAAAAGGTGGAAATAGCTACAAAGGCCATAACCGAAGCGGCGGAAGCAAAACCGACATATGCAGAGATGCTGACCGCCGCGAAACCAACCCAATCCAAGCCCCATCACTCCATCCTGGTCTCCTCCACCAAAGTGGAGGACACCAGCGAAGACGTCATCTTGAAGCTGAGGACCACCCTGCAGGCTAGAGAGACCGGCCTCCAAATCCAATCTCTGAGGAAAGTAAAGGACCAAAAGGTGGTCCTCAGCTGCAAAACAAGAGAGGAAGCAGCCAAAACTGTTGCCAAATTAAAGGCGAACCTGCTACTTAAAGTGGAGGAAGCTAGGAATAAAAACCCACTAGTCATCTTAAAATATATGATGGCTTACAACACCGATGGGGAGGTGTTGGAAGCCATCAAAAACCAAAATCAGGAGTTGACGCGGGGCCTGTCCGTCGAGGAAATGGCCGCCACCACGGTAAAATATAGAAGGAGAGTGAGGAACCACCTGCAGTGCCACATAGTACTGCAGGTGGCACCCCTTATGTGGCAGCGGTTGACAACGGCGGGCAGGCTCCACGTGGATTTGCAGTATCTACAAGTAGAAGACCAGTCGCCACTTCTGCAGTGTACAAAGTGCTTAGCGTTTGGCCACGGCCGTAGGGCATGCCAGGAAGAGACGAATTCGTGCACCTACTGCGGTGGCCAACACCTGAGGGCGGACTGTCCAGATTTGGCGACTGGACAAAAAGCAAAATGTAAAAACTGCACCCTAGAAAAGCTGCAAAACACAGACCATGGGGCTTTTAACGAAGAATGCCCAATAAGAAACAAGTGGGATAACCTAGCTAGATCCAGCGTTGCTTACTGCTAAGGTTGAGTATCAGATGAAAAGTCGAAATAGGACAGGAGTTACGGCGAGTGCGAGAGATAGAATAAAAAAGGACAAAAGGGGAAGAATGCCCACCGGCGCAATGAACACCAACAGACACCAACGCCAATACACCGTTTCGTCCCTTCAGTGCCTCGTCCTCGCCGGAAACCTGAACACAAAAAGCAGTTTCATATTAAAACTCTTTCAAATAAAACATCATAAAGCCCAAGCCACATGCACAACAGCACGCCGTAGAATGGTGACCCCAGGCAAGAAAGGAAGTACCATCCAAAAAGAGAGAGGCGATACTGGGTGGAAAGAAAAACGTCCGACTGATACGCTGGCGTCGAATTTAAGCCTGGAGGATAATTTCGTCAATGAAAATAAATTTCACATCAAAATTAAAAGCCCTGTAGCAGGAAACGCCAGCGGATCACACTCAAAGACGAACCATTGCACCGGAAGAACCCACCCCCTTGCATTCGCTATGCAGACAAGCATAGTGGAATTAGTGGGAAGGGGATGCGACGACCGGCTAAAATTTAAACACCCAATACATAAAATAATCAGGGACGACCTCGAGTCGTCAGTCAACATTGCGTTGTGAAGCAGCATCATGAAGATGTTAGCCGAAAATTTGGGGACTCGAGGCCGTACCAGAATGAGCGAAAGAGAAAGAAAGTTGACAGTGCACCATTATAGGCAACCATCCTTAACCTCAGTCCAAAATATATACAAAAGTACATTAAACAAATAACAGTAAAATGCCAAATCAAATAGAAGTAAAACATAACGATTAAACTTAAACAACATTGAAATTTGAAAACACATCTGGACGAAAACCTAAGTTAATATAAATACTCGAAAAAACTAAAAAAAAAAAAAAAAAAAAAAACAGCATAAAGTGAAGAACCAACAGATGCTAAATAAAGTCTCCAACACATATTGGGGGAATCTTTGTCATTAAACATAATAAAAAAAAAAAAAAAAAAAAACCTAACCTAACCTAACCTTTTTTTTTTTTTTTTTTTTTTGCCGAAGAGAAAACCCTTTATGGGTACCCGCCCGTGCTCGGGGGACACGAGCGGGTTATGTCGGAGTCCTTGATCCATCAACACTCAGGGCCATACCCCCGGCTGTTGATGGACCAAGTGTACCGACTAAAAACTCTCCGGTGACACCATAGTCGCATAGTGTCGGGGACAACAGGAACTCCATTGTACGACAACTGCCGCCCCGACGCGACCGCCTGTTTAGGCCCCTCTGGGAGCATAAGACGCCCCCCAATTTTACCCCCCCTCCCTACTAGGCACCATGCCGGTGTCACTCGGCATGGCGTCTCCCCCTCGAACTGGGCGACAGACTCCCCCGAGTCTGCCACCCAGGTGATTTCGATGGAGACACCCATGTACTCAGACTGTAACATCTGAGACCATGGGCATCTCCGCCTCTAGCGCCCCGGGGGCACTTGCCTCCGTCGGCCGCCCCTGCGTCGCGGGAATCAACTCAGGGGCGGCAGACCGAGCCGCCTTCCTCCCACTGGTCTTAGGGGCCTTACACGCCCAGCCGCCCAACAAATGGCCGGGACTTCGCCCGGTGTTGTCGCACAGCGCGCAGTGTGGTGCGGATTTGCAGCCGGCGGCCTTGTGGCCCGGCTTTCCGCACCTGTAGCAAAGCGCGCTGCGATCCTTTCCCCCCCTGCACTGCTCTCGAACATGACCTGGTTCGAGGCAGTGGTAGCACCTCATCGGCCTCACCTCCAGGAGATTGACTCTCGCGGAAGTGAAGCCGACCAGAAGCCGACCTGCAGCCACCTTCTTCGCCGCCTCAACTGGGCAGCTAACCACTATGGTGCCGAGGGGAGTCCGGTCACGCAGGACTTCACCCGCCTTGACCGCGTCTACCGGGCACCCCCCGACACGGGCGACGGCCTCCACCACCTCCTCCTTGGTGACCGAATCATCCAGTCCCACCAAACGCATTGACGCGCGCTTGATGGGCCTGGAGATGGCCACATCATCCGCGGGCAGCGCCGCACTCAGTGCGGCCGCCAGGGCGTCCGCCTTAGGGCCACTCTCCTCCCCAGCCACTTCGAGCAGACGGGCTCCAGTGGCCGAAACCTTGAACCCGAGGGGGCCGGTGCCCAGCTCCTCTATATTTATTAGCCCCCTCGCCCGGGCTATGATATTCGCATACGTGACGCCGCGCGCCGCGGCGTCCGGCTGCAGCTTTATGGACACCGCAGCCGAGCGAGGCGGCCGAGGCGTCCGCAGTTTGCGCCTGCGCTTATTTTTTTGCTTGCGCTGAGGCGCCCGCACCTGATTAATATCCGTCCGTTCAACCCCCGCTTGATGAACGGCAGACTTTTTCTTCCGCCCAACCACCTCAACCCACGGAACCTCCGCGGTTGGCGCGGTCGACGGGGGCGGGATAGGTCGGGGCTCCACCTGGGCCGGCCTCGCGGGTGCCGGCGCAGGGAGCGCATTGCGCTTCTTCGCTCCCTTCCTTTTCGGGGCGGTAACAACTGGTCCGAGCGGGATCGGAGGGTCGGAGGCCAGGGGCGGCCGAAGGCGCCGCTCCGGAAGTAACCTGTCCTCCAGGGCGGCGAAACGGGCGCTCATCATCGCCCCGACCTGGTCCACTATGGAGCGACGCATGTCCTCCAACTCCGTAGGGGCCGCTGTTGCAGGGACAGCAGTCGCGGGGACCGCCGCTGCAGGAGCAGCCGCTCGCGGGGTTACCCTTGCGGAGGCCGCTTTGGCGGCCTCAGCGAAGGCCTCCAGTGCGGGTGACCTCCTATCCTCGGGGCGGGGTCCCGGCTGATGTTCGGAGTGCATGCGCTGCATTTGGCAGCGCAGGAACTCCACCCTCTTTTTCAGCCGAGCGTTTTCCTCCTCGGCCTTTTTCAGCTCCTGGGGAACTGTCAGGTCGAAGATGCCGTCAACAGCCTGCGCAATGACCTTGGCGGCATCTTTGAGCGTCTTGACGAAGGTCCCCTTTAGGTTCTTTGACGAGCCGGCCACTCGGAGGATGTTCTGCACCTGCTGAAGTGCAGCCTCCTTATGGTCGGCCGGGCCAAGGGACCATGACATCATGCTGGCCGCTTTTTGAGCGGCAGCGTCAACAGCCAGCTCTTCTTCGACCTGGAGCTCCAGCAATTCCCTTTTACGGGCTGCGAGCTCCACCTTCGTGTTGGCGCCTTCTGCGGTCGTGGGCGGCCGGCCTCTACCACCCGAGACCTGCCTGGTCGCCTTCTTGGCGACGCCTTCCTCCACCCCCAAGGTGCGGGGACGTTTTTTCGCCGCAGTTGTGCGGGACCCTTCGCTAGCCGCCGAGCAAGCTGAGTCCGAGAACGACATCTCACTGTTCTCGTCGGCGGCTCGGGAAGCCTCTTTCACGGCGGCCTCCCATTCTCGTCGTACCGCCGTGATGGCAGCAACGCTCTCAGGCGGCGCCTCGTCATCATCCGAATCACAAAGTGACTCGGACATTTTCGAGGCAGCCGCTCGCATTCTTTCCGCAAGAGTTGCGGAGCGCTCCAGCAGAACCACTGGCTGGTTATTTCGCGTGCATTCGGTGTCCGTTGGGATTTCGCTATGGTCGTGGGTTTGATGAGTCAGAGTGCCCCCCCCAGAATACGAGGGGCAGCCAGAGCCCGAAGGCCCTGGGGAGGATTCTCCGGCCTGGGACAGGCCGGTACCTCCCTGGGGTAATAACTTTTTGCTTTGCTTCATCATTATTTACGGCTGATCCACAGCTTCGAGCGCTGGGCGGAGTTTAGCCCCTCCGCCTTTCAGCCGCGGCACGCCGACCGCAGCATTAGGCACTTAGTGCCGACCGGCCTCTCGACGTCGACAAAGACACCTTAATAAGGGCCCGCTCACTGTCCTCTCTTCAAGCGGAGAGCACAGGGAGCGAGCGACTCAACCGACCTTGTTCTTGGATCAATTGCAGGCTCCCAGTCTCTCCTCGAGCGAGGAGAGAGGGGAACACCAGCAACCGACCCGACAAGACGCGCCACCCGCTGCACCCGACCCTCTCCAAAACGTAGATTGAAGGGGGCAGCCAGGCGCAACCACACTTCCGGACAGAACCGGGGGACATGGGGAGAGGAAAAGGAGGGATGGGACCGAAAAACTGGGGAAAGGTAGCGCATGACTGTTTTAGTTATGTCTGTTCAGAAGGACCAGACCAATAGCAGGCAGCAACCGCGAGCAGGATACAGTCACACTTGCCTTGGGGATCGTCGCGACCGTGCGCTACTCCCAAAACCACGCCAAATTGCTTGTCGGGACAGACGAGCAAAATAGACGAGAGGCTATGCCACTGCGCCTCGAAGGACGCGTGTGGTGGGATAGCCTTTCGCCCGCCCAACCTAACCTTTTTTTTTTTTTTTTTTTTTTTTTTTTTTTTTTTTTTTTTTTTTTTTTTTTTTTGCCGGAGAGAAAACCCTTTATGGGTACCCGCCCGTGCTCGGGGGACACGAGCGGGTTATGTCGGAGTCCTTGATCCATCAACACTCGGGGCCGAGGCCCCGGCTGTTGATGGACCAAGTGTACCGACTAAAAACTCTCCGGTGACACCATAGTCGCATAGTGTCGGGACTGCAGGAACTCCATTGTACGACAACTGCAGCCCCGACGCGAAATGCCTTTGTAGGCCCCTCTGGGAGCGTTAGGCGCCCCCCAATTTAATCCCCCCCTCCCTACTAGGCACCATGCCGGTGTCACTCGGCATGGCGTCTCCCCCTCGAACTGGGCGACAGACTCCCCCGAGTCTGCCACCCAGGTGATATCGATGGAGACACCCATGTACTCAGACTGTAAGATCTGAGGCCATGGGCATCTCCGCATCTTGCGCCCTGGGAGCGCTCGATTCCGTCGGCCGCGCCTGCACCACAGGAATTGACACAGGCGCGGGGGACTGACCCTCCTTCCTCCTACCGGTCTTACGGGCTTTGCAAGCCCTGCCGCCTAACACGTGACCGGGATTTTGCCCGGTCGTAGCGCATAACGCGCAGTTTGGTGCGGATTGACAGCCAGCGGCCTTGTGGCCCGGCTTTCCGCACCTATAACAAAGCGCGCTACGGTCGCACCCCCCCCTGCACTGCTCTCGGACGTGTCCCGGTTCGAGGCATTGGTAGCACCTCATCGGCCTCACCTCCAGGAGATTTACTCTCGCGGAAGTGAAGCCGACCAGAAGCCGACCTGCAGCCACCTTCTTTGCCGCCTCCACCGGGCAGCTAACAACTATGGTGCCGAGGGGTGTCCGGTCACGCAGAACTTCCCCGGCCTTGACCACGCCCACCGGGCATCCCCCTGCACGGGCGACGGCCTCCACCACCTCCTCCTTGGTGACCGAATCATCCAGTCCCACCAAACGCATTGACGCGCGCTTGATGGGCCTGGAGATGGCCACATCCTCCGCGGGCAGCGCCGCACTCAGTGCAGCCGCCAGGGCGTCCGCCTTAGGGCCGCTCCCTTCCCCTGCCACTTCTAGCATACGAGCCCCAGTGGCCGCAACTTTGAATCCGAGGGGGCCGGTGCCTAGTTCTTCTACATTTATTAGCCCCCTCGCCCGGGCGATGATATCCGCGTATGTGACGCCGCGCGCCGCGGCGTCCGGCTGCAGCTTTATGGACACCGCAGCCGAGCGAGGCGGCCGAGGCAGCCGCAGCTTGCGCCCGCGCTTGATCCGGCGCTTGCGCTGAGGCACCTGCGCTTGCGCACCGTCCGTCTGTGCACCCCCCGCTTGATGCACGGCAGACTTTCTTTTACGCCTGACTACCTCCACCCACGGCACCTCCGCGGTTGGCGCAGCCGGCGGGGGCAGGATAGGTCGGGGTTCCACCTGGGCCGGCCTCACGGGTGCCGGCGCAGGGAGCGCATTGCGCTTCTTAGCTCCCTTTCCTCCTTTTCCTTTTTTCGGCGGGGCAGTAACCACTGGCGCGGGTGGAATCGGCCGGTCGGAGGCCAGGGGCGGCCGAAGGCGCCGCTCCGGAAGCAGCCTGTCCTCCAGGGCGGCGAAACGGGCGCCCATCATCGCCCCGACCTGGTCCACTATGGAGCGACGCAAGTCCTCCAGCTCCGTCGGGGCCGCTGTTACAGGAACAGCTGCCGCAGCTGCAGGAGCAGCAACTGCAGGGGTCTCCCTTACGGAAGCCGCTTTGGCGGCCTCAGCGAAGGCCTCCAGTGCGGGCGACCTCCTGTCTTCGGGGCGGGGTCTCGGCTGATGGTCCGCGTGCATCAGCCGGATTTGACTCCGCAGCCACTCCACCCTCTTCTGAAGCCGGGAGTTTTCTTCCTCAGCCTTCTTCAGTTCTTGGGGAACTGTCAGGTCAAAGATGCCGTCAACAGCCTGTGCAATGACCTTGGCGGCATCTTTGAGCGTCTTTACGAAGGTCCCCTTGAGGTTCCTTGAAGAGCCGGCCACTCGGAGGATGTTCTGCACCTGTTGGAGTGCAGCCTCCTTATGGTCGGCCGGGCCAAGAGACCACGACGCCCTGCTGGCCGCCGTTTCCTTTTGTACGGCGGCGTCGACAGCCAACTCCTCTTCGACCTCGAGCTCCAGCAGTTCCCTTTTACGGGCTGCGAGCTCCACCTTCGATGTGGTGCCATCTGCGGTCGTGGGTGGTCTCCCTCTACCACCCGAAACCTTGCTCGCCTTCCTGGCGACGCCCTCCTCAATAGAAGTTCGCACCTCCAAACTGCGAGGACGTTTTTGAGCCGCAATTGTGCGACGGTCTTCGCTCGCCACCGAGGCAGCCGAATCTGAGAACGACATATCGTCGTCCCCACAGGCGGTTCCGGAAGCCTCTTTCAAGGCGGCCTCCCATTCCTGGCGTACCGCCGTTATAGCAGCAACGCTCTCCGGCGGCGCCTCGTCATCATCCGAATCACAGAGTGACTCGGACAGTTTCGAGGCAGCCGCTCTCATTCTGTCCGCAAGCGATGATGCGGGGCGTTCACGGTCAAAACGCTCAAGTCGTACAATAGGTGTCCTTTTCGATAAGCAATCCGAGTCCTGTTTGGAATAGCCATGGTTGTCAGATGAATGTAACGTAGTGCCCCCCCCAGAATACGAGGGGCAGCCAGAGCCCGAGGGCCCTGGGGAGGATTCTCCGACCTGGGACAGGCCGGTACCTCCCTGGGGTAGTTTTCTATTACTATGCGACATTATCATACGGGTTAAGTGCTGATCCACAGCTTCGAGCGCTGGGCGGAGTTTAACCCCTCCGCCTTTCAGCCACGGCACGCCGACCGCGGTATTGGGCACATCGTGCCGACCATCCTTTCTACGTCGACATACACAACGCACTACAAATGCCCGCTCCCTGTCCTCTCCTCAACCGGAGAGTGCAAGGAGCGAGCGACTCATCCAACCTTTCGTGGCCAGAAACGAAAGACAGCTCCCGGTCACTCCTCGAGCGAGGAGCGAGGGGAGCGAGCGAACGAACCAACCACGACGCGCCACCTACTGCACCCGACCCTCTCCAAAACGGAGATTGAAGGGGGCAGCTAGGCGCAACCAAACTTCCGGACAGAACCGGGGGACATGGGGAGAGGAAAAGGAAGTATGGGACCGAAAATTGGGGAAAGGTAGCGCATGACTGTTTCAGTTATGTCTGTTCAGAAGGACCAGACCAATAGCAGGCAGCAACCGCGAGCAGGATACAGTCACACTTGCCTTGGGGATCGTCGCGACCGTGCGCTACTCCCAAGACCACGCCAAATTGCTTGCCGGGACAGACGAGCAAAATAGGCGAGAAGCTATGCCACTGCGCCTCGAAGGACGCGTGTGGTGGGATAGCCTTTCGCCCGCCCCGCCCAACCTTTTTTTTTTTTTTTTTTTTTTTTTTTTTTTTTTTTTTTTTTTTTTTATCGCAGGGAAAACCCTTTATGGGTACCCGTCCGCGTTCGGGGGACGCGGAGGGGTTATGTCGGAGTCCTTGATTCATCAACACTCGGGGCCGTAGCCCCGGCTGTTGATGGACCAAGTGTACCGACTAAAAACCCTGCGGTGACACCGTCTTTGCCGCATAGTGTCGGGGTCACGGGATCGCCGTTAGGTACGCACCGCGACCCCCACGCGACCCGCCCTGTTAGGGCTCACCCTGGGAGCGTGTAAAGGGCGCTCCCTTTTCCCCCTACTAGACGCCGGGCTGGTGTCACTCAGCACGGCGTCTCCCCCGCGAGCTGGGCAGCAGACTCCCCCGAGTCTGCCACCCAGGTGGTATCGTTGGCGCCCAGGGTTTATTCCATGGGCACCGCCACATTCTGCGCCTCAGTAGCGCCAGAGACGGCCGGCTGCGGCTGAGCCGCAGATCCGCCTCCTCGACGACGGCCGGGCTTTCGGGCCGGACAGGCCCTGCCGCCCAGCATGTGGCCGGTTGGATGACCGGCCGCATGGCACAGCGCGCAACAGGGGGCAGCCCTACACCCAGAGGCCTTGTGGCCTGGCTGCCCGCACCTGTAGCACGCCGTGCTTCTATCGACTTCGGCCCGGCACTGCTCGCGCACGTGCCCGGCCTCGAGGCAGCGGTAACATCTCATCGGCCTCACCTCCAGCAGTTTAATCTGCGCAGAGGTGAAGCCGACGAATATTCTGCCCGCCGCCGCCACGTTTTTAGCTGCCTCGATGGGGCAGCTTACTACGACTGTGCCAAGGGGTGTCCGATCGCGCACCACTTCCCCTGTCCTAACGTCTTCGGCCGGACATCCCCCGGCACGGGCCACCGCCTCCGCGACGTCCTCCTTCGTCACGGAGTCGTCCAGGCCCACCAGGCGCATGGAAGCGCGCTTGATGGGCCTGTACACTACCACACCTTCCGCGGCCAGCGCCGCGCTCATGGCCGCCGCCAGGGCGTCCGCCTTTGGGCCGCTATCGGCGCCTGGGATCTCAATCAGGCGCGCCCCCGTTTTCCCCACCTTGAAAACGGGGGACTCGATGCCCAAGTCCCTGGGGTTGATGAGCCGCCGCGCACGGGCCATCACGGTGGCGTATGTTACCCCGCGGATTTCGGCGTCCGGCGGTAGCTTGACGGCCACCACCGTCGACCGCGGCGTCCGCAGCCTCGGCTTCTTTTTGCGCTTGTTGGGCGCTTTTGGCGCATGCGCAGCCGGCTCGGCGGGTCGCGCCCGTTGAGCGGCCCGCGCCGTTGGGGCGGGCGGCGCCGGTTGGGTTGCCGGCGGGGTGGGCTGGACGGGCCGCTTCTTCTTTCCGCTCTTGCCCACCGCAGTCCACGGTCCCTCCGGGGAACTTTCCGGGGCAGGCGACGGGGGAGGAGGACCGGGCTCCCTCTGGGCCGGCTTTGGTGCCAGCTCCTTCTCTTTATTCGGGGCTTTCGCACCCTTCTTCCTCTTTTTTGGGGGAGGCGCCACTTTGGCCGCCAGTATCGGCGCTGAGGCGTCAGGCGCCGGCCTATCGGACGCCAGTGACGGCCGAAGGCGCGGCTCTGGTAAAAGTCGCCCCTCCAGCGCCGCGAAGCGAGCGTCTAGCATCACCCCGACGCTGTCGATGATTGACCTGCGCATTTGCTCCAGGTCCATCGCCGGGGGTGCATTTGTCGCCGCCACTATGGAGGGGCCCAATATAGGGGAAGCCATCACGGGGGCCGTCGCCTCGGGGGAAGCTGCTACGGGGGTCGTAGCCACGGGGGCCGCCGCCGCGGGGGATGCCGCTGGGGGCGTAGCCGGGCGCTGAGGCGTGATGGAGGTCTGTAGGTATGCGACCTGATCCTTATACCACCCGGCCAGCCTCTTCAGCCGGGTGATCTCCGCCTCTGCCCTCTTCAGCGCCTCGGGGACCGACGCCTCATAGATGCCCTCGACTGCGCCCTTGATGGCGCTGGCGGCATCTTTAAGGGCCCTTACGTGGGTCCCCTTTAAATTCTTGGAAGAGCCGGCCACATACAAGATACTCTTCACTTCTTTAAGCGCAGCTTCCTTGTGGCCGGCCGCTCCGGTAACCTCTTTTGCACTTGAGGTGCTCTCCTGGGGGCCGTCAGTTCTGGCCACCTCCTTCTCTCTCGTAGTGGCAGTAGCTACCACTTGCCTGGCCTGTTGCTCGAGCCGCTCCTTGTTTTGGGCTGCGAAATCCCTCATGGCCTTAGCGTACCCACCATACAGGCCACAGGTGGGCGGACGGCCTCGGCCTCGTGGCCCCTTCACCACCTTTTTCTGCACCTCGTCCGAGCTGGACGGGTCCGTACCACGCGGGCGCTTGTTACTGGCGCTGGCAAGCTCAAGGCCAGCCACCGAGTCACCCGAATCCGACATTTCGGACCACGAGGCGTCTTCATCCGACGCCCCGCAGGCCTCCCTCATTTCTGTCTGGAGTTCGTAGGCAGCTTTTATGGCCAATGTGCCCTCCGAGAGCTCGTCGTCAGAGTCGAGTACAGTTTTCTTCGACGCAGCCGTACCCTCTTTTCTCGCCGCAGAAGCATCACGAAGACGCTCCACTACAACGACGGGTATCCTTTTCGCATGCAAATCAGTGTCCGTTGGGAAAGAGCTAGGGTCATTAGAAAGATGGGTCGAAGTGCCCCCCCCAGAATACGAGGGGCAGCCAGAGCCCGAGGGCCCTGGGGAGGATTCTCCAGCCTGGGACAGGCCGGTACCTCCCTGGGGTAGTTTCTTTTTGCTTTGAACCATCATTTTTGTGGCTGATCCACAGCTTCGGGCGCTTGGCGGAGTTTTGCCCCTCCGCTTCCAGCTGCGGCACGCCGACCGCAGCATTAGGCACTTAGAGCCGACTGGCCTTTCGATGTCGACAAGACAACCAACAATTAAGGCCCGCGCCCGATCCTCTCTTCAAGCGGAGAGTACCGGGAGCGAGCGACTCAACCGACCTTAACAGGGAGCGAATTGTAGGCTCCCAGTCTCTCCTCGAGCGAGGAGAGTGGGGAGCGACCAGCAACCGACCCGACAAGACGCGCCACCTGCTGTACCCGACCCTCTCCAAAGCGGAGATTGAAGGGGGCAGCTAGGCGCAACCACTTCCGGACAGAACCGGGGGACATGGGGGGAGGAAAAGGAGGGAAGGGACCGAAAACTGGGGAAAGGTAGCGCATGACTGTTTCTGTTATGTCTGTTCAGAAGGACCAGACCAATAGCAGGCAGCAACCGCGAGCAGGATACAGTCACGCTTGCCTTGGGGATCGTCGCGACCGTGCGCTACTCCCAAGACCACGCCAAATTGCTTGCCGGGACAGACGAGCCCCGCCCAACCTAACCTAACCTTTTTTTTTTTTTTTTTTTTTTTACGGGGGGAAATGCCTAGCGCATACCCCCGGGCCGAGGGCACGGCCCGGGTGGTTATGTGGGGCTCGCACCCACTAAAACCCCCCGGCGTCCTACTGCCCTTTTGCCGGGCCACAGGAATCGTCACTGGCATGACCTCTGTGGCACCGGCGGGCTCGGTCCGCAGATTGGCGCGGACCTCGACAAATGTAGGGGGGAGTTCGGTCTCCCCCTACCGCCTGTTGGAGGCTGCGTGGACGCAGCGCTATGACGACGCGGGCCTGCTAAGTGCTAGGGCGCCGGGGTGCCCCCCCCCCGACGCCTGCAGGCCGAGATTACGGTGGGCGAAGGTCGTTCCGGGCGTATTCCCTGCGCCTTCGCCCAACGCGCCGTCTTCGAGCGGGATTGGAGGACGTCTCCTCTCGCACCCGCTCTGCCTCCTCCTTCGCGGACATGACGGCCTCGCAGAAGGCCGCCATTGCCGCCCAGGCGCTTTCGCTCCCAACCATGGATGATATCACGGTCGGGAGCGACAGCCCCTGTCCCCCTGCACCGAGCGCTCCGGCGAGCCGGCGCCGCTCGGCATCCCATGCCGGGCACACCAGCATCGTGTGCGCCGCCGTGTCTTCCGGGGCCGCACAATGGTGGCAGCGCTCCGCCTCCTCACGACCGATCCGCCACAGATACCGCCCGAAGCAACCATGCCCGGACAGTATCTGCGTCAGACGGTACGTGAGGACGCCGTGTCGTCGCCCCAGCCACTCCCAGAAGACTGGCAGCAGCGCAGCGATGACGGCGTGACCGGCAGTGGGATGGGCGAGCTTGATCCGCCAGCTCTCCAGCGCGGCTCGGTGCAGCTCTATCCGCCTCGCTCTCGGGGCACCGGGATCCCGGATGTTGTTGGGATCCCTACGCCAGGCATAAAACTCGGAGAGCGCCTGGGCCTCCAGCTCCCACGGAGGCGTACCTGCGAGGATGGTTGCCGCCTCGAAACTTATGGTGCGGTACCCTCGGGCGATCCTGATGGCTAGAACCCGCTGCGCGCGGTGCAGCGGCACCACGCTTCGGGCCGTTAGAGCGCCCGCCCAGATTGGGGACCCGTATAGGGCCTGGGACCGCACCACCCCCGCATATAGCCTCCTCACCGAAGCCTCTGGCCCGCCCAGGTTTGGCAGAAGCCTTGATAGGGCCCCTGCTGTCGCCATTAGTTTTGGCGCTAGGGCGGCGAAGTGGGCCCTAAACGTCCAGCGCCCGTCTATTATGAGGCCCAGGTAACGCATCTGGGCCGAAATTTCGATCCGCTGCCCCCCGACAACGATGTTAGTATCGGGGGGAGGCCGGTTCCGGGGACCGTGGAAGAACACGGCCTCAGTTTTGTCGAGAGCGACCTGCAGGCCGAGCCGCCTTATGCGCCCCACCACTTGTGCCACGCCGGCTGTGGCCAACAACGCCGCCTCCCTGTGACTCCGGGCCCTCGCGGTGACCAGAGTATCGTCCGCGTAGCACGTCACTGCCAGACCCGGCAGCAGCGCGCCACGCAGGACCCAATCGTAGGCGATGTTCCACAGGAGCGGTCCGAGGACCGACCCCTGTGGAACCCCGCACCCGACGGTCCGCTCCTGCCACCGCGACGGCCCGGGGTAAACTACCCGCCGGTCCGCAAGGTAGTCCGAGATGGTCAGGTGGAGGTATTCGGGGACGCCGTGGTGTTCTAAGGCCGCCAGTATCGAGGGATAGGGGACGGAGTTGAAGGCGTTGGCGATGTCCAAGGACACCGCCAGTATCACGTCCCCTTGCTCCACGGCCTCCTCCGCCAACACCTGGACCCGCCTTATGGCGTCTACCGTGGACCTGCCTCTCCTGAAGCCAAACTGGCACTCGTGCAGGTCCGGCCCCGTCTGAGAAAGGTGCTCGACGAGTCTGTCCGCAATCACTCTCTCGAAGAGCTTGCAGACCTCGTCGAGCAACACAATGGGGCGGTAGGCGGACGGCGAGTCTGCCGGGCGCCCCTCCTTCCTGATCAGGACCAGTTTCCCCAACTTCCAAAGCTGAGGAAACCGGCCCTGCCTGAAGCACTCGGTCCAGAGAGCCCTGAGACGACGGCAACCTTTTTTTTTTTTTTTTTTTTTTGCCGAAGAGAAAACCCTTTATGGGTACCCGCCCGTGCTCGGGGGACACGAGCGGGTTATGTCGGAGTCCTTGATCCATCAACACTCGGGGCCATACCCCCGGCTGTTGATGGACCAAGTGTACCGACTAAAAACTCTCCGGTGACACCATAGTCGCATTGTGTCGGGGACAACAGGAACTCCATTGTACGACAACTGCAGCCCCGACGCGACCGCCTGTTTAGGCCCCTCTGGGAGCATAAGACGCCCCCCCAATTTTCCCCCCCCCCTCCCTACTAGGCACCATGCCGGTGTCACTCGGCATGGCGTCTCCCCCTCGAACTGGGCGACAGACTCCCCCGAGTCTGCCACCCAGGTGATTTCGATGGAGACACCCATGTACTCAGACTGTAACATCTGAGACCATGGGCATCTCCGCCTCTAGCGCCCCGGGGGCACTTGCCTCCGTCGGCCGCCCCTGCGTCGCGGGAATCGACTCAGGGGCGGCAGACCGAGCCGCCTTCCTCCCACTGGTCTTAGGGGCCTTACACGCCCAGCCGCCCAACAAATGGCCGGGACTTCGCCCGGTGTTGTCGCACAGCGCGCAGTGTGGTGCGGATTTGCAGCCAGCGGCCTTGTGGCCCGGCTTTCCGCACCTATAGCACAGCGCGCTACGGTCACATCCCCCCTTGCACTGCTCTCGAACGTGACCCGGTTCGAGACAGCGGTAGCACCTCATCGGCCTCACCTCCAAGAGATTGACCCTCGCGGAAGTGAAGCCGACCAGAAGCCGATTTGCAGCCACCTTCTTTGCTGCCTCCACTGGGCAGCTAACTACTATGGTGCCGAGGGGTGTCCGGTCACGCAGCACTTCCCCCGCCTTGACCGCGTCCACCGGGCACCCCCCGGCACGGGCGACGGCCTCCACCACCTCCTCCTTGGTGACCGAATCATCCAGTCCCACCAAACGCATTGACGCGCATTTGATGGGCCTGGAGATGGCCACATCCTCCGCGGGCAGCGCCGCACTCAGTGCGGCCGCCAGGGCGTCCGCCTTAGGGCCACTCTCCTCCCCAGCCACTTCGAGCAGACGGGCTCCAGTGGCCGAAACCTTGAACCCGAGGGGGCCGGTGCCCAGCTCTTCTATATTTATTAGCCCCCTCGCCCGGGCTATGATGTTTGCATACGTGACGCCGCGCGCCGCAGCGTCCGGCTGCAGCTTTATGGACACCGCAGCCGAGCGAGGCGGCCGGGGCGTCCGCAGTTTGCGCCTGCGCTTCCTTTTTTCCTTGCGCTGAGGTGCCCGCACTTGATTACTATCCGTCCGTGCACCCCCCGCTTGATGCACGGCAGACTTTTTCTTCCGCCCAACCACCTCAACCCACGGAACCTCCGCGGTTGGCGCGGTCGACGGGGGCGGGATAGGTCGGGGCTCCACCTGGGCCGGCCTCGCGGGTGCCGGCGCAGGAAGCGCATTGCGCTTCTTCGCTCCCTTTCTTTTCGGGGCGGTAACAACCGGTCCGAGCGGGATCGGAGGGTCGGAGGCCAGGGGCGGCCGAAGGCGCCGCTCCGGAAGGAGCCTATCCTCCAAGGCAGCAAACCGGGCGTCCATCATCGCCCCGACCTGGTCCACAATGGCGCGATGGACCCTCTCCAGCTCCGTCGTCGTCGGAGCCGCCGCTCCAGGACCTGCTGTTGCGGGGACCGCCGCTGCAGGAGCAGCCGCTCGCGGGGTTGCCCTTGCGGAAGCCGCTTTGGCGGCCTCAGCGAAGGCCTCCAGTGCGGGTGACCTCCTATCCTCGGGGCGGGGTCCCGGCTGATGCTCGGAGTGCATCCGCTGCATTTGGCAGCGCAGGAACTCCACCCTCTTCTTCAGCCGAGAGTTTTCCTCCTCGGCCTTCTTCAGCTCTTGGGGAACTGTCAGGTCAAAGATGCCGTCAACAGCCTGCGCAATGACCTTGGCGGCATCTTTGAGCGTCTTGACGAAGGTCCCCTTGAGGTTCCTTGACGAGCCGGCCACTCGGAGGATGTTCTGCACCTGCTGAAGTGCAGCCTCCTTATGGTCGGCCGGGCCAAGGGACCATGACGTCATGCTGGCCGCTTTTTCTTTTTGAGCGGCAGCGTCTATAGCCAGCTCCTCCTCGATCTGGAGCTCCAGCAATTCCCTTTTACGGGCTGCGAGCTCCACCTTTGATGTGGCACCTTCTGCGGGCGTGGGTGGCCTACCTCTACCACCCGAGACCTGCCTGGTCGCCTTCTTGGCGACGCCATCCTCCACCTCCAAGGTGCGAGAACGTTTTTGCGCCGCAGCCGTGCGACGCTCTACGCTCGCAACCGAGCCAGCCGAGTCGGAGAACGACATATCGTCGTTTTCGTAGCCGGGTCGGGAAGCCTCCTTCAAGGCAGCCTCCCATTCACGCCTTACTGCCGTGATGGCAGCAATACTCTCTGGCGGTGCCTCGTCATCATCCGAATCAAAGTTTGACTCGGACAGTTTCGAGGCAGCCGCTCGCATCTTCTCCGCAAGTGATGCGGGACGCTTACCGTCTAAACGCTCCAGCATAACCACCGGAGTCCTGTTCCTTGAGCAATCAGTGTCCTTTTTAACATAGCCTTGGTCGTCGGTAAGATGTGGCGTAGTGCCCCCCCCAGAATACGAGGGGCAGCCAGAGCCCGAAGGCCCTGGGGAGGATTCTCCGACCTGGGACAGGCCGGTACCTCCCTGGGGTAATTTACTGTTTCTATGCGACATCATTAAGTTATTGTTTGCTGATCCACAGCTTCGTGGCGCTTGACAGAGCTTGGCCCCTCCGTTTTCAGCCGCGGCACGCCGACCGCGGCATTAGGCACTTCGAGTCGACCAACCTATCGACGCCGACATACACAACTCACAACAGATGCCCGCACCCTGTCCTCTCCTCAAACGGAGAGTGCAAGGAGCGAGCGACTCATCCAACCTTTCGTGGCCAGAAACGAAAGACAGCTCCCGGACACTCCTCGAGCGAGGAGCGAGGGGAGCGAGCGAACGAACCAACCACGACGCGCCACCTGCTGCACCCGACCCTCTCCAAAACGGAGATTGAAGGGGGCAGCTAGGCGCAACCAAACTTCCGGACAGAACCGGGGGATATGGGGAGAGGAAAAGGAAGTATGGGACCGAAAATTGGGGAAAGGTAGCGCATGACTGTTTTAGTTATGTCTGTTCAGAAGGACCAGACCAATAGCAGGCAGCAACCGCGAGCAGGATACAGTCACACTTGCCTTGGGGATCGTCGCGACCGTGCGCTACTCCCAAGACCACGCCAAATTGCTTGCCGGGACAGACAAGCAAGATAGGCGAGAAGCTATGCCACTGCGCCTCGAAGGACGCGTGCGGTGGGATAGCCTTTCGCCCGCCCAACCTTTTTTTTTTTTTTTTTTTTTTGTTTTCGGGGGGAAATGCCTGCCGCATACTGCCACACCAGAGTAGGCTTGGTGTAGCAGTTATGTGGGGCTCGCACCCACTAAAACCCCCCGGTGTCCTTCGCTTGGCCGAGTGCTCTGTCGCAGGGGTCGCCTCGTGGGCATTTCGTCTGCGACAGGGGGGGCCTCGGTCTGAGTCTGGTGACGCAGACCACGTCTGTGTTTGTTACTCCTTACGAAGCGCGCGTGACACGGCGCCTTCTCTTCTTGGGCCTGCTGCTGGTCAGACGTCGGAGAGCCCTCCCCCGACGCCTGCAGGCCAATCTTCAAGGCGGGCGGAGGTCATTGTCGGCGTAGGCCCTGCGCCTCCGTCCGGCACGCCTTCTACGGGCGGGATTCGAGGATGTTTCCTCCCGCTCCCGCTCCGCCTCCTCCTTTGCTCCCATCACCGCCTCGGAAAAGGCGACAGTTGCCGCCCAGGCGCTCTCCCTCTCGACCATGGCCGATATCACGCCCGAAAGCGAGAGCGCCCGTTCCCCCAATTCAGCAGCCAGTTGGAGCCGCTGCCCATCCCACGCCGGACACACCAACAGGGTGTGGGACGCCGTGTCTACTGGGGCCACACAGTGGTGGCACCCCTCCGTCTCCTCACGGCCGATCCGACACAAGTACCGCCCGAAACATCCGTGCCCGGACAGCACCTGCGTCAGTCGGTACGTGAGCGCTCCATGCCGCCGCTCCAGCCATTCCCAGTAGACGGGAATCACCGCAGCAATTTTTTTTTTTTTTTTTTTTTTTTTTTTTTTTTTTTTCGGGGGGAAATGCCTAGCGCATACCCCCGGGCCGAGGGCACGGCCCGGGTGGTTATGTGGGGCTCGCACCCACTAAAACCCCCCGGCGTCCTACTGCCCTTTTGCCGGGCCACAGGAATCGTCACTGGCATGACCTCTGTGGCACCGGCGGGCTCGGTCCGCAGTTACGCGCGGACCTCGACAAATGTAGGGGGGAGTTCGGTCTCCCCCTACCGCCTGTTGGAGGCTGCGCGGACGCAGCGCTATTTCGGCGCGGGCCTGCTAAGTGCTAGGGCGCCAGGGTGCCCTCCCCGACGCCTGCAGGCCGAGATTACGGTGGGCGAAGGTCGTTCCGGGCGTATTCCCTGCGCCTTCGCCCAACGCGCCGTCTGCGAGCGGGATTGGAGGACGTCTCCTCCCGCACCCGCTCTGCCTCCTCCTTCGCGGACATGACGGCCTCGCAGAAGGCCGCCATTGCCGCCCAGGCGCTTTCACTCCCAACCATGGATGATATCACGGTCGGGAGCGACAGCCCCTGTCCCCCTGCACCAAGCGCTCCGGCGAGCCGGCGCCGCTCGGCATCCCATGCCGGGCACACCAGCAACGTGTGCGCCGCCGTGTCTTCCGGGGCCGCACAATGGTGGCAGCGCTCCGCCTCCTCACGACCGATCCGCCACAGATACCGCCCGAAGCAACCATGCCCGGACAGTACCTGCGTCAGACGGTACGTGAGGACGCCGTGTCGTCGCCCCAGCCACTCCCAGAAGACTGGCAGCAGCGCAGCGATGACGGCGTGACCGGCAGTGGGATGGGCGAGCTTGATCCGCCAGCTCTCCAGCGCGGCTCGGTGCAGCTCTATCCGCCTCGCTCTCGGGGCGCCGGGATCCCAGATGTTGTTGGGACCCCTACGCCAGGCATAAAGCTCAGAGAGCGCCTGGGCCTCCAGCTCCCACGGAGGCGTACCGGCAAGGAGTGTCGCCGCCTCGAAACTGATGGTGCGGTACCCTCGGGCGATCCTGACGGCCATGACTCGCTGCGCGCGGTGCAGCAGCACCACGTTTCGGGCCGTCAGGGCGCCCGCCCAGATTGGGGACCCATACAAGGCCTGGGACCGCACCACCCCCGCATAAAGCCTCCTCGCCGAAGATTCCGGCCCGCCTAAATTTGGTAGGAGCCTCGATAAGGCCCCTGCCGTCGCCATCAGACCTGGCACCAGTGCGGCAAAGTGCGCCCTAAAGGACCAGCGCCCGTCCAAGAGTAGGCCCAAATACTTGATTTGGGCCGAGATGTTAATGCGCTGCCCCCCGACAATGATGTGAGCGTCAGGGGGGGGCCGGTTTCTGGGGCCGTGGAACGTTACGGCCTCGGTCTTGTTGAGGGCCACCTCCAGGCCGAGCCGCCGTATGCGGCCCACTACCACTGCCACGCCAGCTGTGGCCAACAACGCCGCCTCCCTATGACTCCGGGCCCTCGCGGTGACCAGAGTATCGTCCGCGTAGCACGTCACTGCCAGACCCGGCAGCAACGCGCCACGCAGGACCCAATCGTAGGCGATGTTCCACAGGAGCGGTCCGAGGACCGACCCCTGTGGAACCCCGCACCCGACGCTCCTCTCCTGCCACCGCGACGGCCCGGGGTAAACTACCCGCCGGTCCGCAAGGTAGTCCGATATGGTCAAGTGGAGGTATTTGGGGACGCCGTGATACCGGAGAGCCGCGAGTATTGAGGGGTAGGGGACGGAGTTGAACGCGTTGGCGATGTCCAAGGACACCGCCAATGTCACATCCCCCCGCTCCACGGCCTCCTGCGCCATCCCTTGGACCCGCCTGATGGCGTCCACCGTGGACCTGCCTCTTCTAAAGCCATACTGGCACTCGTGCAGGTCCGGCCCCGTCTGCGAGAGGTGCTCGACGAGTCTGTCCGCAATCACCCTCTCAAAGAGCTTGCAGACCTCGTCGAGCAACACAATGGGGCGGTAGGCGGACGGCGAGTCTGCCGGGCGCCCCTCCTTCCTGATCAGGACCAGTTTCCCCAACTTCCAAAGCTGAGGAAACCGGCCCTGCCTGAAGCACTCGGTCCAGAGAGCCCTGAGACGGCGGCCGAGCGGACCGTGGGACAGAACCCACACTCGGCCGGGGACTCCATCTGGTCCGGGTGCCACCTTCTTCGCCCGCAGTCTGCGGACGGCGGCGTTCAGCTCCTCTTCCGAGACTTCAGGAACGGCTTCGCTCAACGGCAAGTTGGGTCCGGGTGTTCGGGACATTGCCGGAGCAGTGTACGCCGTTCCTTCCGGAAAAAGGGCCGACAGCACGCCATCCGCAAACGCCGGCGGCATGGTCTGCGTAAGGGGGGGCGTCCAGGGGCGGAGTTTATTCCGCACCATGTGGTATGGGCGTCCCCAGGGGTCGGCGTTGATGCTGGCCAGGAGCTCTTCACGCGCCCGCACCTTGGCGTCCGCAATCGCCACCTGCAGTGCGGTCTTTGCCGCCCGGTAGACGGCATAGAGCTCCTCCTCCCTAGGCGTCAGGCCCGGCGAAGGCGGTGGGTTCCGCCTTCTCCTCCTCCGCTGTCTGGTGTACTGGCGGCGCGCAGCGACGCAAGCACGTCGCAGTTGCGCAATTTCGCGCGACCACCAGTACACCTGTCGTCTGCGAGGAGCTGTATGCCGCACACGAGGCATGGCGGCGTCACAAATTGCCGTGGCCGCGGCTCTAAACCACTCGGCCTCCCCTTGGATGTTGAACGGGGAGACCGGTGCCGGTATCCAGGCCTGGACTTCGGCCGCCTCTGTCGCAAACTCTGCCCTCAGGCGCGCCAACGCCCATCTCGGCCCACCTCCAGCCACTCCAGCTGGCACGGCGGCCTGAGACTCGGCGGAGACCACAAATCTGACGTAAACATGGTCAGATAGGGTCTCCACCGAGTCGACGACCCTCCATCCTCGCACCCGGCCCGCCAGCGCCGAGGTGGCGAAGGACACGTCGACCACCGAGCCGCCACCCCGCCTGACACAGGTGTAGGCGGTGCCCCTATTGAGGACCGACAGTCCGTGGGCATGCGTCCACTCCTCGAGGGCCTCGCCCCTGACGTCATCGATGGAGGAACCCCAGGCCGATGACTTGGCGTTGAAGTCCCCCACGACGAGAGTGGGACGGGGTCGACACCGCTGGACAAAGTCGCCGAGTCGCGACAGGAGGGCCTCGAACTCGGGTAGTGGTCGGTTTGGCGAAAAATACACCCCGACCACCACCATGCCCCCCACACGAGCGGCGACAAAGCCCCTCTGCCTCTCGACGTCTTCGAGAGACAGAGAGCCCCCACACCTTGGCAGCAGGATTGCCACCGTGCCGTCCGTGTCGCCAGCCCAGTTGCTGGCGGGCAGAACAAAATACGGTTCCGCCGCCACTGCCACGTCGATCGACCACTCTGCCATGCTCTGAAGCAAGAGATCCTGAGCTCTGGCAGAGTGGTTGAGGTTTGTTTGTAGGAGACTAACAACGGGGGAACGACTACCCATTGTTAGTCTCCATTCTTACTTCCGCCTCGGTCTGGCGCGTCCTGAGCGGTGCTGGCCGCTCGAAAGTGCGCACAGGGGCCTTCTTTCCTGTGGGGCGTGACCCACAGGTCTTTGAGCCCGCCCGGTGATCGGCGGGCTTGCCGAGCTTGCCGCAACTTAGGCAGTGTGCGGCCCCCGCGCAATCCCGCGCCTGGTGTCCCGGCTGCCCGCAGTTGTGACAGCGCTCCCTGCTGTCCGCTATTCCCGCCGGACAGAGAGCGCCGACGTGCCCCTCCACCTGGCAGCGGAAGCAGCGCAGCGGCCTCGCCCGCAGCAGCGCCACGTCCGCGGACACCCAGCCCACGAGCAGCCGCCTCGCATCGGCCAGCTTTTTAGCGGCCTCCACGGGGCAGGTCACAACGGCCGAGAACAGGCCACCGTAACCCGCCCGTATGTCGCCGCACTTTACGCGCTGCAGGTCGCATCCTCCTGCTTTGGCCACCGCGGCGATGAGCTCGTCCAACTGGACCGAGTCATCGAGCCCACTGACGCGGAGGCTCGCCGACTTATAGGGCCGCGAGATGAGGATTTCCTCAGAGGACAGCCCTTCGCGGAGCTTCGCCGCCAGCGCGTCCGCCTTCGAGGAGCTGTTCGCCCCCGGGATTTCGAGCAGGCGCGCACCGGTTACGGTGCGCTTGGCTCTGAGCCCCTCGATCCCGAGCTCCCCGATGTCGATCGTCGACCTGGCGAGATGGATGATCGCGGAGTATGTGATTCCGGCCTCCTCTGCCCCCGGCGCCAGGGTCAGCACGACCGCCGCCGAGTTTGGAGCGCGGAGCCTCCGGCGTTCCCGCGCTCTCGCCTTTTTGGCCCTTCTGGCCGCCTTCTTTTGGGCCCCTTTGGCCCCCGCAACCTCCCACTGGCCCCCCTGTCTGGCATTGGGTGGCGCTGGCTCTCGTTGCGGTGCCTTCTTCTTTTGCCCCTCGGCTGGCCCTTTGTTGCCCTTGGCTTTTTGGGCCGCAGTAGCCCTGCGAGCGGCGGGTCTAGATGGGGTCGGCACGGGTTCGGAGGTCCGCGCTGATGTCGACGGCACGGGCGCGGGCGACCGCGCCGACGTCGACGGCACAGCGTCGCGCCCCGAGAGGCGACTCGGGGTTTTCGGCGGCGCCTTCTGCGCGGCCTTCTGCGCGTATGTCGTCGCAGGAACGGGCACCGTCGGCGCCTTCGAGGCCAAGGGAGGGCGCAATACTTTGCCCTCCAGGAACGAGAGTCTCTGGAGGACTTTGCCCATTTCCTCCCTTATTAGCGTTGCCAGGTCGGCGTCTGGCGCTTTGGGAGCCGCCTTGGGAGCTGGATCTTGTGGTTCGTCCTCGTCGCCAAGGACCATCGCCTTGACAACGTCCAGCTCTTTTTTCATCTCCGCCATCTGCTTGCGGAGGCGGATGTTCTTCAGCCCTTTTGATATTCGGGCCACATCCCTTATATTCTCGAGGGACTGGGCCACTTTGCTTTTCAGCCCCTCGAGGAGCAGCTCGTCCGGGTCCGGGTTTGACGAGGCTCGCGACGCCGCACGGGAACTACCCTCGGCGGCCAGTGCGGCCTCAGCGCTCGTCTTCGTCTTACGGTCCAGCTTCTTTTTGGCCTCCCAGTATCCCACGTACTGTCCAGTGGTGGGAGGCCGTCCCCTTCCGCGTTTGGGCAGGGGTTTCGGCGGGTCGTCGGGGTCCGAGCCCTCGCCTGAGCCCGAACGGCTGCCTTCCGGTCTTCTAGGCCGCTTTTTGCGCCACATGGTGGTGCTTCGGGCGTAGCTGGAGTCCACCTCCGAGGTGGACATTTCGCTCGCCTCCAGCTCCTTCCCTGCCGCCTTTGTCGCCGAGGCGACGTTTACCGATACGCGTGCATCGGAGTCCGTCTGAGAATTTGCATGGTCGTCGTTTTTAGAAGGTTCAATATCCGTGTTGGTATTGCCAAGGTCGTCGTTAGTGCAGGGTTCGGTGTCCAATATGGGATAGCCATGGTCGTCGTATAAATCATGTCGCAGAGTGGCCCCCCCAGAATACGAGGGCCTGCCGGAGTCCTTTCGGAGCTCCGGGTGGGATTCTCCGGCCTTGCCGGTACCCACCTGGGGTAGTGTATCTTTTATCTTTGACATATCATTAATTGTTTTGGAGCGCTAGCAGAAGGTTTGGCCCCCTCCCATTTCAGCCGCAGCACGCAAGACTGCGGCATTTGGGCATATCGAGCCGACCGGCCTATCGATGTCGACAATTTCAGTGTAGTGTAACTGTGGTGGGTGTGTACATTGTGTGTATGTATTGTGTGGGTGTGTTACTGTATGTGTGTTAAAACGGTGTGTGTGTAGTGTACCAAGAGAAGGGTAGGACAGAGCAGAATCTAACCTATCCCTTCAGACCACCAAGAAAACGGTCTCTCTGGTCCCATCTGATGATCAGATGGGTACCGAGAGCCCAGCTGCCGACACAGATTTGCCACATTGGTGGCGGGACATTGGAATGAAGGGAGAACAGGAAGAAGGAAGGGAGGGTGTAGGGGAGTTTGGGAAGGGAAACGCATGACCATTTTTGTTCTGTCTGTTCAGAGGGACCAGACCAATAGCAGGCAGCAACCACGTGCAGGAGAAGGTCACACTTGCCTTGGGGATCGTCGCGACCGTGCGCTACTCCCAAGACCAAGCCAAATTGCTTGCCGGGACAGACAAGCAAAATAGGCGAGAAGCTATGCCACTGCGCCTCGAAGGACGCGTGTGGTGGGATAGCCTTTCGCCCGCCCAACCTTTTTTTTTTTTTTTTTTTTACGGGGGGAAATGCCTAGCGCATACCCCCGGGCCGAGGGCACGGCCCGGGTGGTTATGTGGGGCTCGCACCCACTAAAACCCCCCGGCGTCCTACTGCCCTTTTGCCGGGCCACAGGAATCGTCACTGGCATGACCTCTGTGGCACCGGCGGGCTCGGTCCGCAGTTACGCGCGGACCTCGACAAATGTAGGGGGGAGTTCGGTCTCCCCCTACCGCCTGTTGGAGGCTGCGCGGACGCAGCGCTATTTCGGCGCGGGCCTGCTAAGTGCTAGGGCGCCAGGGTGCCCTCCCCGACGCCTGCAGGCCGAGATTACGGTGGGCGAAGGTCGTTCCGGGCGTATTCCCTGCGCCTTCGCCCAACGCGCCGTCTTCGAGCGGGATTGGAGGACGTCTCCTCCCTCACCCGCTCTGCCTCCTCCTTCGCGGACATGACGGCCTCGCAGAAGGCCGCCATTGCCGCCCAGGCGCTTTCGCTCCCAACCATGGATGATATCACGGTCGGGAGCGACAGCCCCTGTCCCCCTGCACCGAGCGCTCCGGCGAGCCGGCGCCGCTCGGCATCCCATGCCGGGCACACCAGCAACGTGTGCGCCGCCGTGTCTTCCGGGGCCGCACAATGGTGGCAGCGCTCCGCCTCCTCACGACCGATCCGCCACAGATACCGCCCGAAGCAACCATGCCCGGACAGTACCTGCGTCAGACGGTACGTGAGGACGCCGTGTCGTCGCCCCAGCCACTCCCAGAAGACTGGCAGCAGCGCAGCGATGACGGCGTGACCGGCAGTGGGATGGGCGAGCTTGCACCGCCAGCTCTCCAGCGCAGCTCGGTACAACTCTGTGCGCCTCGCTCTCGGGGCGCCGGGATCCCGGATGTTGTTCGGATCCCTACGCCAGGCATAAAGCTCAGAGAGCACCTGTGCCTCCAGCTCCCACGGAGGCGTACCGGCAAGGAGTGTCGCCGCCTCGAAACTGATGTTGCGGTACCCTCGGGCGATCCTGACGGCCATGACCCGCTGCGCGCGGTGCAATAGCACCACGTTTCGGGCCGTCAGGGCGCCCGCCCAGATTGGGGACCCATACAAGGCCTGGGACCGCACCACCCCCGCATAAAGCCTCCTCGCCGAAGATTCCGGCCCGCCTAAATTTGGTAGGAGCCTCGATAAGGCCCCTGCTGTTGCCATCAGGTTTGGCGCTAGTGCGGCAAAGTGCGCCCTAAAAGACCAGCGCCCGTCCAAGAGTAGGCCCAAATATTTGATTTGGGCGGAGATGTTAATGCGCTGCCCCCCGACAATGATGTGAGCGTCAGGGGGGGGCCGGTTTCTGGGGCCGTGGAACGTTACGGCCTCGGTCTTGTTGAGGGCCACCTCCAGGCCGAGCCGCCTAATGCGCCCCACTACTTGGGCTACGCCGGCTGTGGCCAACAACGCCGCCTCCCTGTGACTCCGGGCCCTCGCGGTGACAAGAGTGTCGTCCGCGTAGCACGTCACTGCCAGACCCGGCAGCAACGTGCCACGCAGGACCCAATCGTAGGCGATGTTCCACAGGAGCGGTCCGAGGACCGACCCCTGTGGAACCCCGCACCCGACGTTCCGCTCCTGCCACCGCGACGGCCCGGGGTAAACTACCCGCCGGTCCACAAGGTAGTCCGAAATGGTCGAGTGGAGGTATTCGGGGACGCCGTGATACCGAAGAGCCGCGAGTATGGAGGGATAGGGGACGGAGTTGAAGGCGTTGGCGATGTCCAAAGACACCGCCAGTATGACCTCCCCCTGCTCCACGGCTTCCTCCGCCATGGCTTGGACCCGCCTGACCGCGTCTACTGTGGACCTGCCCCGCCTGAACCCGAACTGGCACTCGTGCAGGTCCGGCCCCGTCTGCGAGAGGTGCTCGACGAGTCTGTCCGCAATCACCCTCTCAAAGAGCTTGCAGACCTCGTCGAGCAACACAATGGGGCGGTAGGCGGACGGCGAGTCTGCCGGGCGCCCCTCCTTCCTGATCAGGACCAGTTTCCCCAACTTCCAAAGCTGAGGAAACCGGCCCTGCCTGAAGCACTCGGTCCAGAGAGCCCTGAGACGGCGGCCGAGCGGACCGTGGGACAGAACCCACACTCGGCCGGGGACTCCATCTGGTCCGGGTGCCACCTTCTTCGCCCGCAGTCTGCGGACGGCGGCGTTCAGCTCCTCCTCCGAGACTTCAGGAACGGCTTCGCTCGACGGCAAGTTGGGTCCGGGTGTTCGGGACATTGCCGGAGCAGTGTACGCCGTTCCTTCCGGAAAAAGGGCCGACAGCACGCCATCCGCAAACGCCGGCGGCATGGTCTGCGTAAGGGGGGGCGTCCAGGGGCGGAGCTTGTTCCGCACCATGCGGTAGGGGCGTCCCCAGGGGTCGGCGTTGATGCTGGCCAGGAGCTCTTCGCGCGCCCGCACCTTGGCGTCCGCAATCGCCACCTGCAGTGCGGTCTTTGCCGCCCGGTAGACGGCATAAAGCTCCTCCTCCCTAGGCGTCAGACCCGGTAAAAGCGGTGGGTCCCGCCTTCTCCTCCTCCGCTGTCTGGTGTACTGGCGGCGCGCAGCGACGCAAGCGCGTCGCAGTTGCGCAATTTCGCGCGACCACCAGTACACCTGCCGTCTGCGAGGAGCTGTATGCCGCACACGGGGCATGGCGGCGTCACAAATTGCCGTGGCCGCAGCTCTAAACCACTCGGCCTCCCCTTGGATGTTGAACGGGGAGACCGGTGCCGGCATCCAGGCCTGGACTTCGGCGACCTCTGTCGCGGACTCTGCGCTCAGGCGCGCCAACGCCCATCTCGGCCCACCCCCAGCCACGCCAGCCGGCACGGCGGCCCGAGACTCGGCGGAGACCACAAATCTGACGTAAACGTGGTCAGATAGGGTCTCCACCGAGCCGACGACCCTCCATCCTCGCACCCGGCCCGCCAGCGCCAAGGTGGCGAATGACACGTCGACCACCGAGCCGCCGCCCCGCCTGACACAGGTGAAGGCTGTGCCCCTATTAAGGACCGACAGTCCGTGGGCATGCGTCCACTCTTCGAGGGCCTCGCCCCTGGCATTGTCGATGGGGGAACCCCAGGCCGAGGACTTGGCGTTGAAGTCCCCCATGACGAGAGCGGGACGGGGTCGACACCGCTGAACAAAGTCGCCGAGTCGCGACAGGAGGGCCTCGAACTCGGGTAGTGGTCGGTTTGGCGAAAAATACACCCCGACCACCACCATGGCCCCCACGCGAGCGGCGACAAAGCCCCTCTGTCTCTCGACGTCTTCGAGAGACAGAGAGCCTCCACCCCTCGGCAGCAGTATGGCCACCGTGCCGTCCGCGTCGCCAGCCCAGTTGCTGGCGGGCAGCACGAAGTACGGCTCCGCTGCCACTGCCACGTCGATCGACCACTCTGCCATGCTCTGTAGCAGGAGGTCCTGAGCCCTGGCAGAGTGGTTGAGATTCGTCTGCAGGAAGCTGATGGCAGGGGGACGACTACCCATTGATGGCGTCCATGGGTTCTACCACCCGGATCTCTCGCGGCCTGGACTGCGCTGGCCGCTCGGAGGCACGCGTCGGGGCTCTCTTGCCTGTGAGACGCGACCCACAGGTATTAGAGCCTGCCCGGTGTTCGGCAGGCTTGCCGGCTTTACTGCAGAGCAGGCAGCGTGCAGCCTCGGCGCAATCCCGCGCCTGGTGCCCCGGCTGTCCGCAGTTGTAACAGCGCCCTCTGTGGTCTGTAATATCCGCCGGACAGAGAACGCCGACGTGCCCCTCCACCTGGCAGCGGAAGCAACGCAGCGGCCTCGCCTTCAGGAGGGCCACATTCGCGGACACCCATCCCACCAACAGCCGCCTGGCATCGGCCAGCTTTTTGGCGGCTTCTACAGGGCAGGTCACAACAGCCGAAAACAGGCCTCTGTAACCCGCCCGTAAGTCGCCGCACTTTACCCGCTGCAGGTCGCAGCCGCCCCCCTTGGCTACCGCGGCTATGAGCTCGTCCGACGTGATCGAGTCGTCGAGCTCGCTGATGCGGAGGCTCGCCGTCTTGTAAGGCCGCGTAATTGTGACCTCACGCGGGTGGGAACCTAACCTTTTTTTTTTTTTTTTTATCGCAGGGAAAACCCTTTATGGGTACCCGTCCGCGTTCGGGGGACGCGGAGGGGTTATGTCGGAGTCCTTGATCCATCAACACTCGGGGCCGTAGCCCCGGCTGTTGATGGACCAAGTGTACCGACTAAAAACCCTGCGGTGACACCGTCTTCGTCGCGAGTGTCGGGGACCACGGGATCGCTGTTAGGCACGCACCGCGGCCCCGACGCGACCTGCCCTGTTGAGGGCCCACCTTGGGAGTCACCTCCCTGGCGTAAAATACGCCCTCCCTCTACGTAGACGCCGCGTTGATGTCACCCAACGCGGCGTCTCCCTCTCGAGCTGGGAGGCAGACTCCCCCGAGTCTGCCACCCAGGTAATTCGGTTGAGACACCCATGTACCCGGACTTTGACATCCGAGGCCATGGGTATCTCCACGCCCCCTCGCGCCACACGCGCGCGAACCGCCCAGCCGCCGCCGCGCCACCCCTCTGGCGGCATGCAGCAGCAGCCGGTCGGCCCGGTTCGGCCGGGCTAGGGACCCGAAGGGGCCCCACCGCCCAGCAGGTGGTCGGGAGATTACGCAAACCTACACCGACCACCGGACCACCAAGCCGATCTGCGCCACACCCCTAAGGGCAGGCGCCCGAACGGCTCCCTACCAGGGGCGGCGCCACCTGCTGCACCCAACTCTCTCTCCCAAGGGAGAGCGAGGGGGCAACCAGGCGCCACACCCACACCCTTGCGCCTAAAAGGCGCGTGAGCCTTCCAGCCACCACTGCGCCGCCCCTCTGGCAGCAAGCAGCAGCGGCCGGTCGGCCCAGCACGGCCGGGCTAGGGACCCAGAAGGGCCCCACAGCCCAGCGGGCGGTCGGGAGGTCATTCCCTCTACAAAAATGCACGGCGCACACTAGCGCCGCGCTGACCTCGACCGACCACCCAAACGACAGGCGCCACCTGCTGCACCCCACGGAGGGGCACAACCAGGCGCCACAACCTTCCGGCTAAAGCCGGGGGAAAAAGGAAAGGGAGGGAGGGGAACGAGTGGGGAAGGGTAAGCGCATGACTGTTTCTGTTATGTCTGTTCAGAAGGACCAGACCAATAGCAGGCAGCAACCGCGAGCAGGATACAGTCACACTTGCCTTGGGGATCGTCGCGACCGTGCGCTACTCCCAAGACCACGCCAAATTGCTTGCCGGGACAGACAAGCAAAATAGGCGAGAAGCTATACCACTGCGCCTCGAAGGACGCGTGTGGTGGGATAGCCTTTCGCCCGCCCGTGGGAACCTAACCTTTTTTTTTTTTTTTTTTTGCCGAAGAGAAAACCCTTTATGGGTACCCGCCCGTGCTCGGGGGACACGAGCGGGTTATGTCGGAGTCCTTGGTCAATCAACACTCGGGGCCAATAAGCCGCGGCTGTTGATGGACCAAGTGTACCGACTAAAAACTCTCCGGTGACACCATAGTCGCATAGTGTCGGGGCTGCAGGAACTCCATTGTACGACAACTGCAGCCCCGACGCGAAATACCTTTGCAGGCCCCTCTGGGAGCGTTAGGCGCCCCCTTTATTCCCCCCCTCCCTACTAGGCACCATGCCGGTGTCACTCGGCATGGCGTCTCCCCCTCGAACTGGGCGACAGACTCCCCCGAGTTTGCCACACAGGTGATTTCGCTGGAGACGCCCATGTACTCAGACTGTAACATCTGAGGCCATGGGCATCTCCGCATCTTGCGCCCTGGGGGCGCTTGATTCGGTCGACCGCGCCTGCGTCCCAGGAGTCGGCATGGCAGCGGGAGACCGATCCGCGTTCCTCCTACCGGACTTACGGGCTTTGCATGCCCTGCCGCCTAACGTATGACCGGGATTTCGCCCGGTCGTGGTGCATAGCGCGCAGCGTGGCGCGGATTTACAGCCGGCGGCCTTGTGGCCCGGCTGTCCGCACCTATAGCAGAGCGCGCTACGATCGCATCCCCCCCTGCACTGCTCTCGAACATGTCCCGGTTCGAGGCAGCGGTAGCACCTCATCGGCCTCACCTCCAGGAGATTGACTCTCGCGGAAGTGAAGCCGACCAGAAGCCGACCTGCAGCCACCTTCCTCGCCGCCTCAACCGGGCAGCTAACCACTATGGTGCCGAGGGGTGTCCGGTCGCGCAGAACTTCCCCCGCCTTGACCACACCCACCGGGCACCCCCCGGCACGGGCGACGGCCTCCACCACCTCCTCCTTGGTGACCGAATCATCCAGTCCCACCAAGCGCATTGACGCGCGCTTGATGGGCCTGGAGATGGCCACATCCTCCGCGGGCAGCGCCGCACTCAGTGCGGCCGCCAGGGCGTCCGCCTTAGGGCCGCTCTCCTGCCCAGCCACTTCCAGCAGGCGGGCTCCAGTGGCCGCAACCTTGAACCCGAGGGGGCCGGTGCCCAGCTCCTCTATATTAATTAGCCCCCTCGCCCGGGCTATGATGTCCGCATACGTGACGCCGCGCGCCGCGGCGTCCGGCTGCAGCCTGATGGACACCGCAGCCGAGCGAGGCGGCCGAGGCGTCCGCAGTTTGCGCCTGCCCTTTTTGCCGCGCTTGCGCTGAGGCGCCTGCGCTTTAGCACCGTTAGTCAGTACAGTCCCCACTTGCTGTACGGATGACTTCTTTCGCCTGGCCACCTCAACCCACGGCGCCTCCGTGGTTGGAGCTGTTGACGGCGGCGGGGCAGATCGGGGCTCGGCCGGCCTTGCAGGTGCCGGCGTAGGGGGCTCTTTGCGCTTCCTCGCTCCCTTTCCCTTTCTTCCTTTTTCCTTGTCCGGGGCAGCAACCTCCGGTCTGGGCGGGACTGGCTTGTCGGAAGCCAGGGGCGGCCGAAGGCGCCGCTCCGGAAGGAGCCTATCCTCCAAGGCGGCAAAACGGGCGTCCATCATCGCCCCGACCTGGTCCACAATGGCGCGATGGACCCTCTCCAGCTCCGTCGTCGTCGGAGCCGCTGCTCCAGGACCTACTGTTGCGGGGACCGCCGCTGCAGGAGCAGCCGCTCGCGGGGTTACCCTTGCGGAAGCCGCTTTGGCGGCCTCAGCAAAGGCCTCCAGTGCAGGTGACCTTCTATCCTCGGGGCGGGGTCCCGGCTGATGCTCGGAGTGCATCCGCTGCATTTGGCAGCGCAGGAACTCCACCCTCTTCTTCAGCCGAGAGTTTTCCTCCTCGGCCTTTTTCAGTTCCTGGGGAACTGTCAGGTCAAAGATGCCGTCAACAGCCTGCGCAATGACCTTGGCGGCATCTTTGAGCGTCTTGACGAAGGTCCCCTTGAGGTTCCTTGACGAGCCGGCCACTCGGAGGATGTTCTGCACCTGCTGAAGTGCAGCCTCCTTATGGTCGGCCGGGCCAAGGGACCATGACATCATGCTGGCCGCTTTTTGAGCGGCAGCGTCCACAGCCAGCTCTTCTTCGACCTGGAGCTCCAGCAATTCCCTTTTACGGGCTGCGAGCTCCACCTTCGACGCGGCGCCTTCTGCGGTCGTGGGTGGTCTCCCTCTACCACCCGAAACCTTGCTCGCCTTCCTGGCGACGCCCTCCTCGGTGAAAGTTTGCACCTCAGAACTACGGGGACGTTTTTGCGCCGCAGTTATGCGACGCTCTCCGCTCGTCACCGAGGCTGCCGAATCCGAATACGACATGTCACCGTCGTCATAGGCGGTTCCGGAAGCCTCTTTCAGGGCGGCCTCCCATTCTCGGCGTACCGCCGTAATGGCAGCAACGCTCTCTGGCGGCGCCTCGTCATCATCCGAATCACAGAGTGACACGGACAGTTTCGAGGCAGCCGCTTTCATCCTGTCCGCAAGCGATGATGCGGGTCGTTCACAGTCGAAGCGCTCGAGCATTACGACTGGTGTCCTTCTCGATAGGCAATCGGAGTCCTTTTTGGAATAGCTTTGGTCGTCGGTGAGATGTAACGTAGTGCCCCCCCCAGAATACGAGGGGCAGCCAGAGCCCGAGGGCCCTGGGGAGGATTCTCCGACCTGGGACAGGCCGGTACCTCCCTGGGGTAGTTTTCTATTGCTATGCGACATCTTTCATTTTTGTTTGCTGATCCACAGCTTCGTGGCGCTTGACGGAGCTTTGCCCCTCCGCTTACAGCCGCGGCACGCCGACCGCAGAATTAGGCACATCGTGCCGACCGCCCTTTCGACGTCGACAAATACAACACACTACAAATGCCCGCTCCCTGTCCTCTCTTCAAACGGAGAGTACAAGGAGCGAGCGACTCATCCAACCTTTCGTGGCCAGAAACGAAAGACAGCTCCCGGTCACTCCTCGAGCGAGGAGCGAGGGGAGCGAGCAAACGACCCAACCACGACGCGCCACCTACTGCACCCGACCTTCTCCAAAACGGAGATTGAAGGGGGCAGCCAGGCGCAACCAGACTTCCGGACAGAACCGGGGGACATGGGGGGAGGAAAAGGAGGGATGGGACCGAGAACTGAGGAAAGGTAGCGCATGACTGTTTTAGTTATGTCTGTTCAGAAGGACCAGACCAATAGCAGGCAGCAACCACGAGCAGGATACAGTCACACTTGCCTTGGGGATCGTCGCGACCGTGCGCTACTCCCAAGACCACGCCAAATTGCTTGCCGGGACAGACAAGCAAGATAGGCGAGAAGCTATGCCACTGCGCCTCGAAGGACGCGTGTGGTGGGATAGCCTTTCGCCCGCCCGTGGGAACCTTTTTTTTTTTTTTTTTTTTTTTTTTTTTTTTTTTTTTTTTTTTTGTCGCAGGGAAAACCCTTTATGGGTTATGTCGGAGTCCTTGGTGCATTGACGGTCGGAGTGACCCGGCCGTCGATGCACCAAGTATACCGACTAAAAACCCTGCGGTGACACGCCATAGTCGCATAGTGTCGGGGCAACAGGAAACACGCTTGCACGACGACTGCAACCCCGACGCGACTGCCTGTTGAGGCCCCTCTGGGAGCGTTCACACTCTTTCACCTCCCCCTACTAGACGCCATGCCGGTGTCACTCGGCATGGCGTCTCCCCCTCGAACTGAGCGACAGACTCCCCCGAGTCTGCCACCCAGGTGGATTCGATGGAGACACCTATGTACTCAGACTGTAACATCTGAGGCCATAGGCATCTCCGCATCTTGCGCCCTGGGGGCACTTGCCTCCATCGGCCGCCCCTGTGTCACGGAAATCGACTCAGGGGCGGCAGACCGAGCCGCCTTCCTCCCACTGGACTTAGGGGCCCTACAAGCCCTGCCGCCTAACGAGTGGCCGGGATTTCGCCCGGTGTTGTCGCACAGCGCGCAGTGTGGCGCGGATTTGCAGCCAGCGGCCTTGTGGCCCGGCTTTCCGCACCTGTAACACAGCGCGCTGCGATCCTTTCCGTCTTCGCACTGCTCTCGGACGTGGCCCGGTCCGAGACAGCGGTAGCATCTCATCGGCCTCACCTCCAGGAGATTGACTCTCGCGGAAGTGAAGCCGACAAGAAGCCGATTTGCTGCTACCTTCTTAGCTGCCTCTACCGGGCAGCTTACCACTATGGTGCCGAGGGGTGTCCGGTCTCGCAGAACTTCTCCCGCCTTGACCGCGTCTACCGGGCACCCCCCAGCACGGGCGACGGCCTCCACCACCTCCTCTTTGGTGACCGAATCGTCGAGGCCCACCAAGCGCATTGACGCGCGCTTGATGGGCCTGGAGATGGTCACGTCTTCCGCGGGCAGCGCCGCACTTAGTGCAGCCGCCAGGGCGTCCGCCTTAGGGCCGCTCTCCTCGCCTGCCACTTCTAGCAGGCGGGCTCCAGTGGCCGCAACTTTGAACCCGAGGGGGCCGGTGCCAAGTTCCTCAGTATTTATCAGCCCCCTCGCCCGGACTATGATGTCCGCATACGTGACGCCGCGCGCCGCGGCGTCCGGCTGCAGCCTGATGGACACCGCAGCCGAACGAGGCGGCCGAGGCAGTCGCGGCTTGCGCCCGCGCTTGGCTCGGCGCTTGCGCTGAGGCGCCCGCGCCCGAGCACCGTCCGTCTGACGCACGGCAGGCTTCTTTTTTCGCCTGGCCACCTCAACCCACGGCGTTTCCGCGGTTGGCGCGGCAGTCGGGGGCGGGGCAGATCGGGGCTCCACCTCGGCCGGCTTAACGGGTGCCGGCGCAGGGAGCGCACTACGCTTCTTTTTCGCTCCCTTTCCCTTTTTTCCCGGGGCAGTTACTACCGGTCCGGGCGGGATCGGCCGGTCGGAGGCCAGGGGCGGCCGGAGGCGCCGCTCCGGGAGCAGCCTGTCCTCCAGGGCGGCGAAACGGGCGCTCATCATCGCCCCGACCTGGTCCACTATGGAGCGACGCATGTCCTCCAGCTCCGTCGGGGCCGCTGCTATAGGGACAGCTGCCGCAGCTGCAGGAGCAAGTTTTTAACATGTTTTCAATAACACGCAAGCGCGGAGCGTATTATTTTGACAGTTCGAAACATGGCGTGTGACGAGCCTTGTCATGTTTTCAAATCTGACAGTGGCATACAGAATTCCATTCCACGCCAATAACACGTATGTTTGATAACACGTCTTGTTTCGTGTTTAAATTGTCATAGCGAATAAGGGCCCAGGTAAGTTCGTTTAATCACTTATTATATGTATAGATGGAAGTCTGCTCTTTCGAAGAAAACGTTAATGGTATATTCAATTTTTAATTATAAGTATATTTTTATTTTGTATTAGGTTATTGTCAAATGTACAGTCAGCAATTTAAGTCTTACAATCAATAATGTTTAAATATTTGCTTTTGAATGTTCATTAATGTTTGTAAAATAAGGAGTATTACAAATAAGATAAACTTAGAATATTCAGTGACATATTTATACTGACTGTACAAAGAAAACAATTATACTTATTTAAGATTATAAGATACAACCAAATACAATTTATTTAAAAAAAAAATATTTATATAATAAAAATCTTTTTAAAAAAAGGTAAACCAACTTCAAAAAGGTGCTGGTTGGTGCAGTCGGTTACTTGGCACCGACTTCAAATATTTTTTTTTTTTGAAGTCGGTTTACCTTTTTTTAAAAAGATTTTTATTTTACAATTTTAAGTGATGAGTGAATTATTTACTAATATTTATATACCGATATTATATTATTTTGCTGAGTTGTACAGTAAGATACCTACAGGATGAACATAATAACTATAATAACGGAATCTATACATTCGTGCTGTTCGCCGTTAAGGAGTTCCCTGGTGTATCTTCAAAGTCCAAGGTCCAGTACCAATAACATTAAAATAGGACCACCTCAAAACTATACTGACCCCAATGCAAAAAGAATCATCAAAATCGGTTCATAAGCAAAGGAGCTATAAAAAAAAACAGACGAATTATGAACCTCCTCCTTTTTTGAAGTCGGCTAACATACTGCTTAGTTCTATAGTGGGTTACCTATAGGATTGACGTAATACCCATAATATCTCAATTTACACATTCCTATTGTTTGTCGTTAAGGAGTTCCCTGGTGTATCTCTTGGCAATTATTATTCCCATCTGATGGTGGGGTCTGCCTTCTTAATTTTCTTCTTCCACTTCGTTCTGTCGGACGTGTCGTGTTCAGAGGCATTGCAGATACACAGGTCTTTCTTGACCACATCTGCCTATCTTGTTTTTGGCCGCCCTCTGGGTCTGGGCTATGATAGGTTTAGATTGGCCGTAATATTACCCACATAATCGGTCTTCTCTTTATGTGGCCATACCAACGGAGTCTACTTTCTTGTAGCTTCTCAGCGATATCGCGAACACCGAGACTGCCGCGAACGTACTCGTTGCGAATTTTATCAAGTCTCGTCACCCCGCACATCCACCGAAGCATCTTCATTTCAGCGACTTGAATGGCATGGACTTGGCGCTGCGTTACGGCTCACGTTTCGCTACCATATGTTAAGACTGGCCTGATCATGTTTTTGTACACTAAGCCTTTAAGCTTAACGGGCATACGTCTGTCACAGGTTACGCCAGTTACTTCCCGCCACTTAAGCCAGGCTGCCGCTATACGATGCTGAATGTTTATCTCCAAATTTCCCGAGCAGTGTAACATGGTACCCAAATATTTGTATTCGTCACACCTAATGACTTGCTGTCCGTCAATAATGAGAGGGTTGTTTACGGAATTTGGGTCGTTACACACCATATATTGGGTCTTCGAAACACTAAGCAATAGGCCGCCTGTCCAGTGCCGATTGCCATCTGACGCACAAAAACCTGTACTTTTAGGACAGAAAAACCCGCGGATTAGATGTTAGATTCCGTTTCTCGGGGATTTCTTCCTGTGAGGAAAGTGTTGTCCGGTTATACCGCCAGATACTCGGTCGCCAGAGCGTCGTCCGTTATCTAGCAGGGAGCACCACGGTGGCTGCTGAAGCTACCGCCGCCGACTATTCATACGAACCACCAGCGCGGGCAGGTGAGGTTGACATTTGGGCCGGATAAAATGTTGGTTCCGTTCTCCCCTTACTCCCCAAATAGCCATACAATATAAAAAAATAAATGCCTAGTCAAGGCACTTAAAACTTTACTTATTGTATCAACATATAATTTGCATATCATATAACATACATACAGATACGGAACAGAGACATAGTCTCTTAAATGGAATCAGGAATGAGGAGATTTGTAGAAGAACATAGGTCATGGACAGTAAGTTGCAGTGGCAAAGAGCGGGTCACATAGTGTGAAGATCAGACGGGCGTTGGGGCAGAAAGATTCTAGAGTGTAGACCACGTATTGGCAACCGCAGCGTGGGACGGCCGCCTTCCGGATGGACCGACGATCTTGTGAGGATCGCAGGAAGTCGTTGGATGCAGGTGGCAACGGACCGGCTACGCTGGAGAGCGATTGGGGAGGCCTATGTTCAGTAGTGGACAAGAATAGGCTGAGTTAATGATGATAATGATGGTGATATCAAATAAGAAAATAAACATGAATTAATTAATTTAATATTTAATTTAATTATCATAATAATAACTGATAATAATATCAGGCAACTGAAATTTTACAAAAATAATTTCGTTTAACTTACAGGCCCATAGGATATATACCTTACAGACTAACATAAATATAAATTATAAACACTTTTAAACTGAGATACATGTGTGGACGGCGACATGTTGCGCTGTGCAGGGGCATCTTTCAGTCTTCCCCGAAATCTTCGGAACACCCTTCGGCCAGAACTCCTCGCTCATGAAGGTCTCCAGCTTGGCGGTGAGAACTCGCACAACAAAGGAATTGAATGCCCCATTGTTTTGCGAATTCAGCTTCTCGCCCCTCAGAGTGTAGAAGGTCTTCTTACGGGCGTACTCCGCAACGTCCTCGGCTTTAGTGGTGTAGTGTAGCCGAGACACGTCAAGCAGTGTTGTTGCCACTGCTGAGCGAAGGAGTATGCCATCTTCTATTGGTGCAGTCCCACACCGGTTTCGTCGGGGAGGCTTCTTCTTCTTCTCCACCTTGATGAAGCCTTCCTCATCAACTTGACCCTTCGTACAGGCCACGGTTGTCTTCTTTGGTGCGCCAGCGGCGTCGGCGGCGTAATCACGACGAGAAGTAGTCGTGTTTACGTTTGACGTCACCGGCGGGGCCGCGGAGTTGGCAGCGGAGCGCAGTGTTCTGCGGGTGGCGGGGCGCGGTGTGCTGCGGGCGGCGGGGTGCGCGGCATCGCGCGGGGCCGTAGCAACAGCCGGTGACGCATCGGCTGACTCGAAACTGCCGACGGATGCATTTTGCGCCCCGCGTCGTACGTTGACATTAGAGGCCTCGTGCGACCTACTTTACGGGCTAACGCCACGCAATGACGCAACCTCTTCCCGTTGTTCGCGGATGGTAGTTTCCGAAGCCACTAACCTGAATTGAACCTCGGCCAGGCTAGACTTCAGGGTGTTTATGTCCTTCAGTAGCCTGGTGACGTTGACGTGGTCGAATGTAACGGGGAGCAGCCTGTGCAGCTGCTTCGCCTCGAAGGTGGGCACGACGTCGGGATCTGTCTCTTTCAGCAGGGTGATGATGTCCTGGAGACTTCTCTCGCCCTTTTCGTCCCTCCTGCGGGTCGGCATGCAATCGATCATCCCGAGCGATTGGTACAGCAGCACCTTCGCACTGCAAATTTCTTCATGTTTGAAGTTAGTCTTCAACTTCATCCATGGTGTCGATGGCGTGCTGTAGAAACGCCAACACTTCGTTGGCTATGAGTTTTCCCGAACTCATAGTGGCAACCGTGCTAATCGCGAATTATAATAATTCGTAAATGCAGTGTAGCACGTCCGAATCCGAGCGCGTACTGCACTGCACTACAAATAATTACATTAATTAGCCTTAATTATCTTGCTGCAATCAGTTTAGTTCGTAACTACAGCAATACCATAATAAACTTTATTTATAGGGAGTTAAAGTACAAAATCATAAAACATTTTTAATATTTATTAGCAACAATATTTATAATATTATCATTTTCTTTTTCATCTTAAAACTCTCACCAGACTTGTAGCATGTCTTATCTAGTGATGAAAGAGACTCGGTCTTTTAAGGCCTTTAAAGACGACTCGACTTGTTTTCGACGGTTCACGACTAAACTTAGTCTTTTAACCCTGAACCCTTGAGTCATAAGACTAAAACTCCAGCCTTTAACCTCCGTATTAAAAATCTGAGTCATTCCTTAAAAGACTTAAATGAGTTAAAAGGCTTAAACGACTTAAAGGACTCGCGCGCCTTACCGCCTCCAGAGTCGTAAGGTTTGAGGTTTTATAAATAAGACTGAGTTGTTATAAGTTTAGACTAAAAGACTTCACTAAATCGTAGCCTTACATAATATTCAATTAAATACAGTCTGTCCATCTCTTAACGGCCAATCGATCCATTTTACCATGTTTTTTTTAGAATAAAAATCAATGTATGTATTTATAAGGCCACGATGCAATTAATTATCGACAGACGGTTTCGTCCAGTAGTAAATAGCTTAAGCCGCTCCGCCCACTGGATCCAGTAGGCGCGGGTTATGAAAAATAAAACAAGTGCACATCTCATTATGTTTAAAATTTATTTCGTCATTTAAAAATCAGTAAGGTATAATAAAACCAATGCTGCTGAATAGACAAAATACATGCAAAAATTGCCTAAAAACATAAAAGTATTTACAAAAATGCAATTCAAAAAAACCCGAGAGGTACGCGTTAAACTAGTGAAGAAAAAATCATGGTTTTACACTTTGACAGTCCCTAAAAAAAATATTACATTTAATAAATATAAAGATGTACAAAAACAATTTCCATAGATGTAAACTAATTTTCAATTTGAGTAACAAAGTTGAAAAATATCAGATTATTCTGTTGAATACTGTGTAAAAATATGAAAATCTTTATAACTCAAGTTGTATTATCTTTCACTAGAAGTACTGAAATATGCAAGGGTATAAAGATTTTAAATTCTCATTACATTTAATAAATACGATAATAAATAAAATCAATTTGTATTGGTATTAACTGATGTTGGATTTGAGTGACAAAGTTACTAAGCTATCAGCATCTTTCATTTAAAATGCACAGACTAATTTATCAATTTCACTCAATGTTGGCTAAAGATAATGAAAAAAAAACTTATACAATTTTCATAGGTCCACATTACAAATATATCATAAAAAACAACATGTGCAAATAGTTGTTAAACTAAATAAACAACAACAAAAAATATACAGTAAACAGTCTAAAATAATAACCAACCCTATACCAACCCGTCTGGCCAGCGTGGTATAGTAGGCTAATCTGACCTCCCATGAAAGCACAACAATTTAACCGGCCCCCAGTTCCCGGTACTCCCGCTGTTCCCGATCACGGTAGCGGTCGGGGCGACAGCGGGATAGGGGGTGCTAAGAATCTCCGGGCTACGAGAGGCTACCATAAAGAACTGACCCTCGCGACGTATAATGGATGCACACTACGGCTGGACCACCACCTCACCGAACTCGAGGTAGAACTGGGTCGCATAAAATGGCATATTTTGGGGTTATGTGAGGTCCGAAGAAAGGGGGAGGACGCGATAACCCTTTAGTCAGGTAACTTGTTCTACTTCCGAGAAGGTGATCAGCTCTCCCAGGGTGGTGTCGGTTTTCTGGTCAATAAGGACCTCGTTAGCAGCGTTGTGGAAGTCAGCAGTGTGTCGACACGGGTAGCGTACCTTATACTGAAGCTCAGCGATAGGTACTCCCTTAAGGTGGTACAGGTATATGCGCCGACCTCGACATACGCTGACGAAATAGCCGAAGCCGTGTACGAAGACATTGCGAAAGCACTACACGGCACTCCAAAGGCTCACTACAGTTGTTATGGGGGACTTCAACGCCAAAGTGGGAGTACAAGAACGCGGCGAAACGAAAATCGGACCCTTCGGTGTGGGGCGCAGAAATAACAGGGGGCAAATGCTAGTAAACTTTCTCGAGTCGAAGGGGCTCTTCTTAATGAACTCCTTCTTTAAGAAGAAGCCCCATAGAAAGTGGACTTGGCGAAGCCCCGACAACGTGACAAAGAACGAGATAGACTTCATCATGACGGATAAGAAGTATATATTTAGGGACGTCTCTGTGATCAACAGGTTCAATACTGGCCACGATCACCGACTCGTCCGAGGCACCCTAAATATGGACTTTCAAGCCGAAAGGGCCCGAATGGGGAAGTCTACTCTCCGACCTACCGCACTCCAAACAGCCTTGGGTTCCGAAAAGTTCCAATTGGAACTTCAAAACCGTTTTGACTTGCTGGAAACCATTGGCGATATTGACGAGAAAACCGACACAGTGGTCAGAATGCTACAGGACGTGTCTCGAAAGTTTCTGTACGGAAAAAGCAAGAACAGGGACTCTAAACTCTCGGCCGAGACTCTCGAACTTATGAGAGGTAGACGAGAAATGCCACCAACGCAGATATCTTCGTCAGATCGGAAGAACTTAAACCTCAGAATCCGAAAGCTGATTCGGCGCGACCTCAGACGCTTCAACACCCGTATCGTCGAGGCTGCGATCGAGCAGAATAAGGGCACTAAGGTCTTCGCCCAACAGCTCGGACGTCCCCGTCTGACGAAACTCAAAACTGCGGATGGCAAAACCGTGACCTCTAAGTTCGAGATTCTCGAGGAAATCGAGGGCTTCTATGGAGAACTGTTTGCATCACGGACAGGTAAGCCCAGCGATGATGACCACAGAGCCCCACTTACGCGCCATTACACGGAAGACATCCCAGGGCTGTTGATCAGGGCGAGGTCAAGGCGGCTCTCGAGCAACTTAAGAACAATAAATCTCCTGGTGATGATGGAATTACTACCGAGCTCCTCAAAGCTGGTGGGACTCCGGTTCTCAAAGAGCTGGCAAGCCTTTTCAATTCCATCATTCACCAGGGCCTAACACCTAAAGCGTGGAGCGGGAGTGCGGTGGCTCTGTTCTTCAAAAAAGCTTCTTGCTGAAGAACTACAGACCCATCTCACTTCTGAGCCATGTATACAAGCTGTTCTCGAGAGTAGTCACAAACCGCCTCGCCAGAAAACTCGACGAGTTTCAGCCACCAGAGCAAGCCGGGTTTCGAAAAGGCTTCAGCAGCGTAGACCACATCCATACTGTTCGGCAGATTGTACAGAAAACTGAAGAGTACAATCAGCCGCTGTGTATGGCTTTCGTGGACTACGAAAAAGCCTTCGACTCCATCGAAACCTGGGCAGTTTTGGATGCTCTGCAACGATGTCGTATTGACTGGCGTTATATCGAAGTGCTGAGATGTTTATATGATACCGCCACTATGACCGTTCAGCTCCAGGAACAAAAAACCAACCTCATTGAGCTGCGCAGAGGGGTGAGACAGGGGAATGTAATATCTCCTAAGCTTTTCACCAACGCGCTTGAAGACGTCTTTAAGACGCTAAACTGGGCGGGTCGGGGCGTGAATATAGACGGTGAGTGCATCTCGCATCTTCGGTTTGCCGACGACATCGTCATAATAGCAGAGACGCTGGAACAGTTAAGCGAGATGCTGCACAGCCTAAATGTAGCCTCTCGACGTGTTGGTCTCGGCATGAATTGGGATAAAACCAAGATCATGTTCAATGAACATGTCACGCCGAGACCAGTCTACGTCGAAGAATCGATGCTCGAAGTTGTTCGAGAATACACCTACCTTGGGCAGATTATCCAGCTTGGTAGGAACAACTTCGAGAAAGAAGTCGACAGAAGGATCCAGTTGGGCTGGGCGGCATTCAGCAAACTACGTCGGGTTTTCTCTTCGCCTTTACCGTAATGCCTGAAGACGAAAGTCTACAACCAGTGCGTTCTACCAGTCATGACATACGGTGCCGAGACGTGGACACTTACAGTAGGGCTAGTCCATAGGCTCAAAGTCGCGCAGCGAGCTATGGAGCGGGCTATGCTCGGAGTCTCTTTGAGGGATAAACTCCGAAATGAAGTTATCCGTCAAAGAACCAAAGTAGTTGACATAGCCCGCAGAGTGAGCTCGCTAAAGTGGCAGTGGGCTGGCCATGTCTGTCGGAGAACCGATGGCCGATGGAGCAGACGAGTTTTAGAGTGGAGACCACGACTCGGCAAACGTAAGGTAGGGCGCCCCCCAGCTAGGTGGACCGACGACCTGAAGAAGGTCGCAGGGTGGGACTGGATGCGGAAGGCGGAGGACCGTGTATTGTGGCGCAAATTGGGAGAGGCCTATGTCCAGCAGTGGACTGCAATAGGCTGATTTGGTAAGTCTAAAATATAAAAAAATAAAGACAAATTCCACACTGCTGAAAAAATCATGGCTTTAACGATTTTCAAACAGAGTCCAAAGATCTATATTTTTTTGTAAAAAAATGTTTGTACCTCCTACAAAGATATGTTTACAAGTAATGCTAAGTGCTCTCATCTCAAAGCCAGGAATAAATAAGAAAAAATATTAAGTAGTCTTAAAATTCTAGTAGATAAAATGCCAAAAGAAAAAAATATATTATTATTTGATGCGATATCATTGGCACCTGGGGTTATGCACCAATCAAAAAGAGATGAAATAATAATAATTTTGAAGATTTTGGGGAGGGTATTGGTCGAAAAAAAAGTATTGGCTGACCACGTATTAGTCTTTATGATTAAAGGAATAAAAAGCAAATGCAAGCAGCCCGTCTGTTTCACATTCTGTAAGAGTGCTACAAAACAAACAACACTGAAGAATCTTTTTGTTAATATTATTAATGAGTTGCACAATGCTGGCCTAAGAGTGGTGGAAACTGTATGTGACCAAGCTGCAACAAATGTGTCAGTAATAAAAAGTCTAATTCGAGATACAAGAGAAAAAAATTTACGGTCGCAAATAAACATTCAGACAAATATTTTTGAAACCAATAATAATAAAATTTTCCACTCTTTGACACACCCCATTTGTTAAAAGAAGTGAGAAATAATTTATGCAAAATGTACATAATGGACAGACAAAGTGTGCTAGACAAATGGGAACATTTGAAACTATTATTAAATTTTATATTTTTATTTTATATTTATATTTTTATTATTACCAAAAATAAAACATTACACTGAATTAAAACATGTACACACATAACAAAGATAAAAATTACATTGTAAACACTAATGATATCAAAGGCATCCATAAACATGTCCTAATAAATTCTTTACTCGAGTATTTACTTAGTACATCATTTTTGTTCTATTTCTATTTAATTTTAATAAACCATTTAAGTAGTTACCCAACACTATTAATAATATTGTGTGCATTTTAGTTAAATATCTAATAAATATTACTTTCAAGAGCATAGGTTTATGCATATTTATAATGAAATAACTATTTAATTTTAATAAGATATTCATTAATAAATTCTTTTCTCCGAGCTTTCTGTTTCGCAAAAGTATCTATAACACAGGATCTATGTCACAGGAATTGTAACAAATAACATTAATGCAGTACATGAAGTATGTACTTGAAAGCTGCACGACATTAAATGATTCTTTATTATTAATGAATCAGCAAGTTTTCTAATACAAGTTATGATGATGACGTTACTTACCTACCAATAACATACACTAACTTTGTTTAACATGGACAAACATTATACTATCTATTATCACATAATATAATTTAATGAATAAGTACTTAAGACATGCCTAAAGATATTATATTAACAATTTATTTTCTAAATAACACTATACACTCCATTTTTGCAAATTATTTCTTTCCAGTGTAGGTTAACATTTTCTAGTGATACCCGCACTAGGCGAACCTGTATCGCGGGCATCTTTAATAGACCGTGTGGCCACGAAAAGTTGCAACTTCGTAAGCGTCGTTGTTCTATTACATTTCCTACTTACTTAATTGTAAATATTTTATTAAGTTTTATATAATAGTAATAATAAAGAGCATGCCTAATAACCTAAATCTTATATTTGTATGAAACCTGATAAATAATATAACAAATATATATGAGAGATATATAACATTTATATACTTCCACACACGCACACACTCGCACACACACACACACACACACTCGCACACACACACACACGCACACACACATACATACACTCGCACGCACGCACACATATATGTAACGGACAATTATAGAATGTTAGATATTATTTTTTCCGCTTGCTCATAATTTAAACTGAATAGGTAGTTTCTTACGATTAGCTTAACTTTTGTTGGAGGAAGTTGTTTTATTTGGCAAGCTTTGGCTACTTTATTATATAAATATGGGTGCAGAAAATAACTGTGCCTCTGTGCAAATGACGTACTAACCGCAGGGACTGGGATTCGATACACTCTTTTATTTAAAACAAGGGAGAGATTGTCTAATTTTATTACACTTTTATGCACTTTATCAACGACCAATGCAATATAAAGCTTCCTAACACCTAGCACTTGCCAAGTTTTATACAGTTGATCAGTTGGGTACATTCGGTTTTTGTTAAGCATTATCTTGAGGACTGATCTTTGCGCTCGCTCCAACTGCAACATTATGGAACTACCAGCCCCACCCCATACTGTCAAGCAATAGCTTATCAGAGATTGACATAAGGCTAAGTATACAGGTTTTAATAAAGTCTGACTAGCGCTGTTTCTAAGAGCTTTCATTACATGGATAAACTTTCTAATTTTTCCTGAGTAATGTTGAATGTGGTCTTTGAAGGATAAATTTTGGTCAATAATAACACCAAGATATTTTATACTAGCAGTATGTTCAATTGCAGTGCATTGGCAGCTACGACTGTTTGTATTATATACACAGTCATAGTTGTGAATTTTGATGCTTATGAAATGGGGAGGGGACGAGGCTTTCGTTTTATGGAAAGCTATATATTTCGTCTTGGTAACATTAAGTGTAAGCAAGTTCCGGTTTAGCCAATTTCCTAGGTGCGAGATTCCACGTTCTACTTTAGCGAAAACCTTTTCCCAGTTACTATCACCAAAAATCAAGGCAGTGTCATCCGCATAACAAATCATCTTTGTGTCCTCCATTATACTATCCATTATATCATTCATATAGATCAAGAATAAAGTAGGTCCCAAAATACTCCCCTGTGGCACACCGAAGTGAGTATTCATTTGTGTACTCACTGAATTTCCTATCCTTACGCATTGTCTTCTATTTGTAAGGTAGGATTTGAACCAATTTATACCTACACCCCTAATTCCGTATTTGATTAACTTATTCAGAAGAATTTTTATTGATACCGTATCAAAGGCCTTTGCCAGATCTAAAAATACACCAATGCAGGCTTTGTTATCATCCAATTTGTTGACTACATGTCTTGTCAGGACCTCAACTGCATCACTAGTAGATCTGGCGCGCCTAAAACCAAACTGCATTTCGTTAAGCATATTGTTTTTTTCAAGATAATCTATCAGCCTTGTATTCATAACTTTCTCCAATATTTTGGAAAGACAAGGGAGTAATGAAATAGGCCGATAGTTAGTTGGATCTGATTTTGGCCCACTTTTGTAAATAGGGCATACTACAGCAACTTTCCATTCATCTGGGAACTCTCCATTTTCCATACTTAAATTACAAATGTGTGTTAGTGGTATCAATATACATTTACGAATGCGCTTAATTAGGTTATTGCTTATATTATCTAACCCTGAGGAATTTTTATTGGGTAATCTTTGTATCACGGAATCGATTTCATACTGGTCGGTTGGTGTCATAAAAAAAGAGGTTAGACTACTGTAATTAAAATCTAATCCACTACTAAGAGTGTCTTCTGTCTCTTGCAATCCCTTTAGTATTACATTTGCAAGATTTGAACCAACTGTTGAGAAATATCTATTACAATGATTTAGGGCATCTGAAGAGGACTTATGAGAAGTTAGTAATTCATTTGCCTCTGAGTATGGTTTTGAGACACAGCAAATATTTTTTATCACATCCCAGAGCTTGCTGGGATTACTCGTATTTCTTTCAAGCAAATCTCTTTCATAATCACGCTTAAGCCGGTGTAGTAGATCATTAAGGTAATTACGGTATCTTTTGTACGTCATTTGCAGAACCATATCCTTTGGACTTTTTCTGACTTTTATATGTAGACTATCCCGAACTTTCATACTCTTCATCAAACCAGGTGTTATCCATTCCTTTATGTTATATTTACTCCGGCTGACTCTAACTTCTTTGCTATTTTTTTCGATGACGTCTATAATGATTTTCGTGAATGTTGTTGTAGCTTCAGAGACTGACTTGGCATTTATTACGTTTGACCATTTTGTGTTATTCAGTTCGATTTCAATAGCTTTATAGTCAAGTATTTTAATTGAACGACTTTGTGCTCTTTTTTTTGTTGAAGAAATTCTTATCCCTGTCATGGCTATGTCATGGTCAGTAATTGTCGTTTTGCAGACTACACCCGTACATTTAAATTTTGAACTTAAAAATATATGATCCAGGCATGACTCGTATCTAGTTGGTTTAACAATACTAGGTATCAGATCATTTTCTGCCATAGTTAACAGGTATTCCGACTCATTACTTGGGTTAGACTGAAGAATATTGATATTAATATCACCGGCCACGATAATACAGTTTTTATTTTTCAGGGATTTAATGGATGCATCCAATTCATTAAGAAAACAATCTATTTTTCTGAATGATGGTGAACGATAAACCCCTAGAATCGTAAATTGATTCGGTACTTCGATGATAAGACAATTTGCTTCATTAAATTTTGGTTCTGTTACAATAGGTTGCCATTCACTTTTAATATATGCTACCACTCCACCCGACCTGTTAATATATCTATGACTTCTAAAGGACACGTATCCATCAATAGAGCCTAAAAGCGATCCTTCTTGTAGCCAGCACTCTGTTAGTATGATAACATCGAATATTATCTTAGTTTGCTTGAGCATAACGCAAAATTGTGCAAAATTATTTTCAATGCTTCGAATGTTAAACGTCAAAATTTTTAGTCCATATTCATCTGTGATAATGCTCTTGCATTGATCTAATAGTTCCACAGAATAGCAGTCTACAGAGAATAAATCATCAATATCCTGAGGTAAATTAGATGGAACCATTAATTAAGACTTTAAGTGCTAAATACGCAGGAGCAGGTTCTATATAGTACAAAGTAATATTGCCCAAAAATGACATTAAAGCATCGACACAGTTTATTTTATGGTGAGTAGCATTTTTCATTAGATAAACCAGATAATAAGCATGGACGTGAGTGTTATTCAGCAAATAGTAATTCTTGGATACGTGATCAGCACAATAAAATATATAACAGAAGAAACATACGTAAGATATATATAAGAGAGTAATATTGTTTAAAATATGATACATAGTGAGAAATCTCACAATAAAATATAAAACGAGTGCACTAAGTATTTGAGTCCAAGCGTAGTTATTGTGTAGTTTTGCTATCTGTAACTGGAAGAGATAGGTTAGCCGGTGAACCAACTTTCTCATCGAGATCATTTTCCGACCTAATCCTAACAGCAGACTTCTTTTCTGCTTTCCTGACGTAGATGGCTCCATCTTTGATCCAACAGTAGCGAAACCCATAAGCTCGACATCGCATTCTAGTTTCCCGAAAAATTTGTCTGTTTCTTGTCGTAAGTCTTTCATTGATATAGATAGTCTTACTGGTGCCAGGAACAATGTTTTCAGAAGTCAAATTTTTTCTAGTTTTTGCAGCTTTTAATAACTCCTGCCGCTTAGCTTTCCTCAAAAAACGAACAACAATAGGTCTTGGCTGCATTTCACCACTTTCTGGCTGTATACGAGCTTTTCCCGAACGAAATACTTCATCTACATCTGTTTCTTTAATATTAATTCCGACTACGTTAGATGCAACACTAATCAAGTGATACAAACTTTCTTGGTTTGTTTCAGGGACTCCTACTATTTCCAATTCATTTCTAACAAGTTGTTGAGCTTGTACTTCTATGGTATCCTGTAGACTAGCAATATGTAATTTGAGTGTAGCTATTTCTTGGTCTCTTTCTAAGTTCTTTCTTTCCATACCTTCGATGGTCACTAGTCTTGTAGAAATGATATTGATATGATTTTTTACTTCGCTCATATCTTCTCTCAAGCGCCGTAGTTCTTGGGCAATAGCGGCAAGCGAAATTTCCTTATCATTATCATTGACTAGGTTTGCGTTATGAGTACGACTTCCTCGGATAGTATTCACATTTTGGGATGTAGAAGCGTCGGAGACGTCCACTGTAAGACAACTACGAACTGGAGTATTGGAGTTATCTATTTTGGGCAGTTTAGTTTTACATTCCGGGCAGGTCCAATGACTCTTGAATGTTGATGTGTATTTTGCGAATTCTTGTTTTTTAATATTCAGACAGGAAAGATCATAAATTTCACCACAATCAGTGCATTCCATAAAATCCAGTGATCGCACCACCTTATCACATGCATTACACTTACGTGAAATTGAGGACATTTTGTGGTTATCTTGCTGTTAAAGTATTGCTACTTAAATTCCGCTATTTTTGTGGCCACACACCAATCACGAGTTGAGCTGTTGTTGATGCGTATTTGCCGTGTTGTACCTCCACTCACTTGATTTCTTGATGTTTGAGATTTTTCACCAAAAAGTATCTTTTGCAGTTAGAAATTGATATTTTGGCTGAAATTTCGACACGGGATTATGACAGTAGATTATTTTACCGATTTTTATAATAGATTTCGTGGAAACTGATAAATATTCCTAAAATAATGTAGCTAACGGACAAGTAGCGTGTGTACGCTTACGAAGCGCGCCGAAATCTCCGAAATGTTGAGGAAGAAGATGACGAAAGCAGACTCGTCAACAAATTGACGGAAAGTCATGTAAATTTCGAAAATGAAAGTCAATCTAGTCACGAAATAATAATCATCCCTCTTCTTAAAATGTCCACTTTTGGATAATTCGTTGGAAGAATGACACAAATATTTTTTTTTTTTTTTTTTTAAAACGTAGCCCCACACTAGGATTTATTCCTGTGTCGTGGGTGCGTTTACAAACATGAAAATTCACATACACAAATACCCAGACCGGAACAAATAATTGTGGATCACACAAAGATTTGTCCCGTGCGGGAATCGAACCCGCGATTATTGACGTAGTGGGCGGAGCGGCTTAAGCTCTTAACCACTGCGCTAAATCGTCCAAATGGCAGAATAAAGTGAGGATTTCTAAAAAGCCTAAGTTCTTCGCGTTTTTAGTTAGTCTGAAGAAAAAAGCCATTCACTGAGATTAAATAGATAATGAACCAGAGTTTATTCACCACTCACTAAATCACAGTCGTAACGAGGCATAATAATAATAATAATAATATCAGCCTATACTGCCCACTGCTGGGCAAAGGCCTTCTCTCACAAATCGAGGTGAGAGAGATTAGGTCATACTCCACCACGCGGACCCAGTGCGGATTGGTGGAGGCAGGTTTGTGGCCACCTGCTTTTGGAACATATCAAGCCGCCTTTAAGGCTTCCAACTCGGCTTAACGACTACCACATTAAGTGGTAACCGGGACCAACGGCTTAAAGTGCCTTCCGAAGCACTGAGACGCTCGAATATGAAAATGCCATAAACGGTCACCCATCTTAGGCCAACCGAGTCGAACGCTGCTTAACCTTGATGATCGGTAAGAACACCGCGGTCGCACAGCGCTACGAGCGCCTAACGAAGCATATTGTTAGCAAAAAAAAAAATATCTTCGAAAATACTTTTTAGAAATGATAACTTAGATATTTAAGTTCTGTAGTTTTTCAAATTATTTTTTTCTTTAAGACTACTTCATAATTAAATAAAAATTGTGTAACTTTCTTTGTTTTGCATAATTTACTGACTGGTGATAAGTAGTGGTTGTATTCAAAACTGGTCAAATCCAAAAACGGACATTTTAAGAAGACGTACAGTCTTAACACGTCGTACAGTCACAAATAGTTCAACTTTTTTTCAATTTATAAAGATTAAATGCTTGTTGTTAATTTGGTCATTCTTATCATATTTTAGAATTTTTCCATTTAAAATTCTATTAATCCCACTGCACCAACTATGGATAATTATTTTCATAGCAAAATCATTAATAAAATCAGTTAAATCTTTCTTATGTTTACAACAAGTTAGTATTGTAAAATCACAATCACAATTAATCATAAATTTCATTTTTTTCTTAATACATAATGATTCCGGGAAATCACGAAGGCATGCTTCAATCATGAAATATATATTACTCATCAAATCAATAAAACCGTCACTCGGATGGTATAATGATGTTTTGGTGTAATCAATTTTATAATTAAAAGATTCCAAATCAACTTCATTCCTACATAAATCATGCAAACAAATATCACAATTTCGAAATATTTCTGAATGACATTTTTGAAGTGATAACTTCTTATGGAAGGGTAAACCGCTTCGTAACGTAACGCGTAACGGCGCCAGTCTGGCTTCCATTTCTCTCACGCATACGGATGCGGTAGGCATGCTCTTCCTCTCTCACTCTAACCCACAGCTCTTTCCTTTCTCTCACGCATACGGCAGCGGTAGGCAGGCTCTTCCTCTCTCACTCTAACCCACAGCGTTAGTTTAAGTTATCACTTCTGTCGGGCGTCCCGAGACGCACAAATTTTTGTTTTTACCATGAAGGTAAAATTACCTGGAGGGAGTCATACGACGTTGCCGCTCCGCCGGTCATCGTTCAACACATTGTCTTTTTTCTCTCTCAATTACACGGATCACCATTTTAAGTGAATGAGAAAGCTATTGTAAGGTTGCAACTGCAGGGGTCTCCCTTACGGAAGCCGCTTTGGCGGCCTCAGCGAAGGCCTCCAGTGCGGGCGACCTCCTGTCTTCGGGGCGGGGTCTCGGCTGATGGTCCGCGTGCATCAGCCGGATTTGACTCCGCAGCCACTCCACCCTCTTCTGAAGCCGGGAGTTTTCATCCTCGGCCTTCTTCAGTTCTTGGGGAACTGTCAGGTCAAAGATGCCGTCAACAGCCTGTGCAATGACTTTGGCGGCATCCTTGAGCGTCTTTACAAAGGTCCCCTTAAGGTTCCTTGAAGAGCCGGCCACTCGGAGGATGTTCTGCACCTGTTGGAGTGCAGCCTCCTTATGGTCGGCCGGGCCAAGAGACCACGACGCCCTGCTGGCCGCCGTTTCTTTTTGTACGGCGGCGTCGACAGCCAACTCCTCTTCGACCTGGAGCTCCAGCAGTTCCCTTTTACGGGCTGCGAGCTCCACCTTCGATGTTGTGCCATCTGCGGTCGTGGGTGGTCTCCCTCTACCACCCGAAACCTTGCTCGCCTTCCTGGCGACGCCCTCCTCAAGGGAAGTTCGCACCTCCGAACTGCGAGGACGCTTTTGCGCCGCAATTGTGCGACGGTCTTCGCTCGCCACCGAGGCAGCCGAATCTGAGAACGACATATCGTCGTCCCCACAGGCGGTTCCGGAAGCCTCTTTCAAGGCGGCCTCCCATTCTCGGCGTACCGCCGTTATAGCGGCAACGCTCTCTGGCGGCGCCTCGTCATCATCCGAATCACAGAGTGACTCGGACAGTTTCGAGGCAGCCGCTCTCATTCTTTCCGCAAGCGATGATGCGGGGCGTTCACGGTCGAAACGCTCAAGCATTACGACTGGTGTCCGTCTCGATGGGCAATCAGAGTCCTTTTTGGAATAGCTTTGGTCGTCGGTGTGATGTGTCGTAGTGCCCCCCCCAGAATACGAGGGGCAGCCAGAGCCTGAGGGCTCTGGGGAGGATTCTCCGGGCCATCCGGTACCTCCCTGGGGTAATAACTTTTTGTTATGAGACATCATTATTTTCGGCTGATCCACAGCTTTGGGCGCTTGGCGGAGTTTAACCCCTCCGCCTTTCAGCCGCGGCACGCCGACCGCAGCATTGGGCACCTCGAGCCGGCAGGCATATCCACGCCGACTGACAAAACAACCTGATAAAGGCCCGCTCGCTGTCCTCTCTTCAAGCGGAGAGTACAGGGAGCGAGCGACTCAACCGACCTTGTTTTTGGATCAGTTGTAGGCTCCCAGTCTCTCCTCGAGCGAGGAGAGAGGGGAACGATCAGCAACCGACCCGACAAGATAATTCAATGTTGTTTACATTGCAACATTTTTAGATAGTTTTATTGCAATTTAAATGATATATTATGATCATCGCGTCGTCGTCGTAGTAATAAATTATTACTCATAACCAGTGACATTGGAAAATTGTGGTGGCTCATCTATTAAAGTGAACTTCTCAATTTCAACAATAGTGTACACATTTATCTTAAAAATATGGTGTTTTGTTTTAGTTTGTAGTCACAATGAACCGGACGAAAGCTTCTACAGCCCAATTAGCATATTTACCCACCCACAGGTGGAATCTGGGTACATCAATTGTTCTCCTCAAGGAAGGTCATCGAGAAATGTGGAAAGACCTAACCTACCAATTAAATGCGTTAGGAGGCCCATTTAAAACTGTGATCATAAAAAACAGGTACGTATCTACTAAAATAAATGTGACTTTTGTTATTTTAAAAAGACAAATAATTTGTGGTGTGCTACATTATTGATTTTGTGGTGAATTAAATATTTGTATCATTGATTTAATTATAGGGCATAGGTGGATGATGTTGACCTGAAATAACATAATAGGCTATTTTTCATTATCAATTTTCATTACAAGTAGAATGTAGGGTTATTATAATGCATTTTCTATTAGTGAGTCTTAATTGTTCATCAAATAATGTGTTGCCTATATTATGAAGCACTAATTTTGCATCTAAAAATCATATCTTTCATATGAAACTTCTTTTACAGAATTGCTGATGGTTGAGAAAATTAGAACACCCAAGTTGACCCATTCTTGTAGAGAAAGATGTGCGGTTATGTAATCTGTGGTGGGAATTTTTATACTAATAAATGAAAGTAAAATGTTTTTATTTCAATTTGTTTTTTAATTATAGCTGCATAATTATGGTGTGGTAACCTTGGTATACCAAACTGTACATTTTTAATGTTTATATGAAACTTCTTTTACAGAATTGCTGATGGTTGAGAAAATTAGAACACCCAAGTTGACCCATTCTTGTAGAGAAAGATGTGCGGTGATGTCATGTGTGATGGGAATTTTTATACTAATGAATGAAAGAAAAATGTTTTTATTTCAATTTGTTTTTCAATTATAGCTGCATATAATGGTGGCGTGGTAACCTTGGTAGCAAAGTGGAACCATTACTGTGTGGTATACCAAACTGTATAATTTTGAATGTTTGTTGTTCAAATCAAATAAAATAGCATTTATTGTGGTCATAGGTTACAAAGATATGTGTGGTATGTATGTGGATAGGTATGTGTTGTTGTTCTGATGAGGACTTACAAGATACCAAAACAGCAGTGCATCGTATTATGTGTATATAGAACACCCAATTCAGATACGACAATATTTTTTAATAATCTGCAGTTTCTTTTAAATAAATTGAGCATAGAATCTAAGAAAAAAATTATCTTAGTTGGCGATACGAATATTGATATATTGAAAAATAATTCATCATCGGAAAAATATATGGATATACTCTCGAATCACAACTTACATCTACATATAAAAGAACCCACTCGTCAAAAATCATGCATTAATCATATCGTGAGTAACATCGAAAACGCTGAAGGTAAAATTCATTATGTGTACTTATCCGATCACGAAACAGCACAAACGTTAACTGTTCCAATTTTAAAACAAAAATTGAATTCTTCGTTTTGGTACACTCACAAAAGGGATTTTAACAAAGAACATATATTGAAATTCAGAAAATATCTATCATCTCTAACATGGTCTGACGTTTACAATGAAACAAATTGTGACAAAGCTTTTAATCAATTTCATGAAATATTTACATTGCTGTATAATTTAAGTTTTCCCGTAAATAGAATAAAAATGACATATACCAAAACAGGACCTAGATGGTTAACTAAAGGTATCAGAACATCGACAATAACTAAACGGAAATATAGATACTTATATTATAAAAATAATTCTGAAGAAAATAAACTTAATTACACAAGATATAATAAATTACTAAACGATTGTATAAGAACCTCAAAAAAGATTGTATGTAATAACTTTATAAGTAGATCAAAAAACAAATGCAAGGCAACTTGGACGATTATTAAAAATAAACTGGACGAAAACTGTAATAGTAACATCATAGACAGCATAGAATACAATGGGGCAATAATCTATGATGCGACACAAATAGCTAATGCCTTTAATAAGCACTATATTACAGCGTCTAATACAGAAAGTGAATCTAATCCCCAATATTTACAAATTGACTGTTTAGATTCTACAATATTTCTAAAACCCACTTCTGAGGAGGAAGTAATAAAAATAATAAAAGGTCTTAGGAATACCAACGCTGTGGGTTATGACTCTGTATGTACATATATTGTTAAAAACTGTGTAAACGAAATTGCAATAGTACTATCCCATTTAATAAATCTTTCGTTTGTTCAAGGCATATTTCCTGAAAAACTTAAAACTTCTATTGTGAGACCTCTCCACAAAAAGAACTCCAAACAAGATTTAAATAATTACCGACCAATCACACTAGTTCCAGTTTTTTCCAAAATTTTTGAAAGGGCTATGTATCTACGTATTATACAATTTTTAGATAAATTCAATGTTATGGTTCCGGAACAAAATGGGTTCCAAAAGAATAAATCTACCACTCTCGCTGCTTTTAATTTAAATAAATATATTACTGAAAATATTGACAAGAAAAATCGTGTTACCGCTGTATTTTTTGATATGAGCCGAGCATTTGATTTTGTAAAGCATGACATTTTATTAAATAAATGTGGTCGGTACGGACTCCGCGGAAAAGCTCTGGAATGGATAAGTAGCTACCTCAAAAATCGAATACAATGTGTAGAAATCGACCGAATTGATGACAAACGTTCACTAGCCACATTCAAATCGGATTATGAAATGAACGTAACAGGAGTTCCCCAAGGAAGTGTTATGGGGCCCTTACTCTTCTTGCTCTATATTAATGATATACCAAAAGTAACCGCTCATCAGTGCACGTTGTTTGCGGATGACTTATCTGTTGTTATAGCTGGCAAGAAAGAGGACTCCCAATATGATAGTTACTTACATACGGTTATAGAATCTCTAACAAACTGGTTAAGTAGTAACAACTTAAGTGTAAACTTATCAAAGACAAAAATTGTAGAATTTGAGAATTATAAAGCAAACAACCAACATTTAAACATATCATATGAAGGCATAAAAATTGAAAACGCCACTGACTTTAAATTTTTGGGCATTATTCTAGATAGGCACTGCAGTTGGAAATCACATACACAAATTGTTAGTAAAAAGATAAATAGATTCGTATATGCACTGAGAAGGATACGAAGAACAGTAAGCGAAAGGGCTGCAATAACAGCTTATTACGGGTATGTACAGTCAGTGTTAAGGTACGGGTTATTGTTGTGGGGAAACGCGACGAATGTTCATAAGGTGTTCGTGTCACAAAAAAAGTGTATTAGATCGATTGCCAACATAGGACCATTGGATTCATGCAGACAAATATTTAGAAAACTAAAAATTTTAACGTTAACTTCACTTTATATTTTGGAAGTTGGAATATTTGTAAGAAAGCATCCGTGTTTATTTCGGAAAGCCAGTGAATATAAGATTCATCTATCTAGAGATAAAACAAAACTATTATTACCAAGTTCTAGAACCTCACTTCACCAAAAGAACTCCTATTATATGTGTGTAAAAATATTTAATAATGTACCAAAATCCATAAGAGAAATGACAATGAATCAATTTAAAAACACATTGACTAAGTGGCTCATCGAAAAGTGTTTTTATAATATGAAAGAATTTTTAGAAAATAAATAACCTTGGAGCTTGACAATCTCAGATATACTTCATTAATTATGATGTATTAATCATTGCATCCAGTCCTGACATTTTATTATGGACATTGTGTGTATTGTTTTATTTTAAAATGCCAATTATCGATGATGTAACTGTTATTATTAAACTCAAAATTATTGTATGACATTCATAATAATTATAATTTAATATTGATAATCTATCTATCTATAACCTCACGCCAGATCCCTTGCGGGGTAGGCAGAGAGTACAGAGTTCCAACAGGTTCTTTCCTTACATACCTCTCTGGCTTCCTCGACTCTCATAGTTCGTCTCATACACGCTCGCCGGTTACGGAGACTCTTGACTTTTCCATCAGATAAGAATCGGTTTATTTGGTCGTGGTAAGATAGTCTAGGTCTTCCCCGGTACCTGCATCCTTCCACTTTCACATTGTATATCTGTTTTGTCATTCTTTCCTCTGGCATTCTTTCTATATGCCCGAACCAACGGAGCATGCCCTTTCTCATCTTTACACCGATACTATCTTTCATACCTACTCGCTGTCTTACTATGCTGTTGCTAATGCGGTCGGTCAGCTTCACTCCGCACATCTTCCGCAGAGCTCGCATTTCTACCGCATTTATCCTACTTTCATTCTCCTTCTTACATACCCAGCTCTCGCTACCATATAACAGCGTTGGGACAAGAACTCCGTTATGTATGGCCAGCTGCGCCTTATGGCTTAAGTGCCGGCTCCCGAGTAGCTTTCCCATCGCACCATTTACTCTGTTCCCTGCACTCACTCTTCTCTCTATGTCAGCGGTGTATTTCCCATCCTTACTGAAGGCGCATCCAAGATATACAAACTCATTCACTTGCTCCAGCACATCGTTACCAACCACAATCCTTACATTCGTTCTGGTTTCTTCCCTTTCAAAAACCATAATCTTGGTTTTCTTCACATTCAAGTGTAAGCCATTGATCATGCAGTCGTCTTTCATAACTGTGACTAGTGTTTGCAGATCAGTGGCTGTTGGCGCTATTAAAACCGCGTCATCTGCATAAAGTAGATGGTTTACCACTAAGTCACCCATTTGTACACCTTCATTCATCGCTTTCAGTCTTTGAAGACTTTTGTCCAGATATATTATAAACAGTCTAGCGGACAACACGCAACCCTGCTTGACGCCGATTTTAACGTCAAACCAGGGTGACCTGTTACCACCCACCCGTACGCATGCCTTGCAGTCCACATAAGTGGACTGGACGGCTCGCAACAGAGTGCCATCTATACCATACTCTGGCAAAATGTCCCAAAGTCTCTTTCGCACAACTCTGTCAAATGCCTTCTCCAGATCTACAAAACCGCAGAAAACCTTCCGGCCCACTGCCAGATGCTTCTCTACGATGTTGCGGAGTGAGAAGACTTGATCCGAACATCCTCTTCCAGACCTGAAACCCCCTTGTGCCTCGCACAACATTCCATCGGACTTCACGCGCATTCTCCGTTCAATAATGATATTGATAATGTAATAATAATAATAATGATAATGTAATAATAATAATGATATTATAATTGTTATGATTAATGTTAGAGATTTATGAATATGACAAATTTGCATGCCAAGCTCTCGGCGAAACATGTAGCACTGAAATAATAATATTATTATAACAAACACCTTGTATAAAACCATGTTTCAAGCAATAAATGATTTATCTATCTATCTAACAATACCAAATGACTTGCATGTTGATTATTGATTATTGATTTGTTATTCATAAATAAAACTTATTGATTTACCAATTACTTTTGTTTCATTTATATACATACCTGCCCCGCAGCGGATCTGGCTTGATGATGTTTTTATTATTTTATTTTTTATTTTCTTTATTAATTCTTTAATTTAGATAGATACATAGATTATGTATCTATCTATGTATCTGTGTAGATAGATAGCTAGTAAAGATAAAGATACATAGTAAATAAACTAAATAAAAAAGTATACCTTTTAATTCACTGTATGTATATTTGCAAAACAAACTTTAAAATAAAAAATAAACACCGTCACGCCGGTATTCCCGGAGTGGGGGGCAGAAGGGAATAGGGGCAACTAGGTTCAGGGAGGACCGGCCTCGACTTGGGCTGTTGCTATGGGGGAAGGCATACATTAGGTGTCTCGCCGTGGTGAACATGAAAGAAACTTGTCCGCTGGCCAGTGCATCTCTGCAGGGGAAGGGAAGGGACTTCCACGTCGCCGGCGAGGTCGGTGTCTAATCCTGTGTGTGATATCGGTATCTGATAGGAGTGAAGTAAGAGCATTGTAAGGGTTGCTGAAAATATGGCGCGGGCAGCAATAACGGCCGATAGAAGGCGAGTCAACTGCGTAGGCGGCAGCAGCTAATAAGGGCTTTAATATAGGTGCGAATAGGTTCAAGGCTGAGATCGGAATGGTGCTAGGTTTAGTCTGATTTTTCTTAAGTGGCCAATTTTATGAAAAAACATGGTGTGACAACTAAAGACACTAAAGTGGTCGGTTCGGACGAAGAGCAAGGATTGGGGAATTAATGAATGACAAAAATAAACTAATTTTGAACCAATTGTATTGCTTTAAGTTATCACAACATATGTTTATGTAAAATTGACCACTTAAAAAAAACAGACTATATATATGTGTGGGACAAGTCTTTGTTTGTTTAGGTGTGGGTATAGGTTATTGTATTTGACATTCGTACGTTCTAAAACTTGGATCTTTGTTTAATGTTAATTAAAGTTGCCTTTTTTAATTCTGGCCCTACTTATTTACTTAGTTTTCAATAGACACATACTTACAACCATGTTATCAGCACATATAAATATATTTTTACCGAAATTGAATAAATTGAAACGAATATTCGAAAAACCGATACTTTACCGGAATTAACAGATGTAAGATTATGAACAAATCCAGCGAAATCTCAAATTAAAAATAAAATTGCCGTAGACAACATTCCTTACGGCATACCGAATACCATTTTGTAATTCCACGCGAAGGCTCGTCAAGGAAGCGTGTTTATGTTTACTGCTTGTTATGACGTCACACGTTACTTGCGGGGAATCTCATGTGGCATAGCGAATAAAGGCCCTGAAGTGAAGTTCGATCATTATTATACGAAGTCCTTCGTTCGAAGATATAAAACATATGCAGCTCTCTCGACTCGCTTGGCGTCCCGCTACCTTTAGAGACTTGAAACGTCAACGCCTCCTCTATGCTATCTGTGGACATAACCTCTGCGACCATTCCTTTTAAAAGTAGTAAATTTCAACTTTACCAACGGGCCGGGCGGGTTGGGTACTTATATCTTCGAACGAAGGACTTCGTATAATAATAATCGAACTTCAATTCAGGTAAGTTAGTTTGATCACTTATTATACTGTGTCCTTCGTTCTCGATATAAAACATATGCAGCTGTTTAGAGCTATAAGGGTAAAGTTGAAGTATACAACATGAATGTTATTTTAAGCGTGAGCTCTAAAAACTAACATGTCATGAGTACAGTTGTCGTATAACACATTCCCGTTGTTTGCATTGCTATACAACACAAATACATCATATACATATACAGACGAGTATATATACACATATATTCTTCTTACAACCAGTCTGTCTAACCTATTCAAAATAAATTTATTTAATCAAATTCTATAACATGTTATGTTATAGAGTGTAGATCCATCCCAACAAAAATCTTTAAAGCACCTGTTATAGCACACCTGTTGTCCAAAACTTATTACTACCGGGTAATAATAATCAATCATTACTTATCAGACATAGAATAACGAAGCCGCGTTCTGTCGTATTTGCACGACGCGCGGTGAAGCCAAAAAATCTACAAACGTCCCGCACTCACCGCACTTCCCACCCGCATAATGTTGCTAGTTAAAATTGATTTACCACTTATGGTAATCAATTTTTAGGGGTAAATGTTCAGAAAGAGATTATAAAATCACTATTATTTCTAGCAGTAACATGTATCTTTATACATATTAACAAAATAAATAGACGTAATTAAGTAGGTTCTTAAAATAAAACGCGATTCCATTAGCAGTAAGTTAATAATGTTTATTTTATTTATAAGTTATTTTATTTTTATTTGTGTCGTTGCGTTACAATTTGACGGACGATTTATCGCAGTGGTCAAAAGCTTAAGCTGCTCCGCCTACTGTATTGATTGATCGCGGGTTCGATTCCCGCACGGGACAAATCTTTGTGTGAGCCACAATTATTTGTTTCGGTCTAGGTATTTGTGTATGTGAATTGTCATGTTTGTAAACGCACCCACGACACAGGAATAAATCTTAGAGTGGAGCTTTTTTAAAAAAAGAAACAATTACGAGGCTCTAGGATCGATTCTTAGGACGGAAAAAGTTTTTTAATATTCCTTTTGTTGAATATTTTTTTTTAATATTGCCTGAAATGTGGGTGTACCCGATAGACCTCTGCCACCCCCTATTGGTGAAATAGGTGTAAATCTAACATCGTCAGCAAAATGTAGGCCTATAATTTATCCGTTATTATGTCCCGACATTAACTATCTACTACTGCGTCATACATATAAAAGCGTCATTCCATACAGCTTTTAGTAATTAAAAGTGGTAAAAGTACTTTCGTCATTGTAACTAAGTAGATATATCATTATGTAACAAGTTACTAAATTAATAAAAGTTAGTACTGTGACAACTAAGATCCATAGTAAAAAAAGAAGGGAAAAATTACACTGCTGTATTGGCAACACAGACAAAATGCCCGCATCATTTTCGGTGACAATTATGAACGGAACATTTAATTCAATATTTAAATAATACGATGTCCGATTACGCTACTTACACATGGAATGTTATCCCATCCTGTTTCTTTTTGAGCTTGACGGAATTGTTACAGGTAGGAACGCCACAGGACGCCATAATTAAATTTAATTTGACACGCGTAGAGCACGTTGTTTCGCGCGACAGTCGCCGAGTGACTAATCGCGTAAATGTGTGACTACTTGCTTTGCAGGTACTAATTGTTGCATCAACGCGATGCGCGACCGCGGCTTCTAGATCATTATTATTCTATGTTATCAGATATCAGTGTATTCTCCATCTGTTATGTCTTCTAGTTTTTTTTTTTTTATAGATATCTCGTTATATAACGAGAGTTGAGTAATTACCGATCCAGAGCTTTATATGAAATTAAATCCTTTATAATAATTCTTGTATCATAGGAAAACCCTCATGAAACGAACTATGAAAGTGGAGGAAGCCAGAGAGATATGTAAGTAAAGAACCTGTTGGAACTCTGTACTCTCTGCATACCCCGCTAGGGATCTGGCGTGACGATATAGATAGATAGAAAACCCATACCGTGTACTAGATCTGAAAACAAAGTATGATAGTACCCAATCTATAACAATATAAGACAAATAAGTCATGGAAACCTGTTTCCCCACTAAAGTGTCTTCCAAGTGGTGGGGCTATTTTTTTTTTATCAAATAATCTCTTTTTGAGTACTGTACCGGAGACAAAGGCTACGAATTATATTGGTGATTATAAGAATTTTTTTCTATAATACTTATTTCATTTATGATCAAGTATTTTCCTTATGTCAAAGTTCGGTTATATTTAATGTTTGTTATATTTATATTGTACTAATGTCCTTATCTGGAGCTATTCCTCACATAAGGCTATATACTTTACCTTTATGATCTCGACAACTTACGAAGTCTCATGTCCCTATTCGTGTAAAAACAATTTAACACGCAATATACCTGCAAACAATTATTAACCGTCTATACATTGGCAATGTAATACCTCCAATCAGAGAAATTGTTTTTGTTTGTTTTTTTTAAAAAAAACGTAGCCCCACACTAGGATTGATTCCTGTATCGTGGGTGCATTAGGGGGACTTTAATCAATAATGATGATTGTTAAGGATCGATGGCAATTTAAGGACACGGGCGATGTACGAGATGCATCGACGTGGTCCGCAAGACTTGACGGTAATTCAAGGACACTAGTGGTGTACGAGATGCATCGGCGTGATCCGCAAGACTTGGGGCCCATACGAGATATGTGCTGAAGGTCATACTACTCATAGGTTTCCCCCATGAGGTGCTCCTGTGCAGTTCACATTTCTACAATGATAAGATTCTAAAATGTTACCCAACATACACACCTTAAAAAGTAAATACAAAGACCATTGCTATAAACTATAAGCAATTTGTGATATTATATCTCCTAAAGGAGACTTTCTGAAAGGGTAATTAAAGGGACATTGTTTATGAATTTATGAATAACAATACATTATTAATAACATAAGCAACTCATTTGCAGAAACATAATGTTTTGCATTGATTTTATTATTAGACATACTTGTATAATAATCCTGAAATAGCCCAAAGTAGAGCTTATTACACAAAGAATTGTGCAATATTATGAGCACTTGTATCAAAAAAGGTAAATCCAGCAATATTTATCCCTGAACAGGGTTTATAAACAGATGAGCCAAAGTAATCTCTACTTATAACAATGCCTGTTGTAACTGACAAGCAACAGAATTGTGGAAATATTCCAAATATAATATCTCAGCCTACCGATGCTGAGACAGGCAAGTTGTGCAATAATTTTTGTTACATACATACATCCTTAAAATATAATATAAAATACCTGGTCTATCCAGTTAACATGAAACTAATAATTATCAATATTATCAGCCCAGACCCCTTGCAGGGTAGCCAGAAAAGATGAGTCCTAACAATACAGTCACGAAACATTTATTGGAATAAGAACCTTTGTGGTCAGCAGTATATATTTTGTATTAAAGGAGTTTTAATATAGTGGAGTACCAATATGGAATTATAACTATCTACTTTACTATTGTAACTCAATATTTCATCAACTATAGCATGTCACCATAATATCGTTAAATTTTTAAATAGGTATTATTATTAAGTCATTTGCATGACTTTTTCTACAACTTTAGAAGAGGCCTGACACGGCTTCAGTGTTTTGAAGAGCTAACATCTGTGTTCAGTGATGAAGCCCCATGTCTGCGGACTGTCGAACGCTGGTATTTAGAATTCCGGCGTGGACATACTAGTGTTAGTGACAAATCTCGCGAAGGACGCCCAAAATCCGCCTTCACTGAAGATAACATCATTGCTGTGAGACAACTAATTCTCGAAGATCGTCATGTGACGTATCGAGAGATAGAAGCTCTATTAGGCATCTCAGGGACAACCATTCAGAAGATCTTGCATGAAGCGCTTGGTGTGAGAAAGCTAGTTTGCCGTTGGATACCGCATCTGCTTTCAGACGATCACAAGACGGCCCGCGTCAGATGGTGTAAGAAAACTCTGCAAAGGTTCAACCGAGGAGAGTCAAATCACGTCTACGACATCATCAGTGGTGACGAATCTTTTATTTATTTATTTATTTATTTTAATCTCACCAATACGCTATTTTACAGGTAATAACCTAATGCAATAGCGTAGCACAGTCACTAAATACTAATTCAAATTCTAAAACCTAATACAATCTTCTACGATAATACCAAATATGAGGCTTTCGTGAATTCGCTCAGCGTGCACGTAAACAGATCAATTAATCCCGCAACCATGTTAAGCGTGCGCAGCGCCCGCACAAGCGGCGTACGCTGCAGCAGGTTGGTGCGCGCGCGCGGCACCAGCAGCAATGGCGGTCGCCGCCGCCGACCCATGTAAACTGCTGGGTTTTGTACTCTGCCACGTAGTACTTTAAATAAGTAGATAGCTAGGGCTACTTCCCGTCTAGCTTCCAGTTTCATATAGCCTACCATACCCAGAACAAATAAAGTTGGATACAACAGCGGATATCCGGGATAAACCCTATACTATTTTAAATATAGGAACCTTATAAATTTATTCTGAATACGCTCCAACATCAGTCTGTATTTGGCCTCATATGGAGACCAAATTACCGCATTACATTCTAAATGACTTTTTACGAAAGCCTCATACAATGCTTTTAAAGCTCCGATGTTGGAAAATTGATCAGCTTGTCTCAAAACAAACCCCAGATTCCGATAAGCTTTCTTACATACGCCTATAATATGTTTCCGGAAATTCAAATCTACAGTAAATCTGACTCCCAAGTCTTTCACCTCAGTGACACGTTGCAGCGGTGCCCCTTCCATGTGGTCCGGGTGGTGACGCGGGGCGCGCGCGCGACTAAACGATAGCAAGGAACATTTAGCCACGTTAAAGTATAATTTATTTTCCAAGCTCCAACTTACAACCCTATTTATATTCTGCTGCAGCGTGTCATGGTCCTCGGTCTGATCCACTCTACGGAACAACTTTAGGTCGTCAGCAAATAACAAGGGGGTAGACCCAGTGACGACTTCAGGTAAGTCATTTATCATTAAAATAAAGAGCAATGGGCCTAATGTGCTGCCTTGACTCACCCCAGATCTCGTAAAGTAAGGTTCAGAATAGTATCCACCACAATCGACGTACTGGCATCTATCACGCAGATACCTCGCGAAGAATGTCAGCGTATGCGGCGTGCAGCCTACTCTTGCCAACTTTGACAGCAGGACATCATTATCTACTGTGTCAAACGCCTTTCTGAAATCAAAGTAGGCCACGTCTACTTGCACACCAGCATCTACCGCCGGTACTAGGTGTGTCATAAAATGCATCAAGTTTCCCGTTGTTCCCCGTCCCGGTCGAAATCCGTGCTGCGCGTCAGACAACTGGCTACTTATCTGTACATAAAGGCAGCTATGAATTGCCGCTTCGAAAACTTTAGCCGGAGTGCATAGGACAGCTACAGGTCGGTAATCACTGGGCTCCGAACCACCGCCTTCTTTAGGTACGGGCACGACTCGGGTGAGTTTCCAGCTATCGGGAAATGTCGCGGTCTTTACACAAAGGTTGAATAAATGCAGCAACGGATCGACCAATACCTCGCAACAATCTCGGAAGACGTACGCCGGTATACCGTCGGGCCCCACTGAGCGCTTAGGCGGCAGGCGGGCGAGCGCACGCCGCACGTCAGCGCGGCGCAGCGGAGCGAGGTGCACCCGCGCCCGCCACGGCGCCGCCGCCGCGCTCGCCGCCGCTACGCTCAGCGCAGCCGGCTCCAGGTTATAAACAGAGTGAAAGAACTGCGCGAACTCACTTGCGCATTCCGGTTCCGACAAAGCTCGACCATTTTTTATTAACTTCGTTTGCTCGAGTAACCTTTCCTAGATCTCACATAGTCCCAAAACGCACGCGGTTCCGCTGCCAGGTGACTTTGCACGCGGTCGCAGTACCGATCGTGCGCCCTTGCAGTCTCAGCTTTAACTCTCGCTCTCATACGACCGAACGCGTCATAATCGCTACTCAATCTACTGCATTTATATTTTTTGTGTAATTCGTGTTTGAGTTTAATATCTCTAATGATGTCAGGCGTATACCATACAGGGTAGGTATACCTTATAATTTTAGAACTAACCCGTTTTAGAGGAACACAGGCGTCAAAAGCCTCAAAGATTTTGTCATAGAATATCTTTAATACTACGTCAGGATCTTTTAAACAATATAATTCACTCCAATCTATAATAGACAGCAAAAAATATAAGTGGTTAAAATCAGCTTTATTAAAATTCCATTGTTTACGTGTTATGTGAGGGCAGTGAGAGTGTGGTGTATATACGGGGCGTGCAAACTGAGGCCGTTGCGGCGCGCCAATCTCAACGCTGACGGCAAGCGGTGGATGGTAGGCGTCCACGGGCTGCAGCGCCTCGTCCGCCGCACTCACGCGGACACCGCTGCGCGCGCTCAACACGAGATCCAACTGTCTACCGTTACAGTTAGGCACCTTACTACACTGAACGAATTCACCGAAAGCCACAAAATATTTATAGTAATTACAAACTTTAATACTGCACGAAAAAAGATTAAAATCACCTAATATAATTAAATTATTTCTATACTTAATACATATTTTCTCTAATAAATTAAACATTGTGTGTGTGTGTGTGTGTGTGTGTGTGTGTGAATGATGTACGCTGTTGGCCGCGAGGCCTTTACAGCTTCACCGGACTTAAAGGCGAGCGTGCAACCACTACGCTCTAGCCAGCCAGAAGGGCAAGAGGCGACATACTCGAGGGCGCCTCGAAGAGGTGCCCTCGGTTGGGACAGTCGCTGTAGGGGGACGGGTGCACTACTAAGTGCACCGGTCAACCGCCGGCTATGGGAGGGGATTTACTACTACGTCGTCGTCGTCGCCCGTATTCTGAGCGGAAAGAAGGGATGACAAAGCATCGGGGGGGTCGGTGAGAACATGTCGCGGCCGGCGGTGGCGGCAGGGGTCGGGGGGGAGATCGTAGTCGGCGGTGGCTACGATTAACGGATTCGCATGGGTAGATGCGTTCGCGAAGTGACGTGTTGACGCCTTTTTAATAAAGGCGCGAATAGGTTCGAGACCTAGATCGGAGTGGAGGTCGACGTTCCGTACGAACCAGGGGGCTCCTACGGCTTTACGGAGGAAGCGGTTTTGAACCACTTGGAGTTTATCGATGTGAGAGGGGGCCGAATGCCCGAACACAACACACGCATAAGTCATGATGGGTCGAACGCAAGTTTTGTAAAGTGTCACCTTATTTCTAAGGGACATTTTACTCCGCTTGCAGATTAACGAATGGAGACGACCGAGCACAAATGATGCTCGGTGACGGACCCGCTTGATGTGCGGGCCGAAGGACATGGTACTGTTTACGGTGACCCCTAGATATTTGACCTCTTTGACCAAGGGAATGGGTCGGTCAAACATGGTCACTTGGCCGAGATTACTTCTAGGGCGGCGCAGGGAGTGGCGCGGGGTGGCACCTCTGGAGACGAACACCGCAGCGCTCTTGTCCGGGTTCACCTCAATACGCCACTTCCTGAACCAATTCCCTCGGGAATTGGCGGATGCCTGAAGGTGTCTGGTAATGAAACCCTTATTCCTATGCGAGACGTAGAGAGCGGTATCATCCGCGAATAGGGCTAGATGCGCCTTACTCGAACGAGGAATGTCGTTCGTGTAAAGGCTAAACAGGAGCGGAGAGAGAACTGAGCCCTGTGGGACTCCAGCACTAATGGAGTGGGAAGTGGAGCGCGTCATTTCGACGCGATAACGGAAGGCGCGATTCGACAAGAAGTCTCGTAAGATGAGCACGAGTCTGTCCGGCACACCCAATTGGTAGAGCTTGTAGATCAAGCCGTTGTGCCAGACTTTGTCGAATGCCTTCGCGACATCTAGGAAGAGGGCGCCCGTGTAGATGGGTTTGGGTCTATTGAGACCGGAGAGGATGTGCTCCGTGATGCGGTGCACTTGGTGGACGCAAGAGTGTTTGGCTCGAAAGCCAAACTGCTCGTCGATAAGGATACCCCTGGACGTTACGAAGTCTTTGAGCCTCGCCAGAAGTAGGCGCTCGTATATCTTGGCCAGGGAGTTGAGGAGACTGATAGGGCGGTAGCTCGCGGGGAGATTGCGAGGTTTGCCGGGCTTGGGAATGCCTATGACGTCCGCCTCCTTCCACTTAGCGGGGAAGGTGCAGTTCGTCATGGCGGCGTTCAAAATGGCCACCAAGAGGCAGATGAGCTGGGCGGGCAGGCATTTCAGAACGCGATTCGAAATGCCGTCAGGGCCGGGGGCTTTTTTAGTTTTAAGACCCATAATCAGATCTTCGACCTCCGTTTGCGTGATAGGAGGCAAGGAATCGACGGGGGGGAGGGATGCCCTGCGCTCGACTTCCCTGTCTACCACGTCGACGTGGGACTTGCCAACGGACTGAGAGCTGGGGGCGCACTGGCTCTCGAGGGAGTCAGCGAGAAGCTCGGCCTTTTCGTCGTCGTCGAAGGCTGGGGGTGCTGCGCCTGAAGGGCGGGACAGCGGGGGCATGTCAGTCGTGGAGTCGGATTTGAGGCTACGCGCCAGCTGCCAGTAGGCCAGATGCGACGGCGCGATGCCCTCTAGGAGGACACCCCACCGTTCCTCCCGGACCTCCGCGACACGACGCTTTACCTCTCGTTGTAAAGCGCGCATCCGGGCCCGATTGGCTTCGGTGGGGTAGGAGTCGTACGCTCGGATGGAAGCATTCTTGGAACGAATGAGATCCCTAACATCGTCCGGCAGTCGAAAGCGGTTGAGGTAGAGATCTTCCGCCTCGACTTGCTTGGACGATCGACTGACAGCCGATCGGATGTGCTCGGTGAAGGCATCTACGGCCTAATCGGTGTCCTGAGGGGACGGGATGGAGTCCGAGCTGAGAGGCAGGGGGGGAGGGTCGGCATCCGCCAAGGCCGTGCTTAGCGCATGCCAATCCACCACCGTCTTTCTGGGTCGCTGAGGGGCGGAAGGGGGGGAACCGAGTCTCATGACTACAGGTCGATGGTCAGAGTCGAGTTCCTGGACTACTTCCAAGGAGTGCAGCCGTAGGGTGACACCCTTCAGAAGCGCCATGTCCAGGACGTCGGGTCGGTAAATTAAACATTAACATATACTCGTTTTCATCAGTATGTGGCGGAATATACACTGTGCAACATGTAAATAAAAACCGATTTAGCGTGTAATCTTGGATCTATGCCTACGATCCTGATTCCAAACAACAATCTACAATCTGGGTCTTTCAAGACGAGCCAAATCCGACTAAAGTTGTTCGTTCTCGAAGCACTTCAAAGAAGATGGTGGCCACGTTCGTTGGAAAAACCGGCCATGTTGCGACTATTGCACTTAAAGATCGTAGAACGGTTAACGCAGAGTAGTATACCACAGTTTGTTTACCACAAGTCATCGCCGAACTTCGAAAATCTAACTCAAAGCGACGCATCATCCTGCACCACCACAACGCAAGCTCACACAGCGCTCATCAAACGATTGAGTATTTGAAGCAGGAAAAAGTAGAAATTCTTGACCATCCTCCATACAGTCCTGACCTAAGCCCTAACGATTTCTTTACATTTCCTTAAATTAAGAAAAGTCTTCGTGGTCAAAGGTTCCAGTCCGGTGAAGAAGCAGTCGACGCTTTCAAGTCAGCCATTTTGAACACCCCCACTTTAGAGTGGAATAAATGTTATAATAACTGGTTTGAGCGAATGGAAAAGTGTATTTAGCTACGTGGTGAATACTTTGAAGAACAATAAAAAGTACTATACGGTTCTAGTTGTGTTTTTCTTCAAACGACAAAACTTAAAAGGCATGCCTCGTAGAAAGAGGAAGTGTGGCATTTCAGGGTATGAAAAAGTTAAGTTATGAATAGGATCCCATTCCCAATATCATAACGTTATAGTCCGCGGTTTGGTCTAGTTGCCTGGGACTTATTCGCTTCTTAAGTCATTACTAAATTAGTAAATTAGAGTGTGTTTTTCATCAGTAATATAATGGGTCAGGTGTAGCCCGATCGTATTGCCAAAAATGAATGTTCGCGGGCGTTATTGCGCAAGAACGAATCGTTAAGTGATACATAAATATTTATGTGGCCACTCAGGACATGGAAATGATTCCGGGATAGTTTCGAAATACATAATAATAGTAGTGGTATAGTTTAACAGTGGGGTAGGTTAAATTAGTTTACCACACATCAGCACTGCCCTTCGTTCCAGACTCTAAAATCGGGGGGGGGAGATCATATAGGTAAAGTACATTACTTATGTGAGGAATAGCTCTAGATAAGGACATTGGTACAAAGTCCTCTAGTACAAAAATGTTAAATTTTGGTATATGTACATCTTTAAAGATTATAAATATAACTAACATTAAATATAACCGAACTTTGACATAAAGGAAAATACTTTATCATAAATTAAATAAGTAATTATAGCAAAATATCCTTATAATCACCAATATAATTTGTAGCCTTTCTTCTTCTTCTTCTTCTTCAAGTTAAAATTCCTCAACTCTCATTATATAAAGAGACATCTATAAAAAAAAAAAAAAGAAAACCTAAATATATAGAAGACATAACAGATGGAGAATGCACTGATGTCTGATAAGTAATGATTGATTATTATTACCCGGTAGTAATGAGTTATAAATTTTATTTATTGATTATCATATTATCAAACAAAAGTACAATAAAACATCTAATTCTTCAATTCATGAATTGATGTATAATCTTTCCTCTGTGTGTTTCAAATTTCTAATGTATTAATTACGCTATAAATGATGCAGGATGCAACCAAAAACAAAACCATTGAAGAAAGCTGAATAGCTCCTAATATTTTAATTAATATGACTCTAATGTCTATTATTAGCATTGAGTTTCTTTGTGGGATAAGGATTATAGCACAGTTGTGATCATCTATCTTAAATTAAATTCTAATGAAAATGGCTATAAATTGTATATCAATTATTAAAAATTTATGTTTCTAATAATAATGTTTCTATACATAATGTTAAATATATACAGGACCAGATTTTTTAACCTTCACTTGTCTGCAAGTATTTGCACAAAACCAATAAAGTTATGTTTGCCGTTGAAGGCAGACAGACACACATTTTTATTAGTGTCATAGATACATTGTTACATACCAAAGTCAATGAATACCTTTAGCCTCCAATATTATGGTTTATTTATAACACCCATGTTGTATACCTGAATGTTTAACTGATTTTTTCAGTAACTTAAAAACAAACAAAAACCAAGCCTTTGTGTAAAATGCCTAGCAAGCTTTTCTTACCTCACATTCTCTGGTAGGAGACTTCCAATGTCCATTGTGATTTGTTTTTGGTGGGCTGATAGGTACACTGTGGGTTAATATTTTTACACACCAGATGAGGATTGTTGTTCTATGTTGGTTACAACACTGGTGGTTTTTTGAAATTTAAACTACTGGTTATGAATAGATAGTTATAATTCCATATTGGTACTCCACTATATTAAAACTCCTTTAATACAAAATATATACTGCTGACCACAAAGGTTCTTATCCCAATAAATGTTTCATGACTGTATTGTTAGGACTCATCTTTTCTGGCTACCCTGCAAGGGGTCTGGGCTGATAATATTGATAATTATTAGTTTCATGTTAACTGGATAGACCAGGTATTTTATATTATATTTTAAGGATGTATGTATGTAACAAAAATTATTGCACAACTTGCCTGTCTCAGCATCGGTAGGCTGAGATATTATATTTGGAATATTTCCACAATTCTGTTGCTTGTCAGTTACAACAGGCATTGTTATAAGTAGAGATTACTTTGGCTCATCTGTTTATAAACCCTGTTCAGGGATAAATATTGCTGGATTTACCTTTTTTGATACAAGTGCTCATAATATTGCACAATTCTTTGTGTAATAAGCTCTACTTTGGGCTATTTCAGGATTATTATACAAGTATGTCTAATAATGAAATCAATGCAAAACATTATGTTTCTGCAAATGAGTGGCTTATGTTATGAATAATGTATTGTTATTCATAAATTCATAAACAATGTCCCTTTAATTACCCTTTTAGAAAGTCTCCTTTAGGAGATATAATATCACAAATTGCTTATAGTTTATAGCAATAGTCTTTGTATTTACTGTTTAAAGTATATGGATAGAATATAATAGGTATAAGAATAGATGGCGCTGTCGCCGCATAAACATCGGCTCCGGTTAATTTGTTTATAAAAAATATTAGATTTCCCTATATGAATTTAATTTCGTACTGAAAGTGATCAGTGTCTCTAAATTCCTAAGTACAAGTGTTATGTTGGAAAAATCTTAAAATTCCAGTGAGAAAACAAACTAAATCGACTTCGTGTCGTAAATGTCTACATTTAACTTAAAAGGTGTAATAAAGGATGTTTAAGGACTAAAAAGTGCTTTAATATGCTGGCTATTCTTCTATCTTCTCTATTGAAATTAGGACATTTTGATGTTATGGCGGATGCGGTCAAGGACATGTTCACAGACTGCAGACTTCTTTGAGCGACTGCAGTCTGCAGTCTGTGAACATGTCCTTGACCGCACCCGCCATAACATCAGATTTGATAGACCAGAAATCCTCGTGAAAGAACACCGATTCCTACCAAGGATGGTTCGCGAGGCTATTGAAATTAAAAAACATCCTAATTTCAATAGAGAAGATGGCTGGGTGCTTCCATCGTCTTGGGATCCGGTAAATAATATAATCAAATCCAAAACCAAGCATAACACTGCAAGACCTCAAGACACCGTGAGCTCATTCTGCGTAGATCGGACCAACCACAACAAAAATAATTAAGAAGTTTGAGGGTACCCTGGAACAACTATGCCTTTTGGACGTGTAACACCTCAGTCCCTCCCGTGACCATGGGTGCTGCAAAGCACTCAAAACGTCGGGAACTTAAAAACCAAAAATAAACCGCGATAAAATCCGAAAAATAGTTTTATTTCATGTGTAATATTCGCGTAAATCTAAGAACTCAGTAGACCAAAAGGTGATAACACTAATACCCCAATACGCAATCCTGACAATGATAACCAAGAATCTCCAACATGGGTCACACAAAGAACTCTATCGAATAATGGAAGTACGTCACCTATTTTATGCGAACAGGAACCAAACCATCGATGTCTAACAAAAGAGGACTTAAGAGAAATATTTCAAATTGAGTTTGCGATTTAAAACGTACAAAAATCCCATGGATAAAATATCCTTGGAGCTATTAAAACACAGGACAGAAAAATTAATGCGCGTATGCCTTAATAATTATCACAATCGCCTTGAGCAGAGCATATCGAGAAACCCCAAGTATTTTTGGACATTCATAAAACATAAGCGCAACTGCAGTTTTAATATACCTTCCTATATGTACTTAGATCAAGTCGAAGCGAGTGATGAGGTTAATATCGGTAAGCTTTTTGCTAAAAACTTTTCTACGATTTTCACTAGAGATGGTTCCACTGCGGATAATATTAGTATTGATCCCAACACAAATTTTGTTGTGTATAACACAGCACATTCACTAAACTCTATCATATTGTCAAAAGAAATGGTTCTTAAAAGACTAAAGAGACTTGACCTAAATAAGGGTCCTGGTCCGGATGGTCTTCCACCTATATTTCTATCCCGCTGCGCCGAACAGCTGTCTGTTCCACTTGTATATCTTTTTAATTCATCCTTTCAAACAGGTCTGTTTCCCAAAGTTTGGCGAGTAGCTCAAATTGTACCAATTCACAAGGAAGAGGTAAAAACTAACATTAAAAATTACAGACCAATTTCTATCTTGTCATTAATCCCTAAGATTTTTGAAGCCCTAGTTTCTCTACATCTAAACAGTTTAGTAAAAACCCAACTCACTGAGAGACAACATGGATTCATTCGGAATAGGTCCACTACTACAAATCTTGTAGCCTTTACTGATACCATTACCAATTATATCGATGGCGGCATCCAAGTTGACGCTGTATACACAGATTTCACCAAGGCTTTCGACAGAGTTGACCATGGTAAGCTTTTGGTGGAATTGGTGAGATATGGCGTCAATGGCTCCATCTTGAAATGGTTTCAATCATACCTTACTGAACGCAGGTCTTACGTGGTAGTAAATGGTACTCAGTCTGATGAGTTCATGGCTACATCGGGAGTTCCACAGGGATCGCACTTAGGGCCTCTTTTATTTTTGATACTTATTAATTCCGTTACACATTGCGTCCATAATACTACGGCATGCATATCTGTTTGCTGATGACCTCAAAATTATAAAACTAATAAGGGCGATTGGTGACTGCGATTTGCTCCAGGAAGATATAAACAGGCTTTCTGAATGGTGTGTGGGCAGTGGGATGTTCTTAAACGCTAGCAAATGTAATCAAATATCTTTCACCAGGAAAAAAGAATATACACGTACATCATACGCCATCAATAATACCGCACTTAAGCAAGTCGAAAGTATACGTGACCTAGGTGTAGTTATAGACAATGAACTATCTTTTAATGCACACTTAGATAATATTTTACTGAACGCATCCAAGATGTGTGGTTTTGTTGTGAAGAAATACAAAAAAATTCAAGCGTGCAAGAACAAAGCTATTGCTGTACAATGCCATAGTGCGTAGTAACCTGGAGTACTGCTCACAGGTTTGGTCACCTTTTTACGAGGTTCACAAAAATAGAGTCGAGAGAACACAGAAGCGATTCCTTAGTCTTCTTGCGTATGATCTTGGGGTCCGTCACTCACTTAAGTCCTATACAGCTCGACTCAAATACTTTAATATGCTTTCCCTTGTGGATAGACGCAAGATTATGGATTTAATGTTCCTATATGTTATAACGATCTCTGTTTAGCCTTAGACCTAGATATCTACAATGACAAACTCAAATCTTTTCAAAACAAAATCTATAAACATTTTATGTCAAAAAATATAAGTACCTGAATTCGTTTACTTTTTAATTTTGATATTTCATTTTGTATTATTATTTTATTATTAAATTCTATAGGTTGCTGTGTGTGATATGTATATATATAAATTTTTATATTATTTTTAACATTATTTTTGACATTATCATCTCGTATTGTTTTACACAGACTAGAATTGTTTTTGATATATTATACACAGACTTCAGCAAGGCATTCGATAGGGTCTCGCATGCTAAACTAATGTTTAAATTAAAATTTTATGGACTCTCCGGCAAGATGTTTGACTGGATAAAGTCATATATAAGTGACCGCAATTTTTATGTGGTTGTCAATGGATATCGGTCTGTAATTAGGAAAATTACTTCTGGCGTCTCACAGGGGTCACATTTAGGACCGATACTATTTAATATCTTCATCAATGATGTGACTACTGTCTTTAAAAACTCGTGCCCATTATTGTTTGCAGACGATCTTAAATTCAGTAGGGTTATTAATAGCAATGATGACGTGCAACTCCTTCAATCAGATTTGAATGCTCTGCAGGATTGGTGTGAAGCCAATTCTATGCATCTTAATGCTGCCAAGTGTACACACATGAAATGCACGAGGAAAGTAAACATTATTTTATCCTCATATCACATAGGGTTGCACGTACTGCAAGAGGTAAATGTTGTGAGGGATCTAGGAATAACATTTGATAGGCAATTAACCTTCATTCCACATATGGAGAACGTTGTAAAGAAGGCATCAAGATTATTGGGTTTTGTTATTCGCAACTGCAAAGACTTTCGAAAACCGTCTACAAAAATTCAACTTTACAACACTCTTGTTCGAAGCGGGCTGGAATATGGCAGTACAGTATGGCGTCCTCACTTTGCCACTCATTCCCTAAGAATAGAACGGATTCAAAAACGGTTCCTTTACCATCTAACGTTTGCCATTGGTAAAGCCAAACAAATAAAATCATACACGAATAGACTAGAATACTTTAAGATCAGCCCGTTATCTAAACGCAGAGATTATCTAGACCTAAAATTTCTATACAAGCTTATGCATAATAAAATTGACGCACCAATACTACTTAGTCTATTCAACTTTAGAATCCCAGCTAGATACCCGCGAGGCGTAATCACTCCGCTTGTTCCGCCCTTTCGACGTACCGTCCTAGGGAGCAATTCACCAATTCCCAGAATCTGCCGACTTTACAATAGCGTCAGCTCATCATGCGACATACATCACCAGTCCTTGGTTCAATTTTGTGAGTGTATCAATTATACTTTTGAACCTGAACGCATGGACAGCACTCATGGTGGCTCCCATGGTATAAGTTAGGTATTTGATTTATTGTTATATCCTGTATTTACTTGGTTATGTCATTGAAAGTTTAGTTTGAAGTTTAGTTTTAAGTATTTTTGTGTCGTTTTTCTATTTTTATTGCAATTTACACTTCTTTTAATGCATGCGGTGTTCGCCTTTGAAAGGTTGCACATCATGTTATAACTTTAACTAGTTTGTTTGAATAAATGTACTGTTGTAGTAACCAATGGTGGACCTAAATAAATAAATAAATAAATAAATAAAAAATAGTATTATAAATTATGTATCTTGGTTATTGATTGATTCATTGTTTATTGTTTTAGGCCACATCATTTCTTTTGTTATTTAAAATTGTAATGAATTGGAGAAATTATTTCTTTCATTTCTTAATTATTTTTGTTTGTTTTTTCTAACATTTTTATTATAACTATTTAATATAAGATTTTGATGTTTATTACTTAATTGTTAGCTGTGATTGCCTTTAATTGAGGGAACACGTGACAGGATGTTTATGTGAGAATTAATGTGTAATTAAATGTGTATCACTCGTTGGCGATCCTTATATAAATAAATAAATAAGGTATGCATGTTGGGTAACATTTTCGATTCTTACCATGTGAACTGCACAGGAGCACCTCATGGGCGAAACCTATGAGTAGTATGACCTTCAGCACATATCTCGTATGGGCCCCAAGTCTTGCGGATAACGGCGATGCATCTCGTACACCACTCGTGTCCTTGAATTACCGTCAAGTCTTGCGGACCACGTCGATGCATCTCGTACATCGCCCGTGTCCTTAAATTGCCATCGATCCTTAACAATCATCATTATTGATTAATGTCCCCCTAATTTCTCTCATTGGAGGTATTACATTGCCAATTTATAGACAGTTAATAATTGTTTGCAGGTATATTGCGTGTTAAACTGTTTTACACGAATAGGGACATGAGACTTCGTAAGTTTACTTTTCGGGTGAAGAAGCTTTCTCAAGTCTTAATATGACGAAACTCACGTTGATATTATATACATAAACAAGTTAAGCTGAAAACGACACAAATAAACAACTATCACGTGACGTACAGACTACGGGATGGCTTGGTGGGGCGATCAATGACATTGGACATTCACTTGTTGACTGCCGCCATGAGCGGTTGTCTGTGCATTGAGTGTATTTATGGTGATAACCAAAGAAGTGTATCTTTTGAGTACACCACATTGGCGACGAGGATAAAAATGTGAGTAATACAAACAAAAGCAATTATACGACTGGAAATGACTGGAATAATAATTAAATGCTTGACATTGAAATGGCCGCACCACCTACCCTGCTTATTTATTATTAACTAGCTGACCCGGCAGACTTCGTACCACCTCAATCGATAAATAAAAGACCTAAACTTTTGTATAAAATAACCTTAAAACAAAACAAAACGAAACCGTATTTAATAAAAACGCATTTTTCGAATGAAGCATGAAGTTTTATTATTATTTTCGACACATCATGTTGCTTACAAAACAGAGTTTTCCTGAAATACTGGCTATTTATAAGGTTTAAATTTGATATTGACAGACACACACTGTTATGATACAGTCTGTTAGTCAATTTAAAGCTTTCTCATAAACTATATTTTTTGTTTTGTTTTGTGGTGCGTAAATAAACAAAGAAGACGGTTTTCCGACGCGCGAACACGCGAAGTATAATTATCCATGCGCGAAACAGGGAAACTCCAAGTTGATTCCGCAAACTTCTAACGACTGTCCTTGCGATTTATTTATGGTCATGGCAAAGGCCAAACGTACTGGAAATTGTAAGCGTTTAAAATCGAATGGTAAATCCGTTGGAATCATCGGTATCCGCGGGATCAAGACATCCTCTCCTTTGTATTTTCCTTTTATGATTGTTGCCTCAATGACGTTATTCATCAGCTTTTTCACAGCCAGTCTTGTTCCATTGCACAGTCGAGGTTATAATAATAATAATAATAATTTATTTATTTTCTCTTCTAATAATAATTTATTTATTCTCTCTTCGAGGTTGATTAATTTTACGCAGCATGATGACAACTGATCCTACTTTTAACTGCAAATTGTGAGATGGTAATCCAGACATAGTTGACTACGTCATCCTGGTTCATAGCGGTGTCGAATGATTTGAAGGAAACCAACTGTCCTGGAAGAAAATTCTGAATGGTCGCATTGAGATCCTCGACATCTTTATTTTTCGCCGCCAATATTGCTCGTTCACCCAGCCAATTATGGTTTTTGAACTTTTGCGCTATATCTGGGAAAACACGCTGAATAAGCTCCTCTTTTGAGTCTGTGATGTGACAGAAATCTGTGGGTAATGTGATGAATCCGGTCGAGGTGTCCACTGCAACTTTATTATTTCCAATGTCTAACAACTGCTTCGCAAACACATTTGCAGTTTCATCTTGTTGCAAAAATACTCGCATGTTAGTTGTTAATTGGAGTGTCTTTACATACTGCCACAAATTCGATGATTTTAGGCATGCATTTAGTTCATCAGCAACAGTTGATCGGGGAATAACTGGAAGAATCTGACGAAAATCACCTGACAACAGAATCATGGCTCCACCAAAAATATTTTGGTTGTCACGAAGATCTTTCAACGTTCTGTCCAGTGCCTCCAGTGACCTCTTATAGGCCATTGTGCATTCATCCCAAACAATCAATTTGCATACCTGTAGGATCTTGGCCATTGCGCTATTTTTGGCGATGTTGCAAATTGGTGTTTCGGTGATTTGCATGTTTAATGGTAATTTCAAGGCAGAATGTGCAGTTCGCCCGCCTTCTAGCAGAGTCGCAGCTATTCCAGATGAAGCCAACGCTAGAGCAATATCATTTTGCGATCTGATCCTCGCCAAAAGCAATAAAATTAAGACCGTTTTTCCGGTTCCTCCGGGAGCATCAAGGAAATGAATTCCACCAGATCCACTGTTCACAGCTTCTATCAAAGTGTTGTACGCAATTCTTTGTTGTTGATTTAATTGTGGAACATTTGTACGAACTGTTTCGGCCAATGCTTCAATGTCGTACTGTTGTTCTCTTTGCAACTCGTGGTTTAATGCATCGTGCATATGACGATTTGGTGCTGTCATTCCTAAACACGACAATACTTTATTTGCCATCAATAAACACATATCTCCTATCATGATCAATGTCTCATTGTAAATTTCTGCAGTCATTTGTAGTGTAGGATTCAAAGTTTGACGGCGCACACGATCAAAACATCCTCAGACATGTCATCTCTATACTTAACCCACAAATCTTGTGGATTCGAGGGGAAACATGTCGATATGATAATCGCAAACAATGTACGAATTTGATGCGGCGATGAAGATATTACGGAATCCTTGAGCGTATCATCCCAGTGCGAATCGTTCTCAAGTAAATGTAATAGTTGACATGCCTCACGGTAAGTCGCACACAGCTGTCCATTAACTGTTCTCAGTTCTTTAAACGATGTCGGACCACGAACATTCGCCAACAACAACCGCAAATAATAACATTCATCGTTATTTGGATGTACTGTGTAGATGCGACCTCTGGGCGTCTGAAGCAAATACATTTGGATGTCCTTCAACTAGTGTTCCTTGTTTTCGACGCTGAAACGATTTCGATGATGCATTCCATGTGTAATAGCGTGGCATGTCAGCATACAGCAAAGTGCGAGCAAAATCATCAGTTTGACAGACTGTGAAGAAACTTGTTAATGTTGTCGACGGTGGACGTGCCGCTCTGTCTGCCGCGTTCGATTCATTAAAATAAACTCGTTGACTATTTTCTAAATGGACTGCCAAATGGACTACTGTAGGGTGTCTTTCATGGATCGCAAATGAAAAGATACGCCAAATTGCTTTGTTGCTACTTACATAGCGACCCATCTGGTACTGTGATATTCCATCATTTGCATTGGTTACAGCGAAGACAGCCATATCGCTACCTTTATTAACATATTTACATATGTACTTTATTGACTTCACAGAGTTACAATTTTCCACATTGATGTGAGTCTCAAAAGCTTTGAACAATATTGGCGAGTATGGCACAATCCAACGATTGTCTACATCAACATTTTGTCCTCTTACCTTCACAACTACCGATCGCCCATTGTCCGCAACTGATCGCCGACGATACAATGGGTATCCATTATTTCCCGTTATGGTTTCAGCAAGCAGGTCTCTTGGGTATCGCTTGGAACACTTGCCGTCGACCATACAGGGTGAATTGTAGTCGAAAAGTCCGCAAGGTCCGTGTATCATGTGCTTGGTAACTACTGCATGCAATTTTGGATCAACTGTTTCATCTGGAATTTCAGCTGAAATTATGGAATCAATCTCATCTGGCCTTATTTTGTCCACTAACCAGACTAAAATGTGCGCATGTGGCAATCCACGCTTTTGCCATTCTACAGAGTACATCCAACAACGGACTCGGCCATACACACAATGCTTTATTAAGAAATTCATGAGAGATTTTAATTTTTGTTTAAAAACTCTGGCAGTTATGTCATGTCTATCAACTGGTGTTTGGCCATGTAACAATTCCCTCTTGATTTCGCACCATTTTGGGTTACATGTGAATGTAACAAATAAGTCTGGGCGGCCATAATGCCTAACATATGACATAGCATCCTGAGCATATTCGTGCATGTGGCGTGTGCTTCCTATATAAGTGGCTGGCAAAATTGTCATTCTTCCCACATTATTCACATTGCCATCGGCATTTATAGCATCGCGGAGATGAATGTATTCCTCTGATCGTAGCTGTCGTTGGTTCAAACGGATGTATGTCAATCGTTCAGTTTCAATTTTGACATACATGTCAACTGCAAACTGATGAAAAAGTCTTTGACACATCAAAATATGATTTACTTCACCTTGACGGATCATGAGTCTGTATGAATAGAAATTCATAGCACTAACTTTTTTGTTGGTTTCAGCACCTGCAATCAAAAATTATAAATGTTACTTAGATGAATTGAATTTAAAAATATTATTTAATCTTGTTCAATTTATTTACCTGTTACTTGATTTACCATTTTGATATTAAAATGGTATCCATCTTCCCCCTGCCAGAAGATCAAAGGATATTGTAATGCATCATAACTCCTGTGTGTTTCAGATACACGTTTTAAATCACTATTCCTACGATGAAGCACAATATCTCTAGATTGTAAATTTTCTCCCACAATGACAACAGCCACTTTGTCAATGGTAGGTGAATTAAACCTCCTTGTGTGTCAGCTCGAATGATAATATTATGGCTATCAGATGGCATCCGATCCAATGGGCAATGGTTCTCTTCACCGTCGGATTGTGACCACAACGATTATCAACTTCCGCATCTGAATTGCCCATAAAATAATTTGTAAAAATTGATAATCTGCATCAGGTAGTGGTAACAGTGCCCCCAGTAAGTGATAAATTTGTCCTTGTATCTGTAATTTTAAAAAATTTGTCCATTAATTATTTCCGATATATATATATATATATATATATATATATATATATATATATATATATATATTTTAGTACATATTGAATATTATAAAAAAATATTCTGGTATAATACCTTGAAAGTGGGCATGAAATTGTCCTGTATAATATGTGTAGCGCCAAATGATGTCATCTGGAAACAGCTGTTATATTTCTGAATGTTGGCCAAGAAGTGCTTAGAATCATTTCCTATCCGAGAAACTAAAGATCGTAAAGGATCTGGTGGTGGGACCAATTGTGGCAATTTTACTTTGCCTCCAGCACAACATAATCCAGTAGATTCACCAGTGTATTTTAACGCCTTACAATATTTACAAATTATTTTCATTTCCCCCATTGTTACCGATTTGTCGGCACAATAATCAATTGCCGGATCATAGTGGAATGCAGCTCGTTCAAGAATCACAGGAGCACTGCGTCTGCGGATTCGCTCAATTTCATTATGTCGTGCTTGCTGTTGTTGTGTTTGATATGCACGAACTCGTTGCATTCTAAGCCTATCTACTTCATTGTCACTCACTAAATAACGCAATTTTGACATAGCAATACGACTATTTTCTTGATCTGTCTCTCTCTGGTCATCAGTGCGGTTAGCACGTGAGGTAGCTCTTCGCACATTTGATTGACTGCGACGACCTAAGTCAGGTCGTCTTCTCCTCGGCATCGTAAATTGTAATTAATCAAAGTGAGAAAATTTCTCGGTCACTTAGTAGTAAAGTGTCACTATCACACAATATGAAAAAAAAAAAGAGCACATTACTTGGAATGTCACTATCACAAAGGATCACCAAAGTAAAGAAAGTTCTCGCGCACTCATAGATATCGTAATACAATATCTTCTTTCTTGTCTATGGCCTTTGTGGGGAGATCGCCACAATTTTGCCAATGTCGATTATATAGATAGACCAACAAACGAAGGCAGTTTTCCGGTGCAAAATGTAATCTTAAATCAGCTTGATTTATAAGCGGACGAACGGACGGTACAGTACACAGTAAAACAACATTACAAAAATTGTAACATAGACAAACAATATTATAAATAAATAATAAATCACACAACGACATATAAAATACGATAACACGGTAATAATGTATAATGAAAATAGTATTTACAATTTTATTTTGTTACTTTTAATATATTTACATATTATTTTTACAAAAGGGGAAAATACAAGGGGGAGGAGGCATTTAAAGGAAGTGGGGCGAGGGATATTAGGAGGAATGACGTCATAAAGGGAAGAGTGCATTTTAGGGCAGCAAAAGAACAAGTGGTCCACGTGTCCTTCATCCAAACCACATTCACAGAGTGAAGAATCCCTGATCCTAAGTTTAGCCAAGAAAACTGGGGTACATGAATGGTTTAGTCGTAAACGGCAAAAAAAGAATTTGTAGACTTATCAATGAAGTTGTATTTGCAAAACCAGGGTTTAGAGGGAATACTGGGTTGTATGTCTCCATAAAATTTACCTTTTATCTGTCTGGACATTTGCCAAAATTTGGACCATTCACTGTATAAATTCCGTTTAAGAGAAGAACAAATGTCATGACAGTAAATAACAGAATGCTCCAAGGAGCCTGTCGTAATAGCGTTTCTAGCACAGGAGTCGACTGATTCGTTACCAAAAATACCCAAGTGGCCAGGAATCCAGGCTAGGACAACATTGATGCCAAGGTTATGGCACTGCATTAATTCTACCCTTATTGCAAGGATGATGGGGAACCTAGATTTAGACCGGAAAGGATTGGATAAAATAGATTGAAGACAACTTTTAGAATCCGAGAAAATAATAACATTTTTTAAATTATGGGATTTAACAAAACGAATGCTTTCTAATACTGCTAGAGATTCACCTGTGAATACAGAAGTTATAGGAGGACATTTATAGCTTAGAATAATACGGGTAGAGGGGATCCAAACTGCAGCACCAACTGGACTGTCTTTTTAACCTTTGGAAGCGTCTGTGTATATATGGAGCCAATCTTTATATTCAGTTTGAACTCTGTTAATAAAGCTCTTGTTTGCTTCCGTGGTGTTTTTATTAATGCCTAAATTCAGGATAATGTTGGGTTGGAATACAAGGGAGTCATATGAGGAGAAATAAATAGGAATTAAAGAATTGTGATAGAAGGGACTGGGAAGACGAGTAAACTGTAGGTAAGCAGCGAGAAGACAGGGGATTTTCTTGCGTGGGCGATCTCTGAGTGAATTATATACGGAGGATAGTTCATCTAATTTACGAAGAAGAAGGTTTTCAGAGTTTTGGACTATTTAAAAAAAGAATCGGCTGGCAAGGAATTGTCTACGTAGGGAAGGAGGAGGATCACCACACTCAACTTGCATGGCATTGATTGGGGATGACTTCATAGCCCCAAGAATAATACGTAGACATTTGGCTTGAATTTTATCAAGCAACTGAAGACCCGATTGATTTGAAGGATCCAAAAGGAACATCCCGTAATCCATGTGGCTACGGATTATGGCATTGTAAAGAAGTTTTTGAGTAGCGGGATGGGCACCCCACCACACCCCGGATAAGGAGCGGAGAACATTAATATTCCTTTCACATTTTTGGGACACATAATCAGTGTGAGGAGTACCTGAGAGTTTTGAGTCCAACCAAACACCTAAAAGTCTAACTTTCTTTTGTTGGGGGATTGTTTCGTTGTTAATTTTAATAGTTATAGGAGGGACAAGTCTTTTATTTGTAAAAATCACAGAACTGCTTTTGGAAGCTGATAAAGATAGGCCATGCTCAAGGAGCCAATCCGATAAATATCTGAATGCAGAGTTCAACTTACTTACAGCCTTTTCCAGAGATTTATCGGGAACATATAGTGCCAAATCGTCTGCATACTGCAAAACCTGACAAAAGGAGTCAACCGATTGTTCTAGGTCGTAAGTGTACAAGCTGTACAGTATGGGGCTAAGGACTGAGCCTTGCGGGGGACCTTTCCAGGCCGTTTTGGGAAGGAGAAGGGAATTTTGATGCTTTATCAAGATATTTCTTTCAGAAAACAGATTACATATAAAACGAACCAGCTTCACGGGAATACTCAGCTGGTGAATAAGTTTATTCCTGAGTACTGGAAGGGATACGTTGTCGTAAGCAGAAGAAATATCAAGAAACACGCCTTCTAAATATTCTTTTTTTAAGATAGACATACGGATGTCGGTAGTTAGTAAGCTAAGGCTATCTAAAGTGCTCATACCTTTTCTACATCCATATTGGGATTTGGCTAACAGATTCTTGCTCTCCACAAACCACTCAAGACGGTGTTTTATTAAGTGTTCTGTGATTTTAGCTAAGACAGAAGACAATGCTATCGGTCTATAGCTATTTAGATCGGAGGGATTTTTGCCTGGCTTAAGTATAGGAATAATGACTTAGGACTTCCAAGATCGAGGAACTAAACCAACTTCGAAGAATTCATTAACTAAATTGAGGAAATGAGACTTGAACTTGTCTGAAGAATTTTTAATAAATGAATATGGGATCCCATCTGGTCCAGGAGACGAATCCACTAAACCATCAAGTGCTAACTGTAGTTCTGAAAACTTAAAAAGGTCTATCTAAGGAGTTAGAGCTTGGGAGGGGACAAGATGGGGATGGAAGATAGTCCATTTGGGGGACAAAAGGAGGGCACATTTTGTTAGAAAAGCCTTCTAGCCATGAACCAGGATCATTACCAGTGATGTCACTAATGCCTAGTGATCCTCTGTAGCGCTTAAAGCGGGGGACCTGGGAGACAGGTTTTCGCAATAGTGATGCCACCCCTGCTTTTTCTTTTTTGATAGAAGTTTTGTTGCAATGGCAGCCTTTTTTTGATAATTTAAGAAGTTTACTCTTGTCATAGCTGCATTGTAAACCTCTTCTGCCGTTTTCCTTTCTTTGACAGCAGCTGTACATTCTGCATCCCACCAAGGTGTTGATACTCTAAATTTATGTGGCTTTTTCCGTGGAAACTGTTCGTCAGCAGTGGAAATTATTGACTCCACGAATTTCAAATAGGACTCTGCAGACCTGCCACTGTCAGGAGGAGGAAGAGCCTCAAGCCTGGCGTCAAGAGAGGAAGCGTAGGAGGACCAGTCAGCACCAGATAGACGGTATATAAGGGAAGGGGAAAAATTGTAAGTTGGGGCTGATGTATTGGGGATGGTAACAGTGATGGAAAAATGGTCGCTGCCATAGGAATGGGATAAGATATCCCACGTAAGGATAGGAGCTTAGGAGGCAGAACACACAGTAAGATCAACTGCACACATAGGGTTTTGGGTGGGAAGTACTCTACGGGTGGGGGAACCATTGTTGATGACACAAAGATTCGCGTCATCAAAGACTTCAAGAAGGGCTAAAGCAAAAGAGTTATTATGACTAGAGCCCCATGAACAATGGTGAGCATTGAGGTCGCCCATTAGGATAATGGGAGGAGGGACAGAAGAAATGACATGCAAGAGGTCTGGGATCAGATTGGAACGAGGATGGGGGATATAAATAGAAAGGAATGAGATGTTGAAAGCCCTAACAGCAACCACATTGATCTCAGGGGGGATGGAGGGGAGGGGGATCTGGGAAAAGGAGAGGTGGCGTCTTACAAGTAAGGCGCTACCAGCATACCCATCCACCCTGTCATCCCGGAGACAGGAGTACCCTGGGACCCTGAAACGGGATCCAGGCACCAGCCACGACTCCGAGATGGCAATGATAGGTGGATTAAATTTATTTATTAAATGAAGAAGCTCATGCTTCCTTCTATAGATGCTTTTAATGTTCCACTGGAGCAGGGAGACTGGATCCATATTGGGTTAAGGAAATGATTTGAGAAAGTTTCTGGGCAACGTGGGACGGTAAGTTGGAGTTATTTGAAATTATATTAATGATTAAAGTGAGAAGAATTTCAAGTAGGCTGTCTTGAGATGACACAGAAGATTCGGGGTGTTGGGACAGAATAGCACAACCATTAGGCAAAGTGGATGGTTCCTGAGCCACCAAGGTTCGGTGGGCTACTCTGTCATAGGATGGGCTCAAAGGGGCTCTGGGGCGGGGGTTGGAGTAATAAGTCTTCTTATAACTTACATTTTGAATATGATAAGAAGGCAGGCTAGATACTGAATGTAAAGGGTGTTATGTATGAAGATACCCAGAGCAGTTTGATAATTATTATATTTGTAAATGTATTGTGGGTATCATGGAAATAAATCAGTTTTGCTTTGAACCTCAATAATGTCGTATCTTTAATTGGCGACTGAAGAAAATTAGTGAAGTTGTGCAGATAATGGCGTCTAATATGGCCACTATTGTGTTTCCTGGACATTTTAACGCAAAAGTCGACAAATGGTGCAATTACAAAGAACAATTATTGTGTGCTCTGGATGCGGCTGGTTATGATGACATTGACAAGGACAAAGCTCGTTCAATGTTCTTATCTCAATGCAGCAAGGACACTTATGCACTAATAGCATCTCTCCTGGTCCCTGATCGGCCCACAGAAGTGAAATTATCAAAAATATTATTAATTTTGGATAAATTTTATGAGCCGGAAACTAATGAAATTTTACAAACAGGGAAATTTCATAAGCGCCAACAACTTCAAACGGAAAGCGTGCAGGACTATGTTGCAGCGATTAATCTCCTCGGTGTGAAATGTAATTTTAAAGACTTGCAACGTCAGTTGAGGGACAGATTGGTGTTGTGTGTACGTGATGATCGTTTGAGAAGGGACTTATTGAAAACTAATAACCTGAGTTATGAGACAGCATTGCAGATGTGTCTTAATTATCAAGCGACATACTCTGATCTATACCCAAACAATGTTGAGACAAAGCAAACTCCGTCCAGTACCGGTGAACCTATGGATATTGGTAGAATTAAATCAAATGATTGCCAACATTGTGCACGTCTACATAAGACAGGGGAGCGATGTCCATTCATAAAAGCCAGATGTTATTATTGCAAAAGATTTGGCCACATTGCTCCTGCATGTAGTAAGAAGTCAAAGAAGGTGTATCATATGGGGGAAAATGGAGCCTCTACCACACAGAATAGTCAAGAATTTCCAGAAGTATTTAAGGAGGAGCTCGGTCATTACAAAGGACCTGAAGTGAGTCTCCATATACGCGCTGACGCTACACCCAGGTTTTTAAAGGCACGTCCAGTCCCATTTCCTCTTCGTACACAAGTCATTGAGGAATTACAACGTATGGTCACTGATGGGGTACTGACCCCAGTTAAATTCTCTAAATAGGCTACTCCATTGCGGATAGTAAAAAAGGATGATGGGTCACTCCGGATTTGTGGCGATTATCGTGCTACGGTTAATGCAGCGATAGATATTGACAGCTACCCACTACCCACATCTTCAGAAGCTTTTGTGAAGTTGAGTGGAGGTGATATATTCAGTAAATTAGACCTAAAACAGGCGTACACTAAGCTGAAAGTGGATGACCGCACTGCAGACCTGTTAACTCTGAACACGCCGATTGGGCTTATGAGAATGAATCGCTTGGCCTTTGAAGTAAGCGCAGCACCCGGAATATTCCAGCGGCTAATGTCTTCTGCATTTGCTAACATGCAGGGGGTAGCTTGCCTGCTGGATGACGTGGCTGTGACGGGTAGAAATAGGACTGAACATGATGAGCGGCTGCGCGAGGTCTTGCGTAAATTAAACGAAATGGGTCTCCGTTTGAATTTAAAGAAATGTGTGTTTGCTGCTGATAATATAACGTTTCTAGGTCATATGATAGATAGAGAGGGGCTTCACCCGTCTTCAACTAAAGTGAACGAAATTAAGAATAAACCAGCGCCAAGAAATAAGGAATCCCTTCGCGCATTTATTGGACTGTACAATTTCTATGAAAAATTCCTACCCGATAAAGCAACAGTACTAGAGCCCTTGTACCGTTTGCTAGAATCGAAGCGACCCTGGGTTTGGGGCACTTTAGAGGAAACAGCTTTCAAAAAGGCAAAGGACTTGATTTCATCTGATCTTACTTTAGTAGGGTATGATTTAAAGCGAGAGTTATTATTGATATGTGATTCATCAGAATATGGACTTGGAGCGATTATTGCTCATGTGATGGACGATGGATCCGAACGCCCAGTGATGATGGCATCTCGAACTTTACAACCACATGAAAGACGATATGGACAAATTGATAAAGAAGCCTTAGCCATCGTATTTGGCTTGACAAAGTTCCATGAATATCTAGCTGGCCGTAGTTTTTGTATTGTGACTGATCACAAACCGTTGGTCGGTTTGTTCAACCCAGCAAAACCTATACCGGACCAAATATCACCACGGATGTTAAAGATGGTCACTGAAACTGGGTTGCTATCACTATACAATTAAATATTGGCCCGGTAAATTGATCGGTAATGCAGACGCCCTTAGTCGTTGGAATTTGCCAAATACATCAGACTCTAAGGAAGAAAGTCTGAGAGAAGTGTTACTCCTTGAAGAACGCCCGGAGGGTTGGGAATTAACTGCAAAGAAAATCGAAACTGAAACCAAGAAGGACCCAATGCTACAAAAGATTGTATTCTATGTGCTTCACGGTTGGCCATGCTCAGTCGACCCCAACATGCAACCATTTTGGACACGGAGAGAGGCACTTTTACTCAATAAAGACTGTTTATTGTGGTGTAATAGGGTCATTGTACCCAAGACTTTGCAAAGAGAAGTCTTGGAATTATTACATGCCCCACATGCGGGCATTGTCCAAACGAAAGCTTATGTCAGAGGTTATGTGTGGTGGGTTGATTTGGATCGGCAGATTGAGAAAATGATAGCAGAGTGTGAGCAATGCCAGTCAGTGAGGAATAACCCACCTAGGGACCCACAGGCATGGATCACACCAGAAAAACCTTGGAGTCGTATACATATAGATTTTGCTGGGCCGTTTCAGGGTAAAACCTTCCTAGTTGCGATCGACAGTTACAGTAAATGGCTTGAAGCCGAAATTGTAACTTCGATGAGTAGTGGAACAGTTGTGACTGTTCTCAGGAAAATATTCGCCTCACAGGGTTTACCGGATGTTGTGGTATCGGATAATGGGAGGAGTTTTTGTTCAGATGAATTTAACGGATTTCTATCTATCTATCTGTCTATAACCTCACGCCAGATCTCTTGCGGGGTAGGCAGAGAGTACAGAGTTCCAACAGGTTCTTTCCTTACATACCTCTCTGGCTTCCTCGACTCTCATAGTTCGTCTCATACACGCTCGCCGGTTACGGAGACTCTTGACTTTTCCATCAGATAAGACTCGGTTTATTTGGTCGTGGTAAGATAGTCTAGGTCTTCCCCGGTATCTGCATCCTTCCACTTTCACATTGTATATCTGTTTTGTCATTCTTTCCTCTGGCATTCTTTCTATATGCCCGAACCAACGGAGCATGCCCTTTCTCATCTTTACACCGATACTATCTTTCATACCTACTCGCTGTCTTACTATGCTGTTGCTAATGCGGTCGGTCAGCTTCACTCCGCACATCTTCCGCAGAGCTCGCATTTCTACCGCATTTATCCTACTTTCATTCTCCTTCTTACATACCCAGCTCTCGCTACCATATAACAGCGTTGGGACAAGAACTCCGTTATGTATGGCCAGCTGCGCCTTATGGCTTAAGTGCCGGCTCCCGAGTAGCTTTCCCATCGCACCATTCACTCTGTTCCCTGCACTCACTCTTCTCTCTATGTCAGCGATGTATTTCCCATCCTTACTGAAGGCGCATCCAAGATATACAAACTCATTTACTTGCTCCAGCACATCGTTACCAACCACAATCCTTACATTCGTTCTGGTTTCTTCCCTTTCAAAAACCATAATCTTGGTTTTCTTCACATTCAAGTGTAAGCCATTGATCATGCAGTCGTCTTTTATAACTGTGACTAGTGTTTGCAGATCAGTGGCTGTTGGCGCTATTAAAACCGCGTCATCTGCATAAAGTAGATGGTTTACCACTAAGTCACCCATTTGTACACCTTCATTCATCGCTTTCAGTCTTTGAAGACTTTTGTCCAGATATATTATAAACAGTCTAGCGAACAACACGCAACCCTGCTTGACGCCGATTTCAACGTCAAACCAGGGTGACCTGTTACCACCCACCCGTACGCATGCCTTGCAGCCCACATAAGTGGACTGGACGGCTCGCAACAAAGTGCCATCTATACCATACTCTGGCAAAATGTCCCAAAGTCTCTTTCGCACAACTCTCGTCAAATGCCTTCTCCAGATCTACAAAACCGCAGAAAACCTTCCGGCCCACTGCCAGATGCTTCTATACGATGTTGCGGAGTGAGAAGACTTGATCCGAACATCCTCTTCCAGACCTCAAACCCCCTTGTGCCTCGCACAACATTCCATCGGACTTCACGCGCATTCTCCGTTCAATAATTTTACCGTACACCTTGGCTGCCAAGCTGATCAAACTTATGGCTCTGTAATTGGCGCAGTCATATTGTGAACCCTTGCCTTTATACAAGGGTACTATGACTGTGCGGCGCCAATCTGTAGGGACTCTACCGGTCCTCCAGCAAAGGTTTGCAAGGGCCCGGAAAGCGTCCCGGACGCAAGTTCCACCATATTTGATCATCTCGGCAGATATCATGTCTACTCCCGCAGCTTTACCGTTTTTCATACTTCCTATCGCCCATTCAACTTCTTCCATAGTGATGTCCTCCGTTGATTCTGGTGCCGCAATCTCGCCTTAAGGCACGTCTGCGGCATCAGCATCCGGGTCATCTCCATACATTTCTCCAAAATATTCACTCCACCGGTTTAGCACAGCTTGTGTGTCTGCAAGAATGTCACCATCTTTAGATTTTATCCTTTCCATTCTGGAGCCTGTCGAATCACCTCGAGCCTTTCTCACCTTGCTCCAAAAGAGTTTGGTGTTGTTCTCGAAGTTCTTCGCCAGCCTCTCCTCCTCAATCATACTGGCTCTTTCACGCTTTTCTTTCACTAAAGTTTTAGTGGCATTCTTGCATTGCCGGTATATTTCTTTCCTCATCTCTGTCATACTGGCATTCAGGTTCAAAGAAGATACATACAATAACGGATACAATTTAACGGATTTCTAAGGCAAAATGGGATTAAACATTTATACACTCCACCCTACCACCCTGATTCTAACGGACAAATCGAAAGGGCGATACAAACTTTTAAAAATAAGCTAAAGAAGATAGCAAGTGCTAATTTGCCTTGGTCTGAGAAAATATCAAAGACATTATATATTATATGCTGAGATGGCAGCATTTTGTGTTTTCTCTCATATTCAATTCAAATTTATAGGTATAAACTGAAGTTTAAGTGTAAATAAATAGTATTTGATCTTTAATTGACAATATTCTACATGGTGACTTAATTTTAAAGTGCAAAACTATTAGTGAAAATAAGTAAAACACATTAAACAATAAATAGTAATCTTTTAAAGTGTTTATCCGTTTTAAAAAGTTAGTGTTTGTCCGAACGCGTAAGTGACGCATATTGCACGGCGCTTACGACCTTTAGGACACAACCACGCGCACTGCTTGCCGCGTATGGATTTTATAAAAAAACGGTAACTTTTCAAATTCAAGGAACTTTTACCGATATATTCACGCTACGTTTGTCTAGGAAAATGGGCAAAAACTGTGCTGCTTGTTGCAAGCTCATAGTAGGGAAAGCGGCTATCAAATGCAATAGCTGCCAGGATAAATTTCATTTGCTCTGTGTAAATATTTCTCAAAGCGAATACCAGAGTGTCTTGCAAAAATGGAACTGTCACTCATGTCGCAGAAAAATATCTAAAGGCAATAAAACCAATGTAGGGACACCCTCTAACACAGAAGATGACCAACAAAATGGTACGGCTTTAGTGTCGCAACTTAAAAAGGCAACAGAATGTTATGGCTGTAATGCCGCAATTTTCGATATTCTATATATGGAATGTTCGAAAGATACATGCAGGAAGTTATATCACCCTAAATGCTTAGTTATAACAAAGCAACAATTTGATGAATTTACATCGGAATTTAAGTGCAATTGGAAGTGCCCTGAATGTGTACGTTTTATTCCGAAGGGAGATAATTCTGAGACGCCCGTCCGCGGTAATATAATGAACAAAACTTGTACGCCAAGTAGCTATGTGACCATGGAGCGGGGTAGTCGTTTAAATTTGCATAACCCATCTGTAATGTATAGCGAGGACAGCTTACTAGAGGAGATGAGGGAGTTTCACTTGTATATGAAATCTCGAATGGATGAGCAAATGAAGGAGTACGCATTGCTTAAGAGACGGTTCATTAACACAGAAACAGAGCTACGAGAATTGCGAAAAGTAATGGTGCTAGTCCAAAAAAAGGCAAACAAAGTCGATATGTTAGAAACAACAATAACGGACCTAATCGATAAAAATAAACATTTAGAAGGCAGAATCAACCAGCTAAGTACATCAGAGTTGAACAAGGAATCAACTAAAACGTCTAAAACAGCGCAAATAACATATGTAGACGCCGTGAAAATAAATAAAACACAGGAACAGTTAGAAATAAATACCTCGTCAGTGTGGCCCTGAAACCAAAAGTTGATAACGGGATGGACTCAAATAGTACAGAAACTATCGAACAGATAGTAAATAACGAGAATAATGTGTTAGATAAGGAGAGTAATTGGAGAACAATAAACAGAAAAAAAAACAGATATCCACAAAGTGAAGTGAAAAAAGGAGGAAGTACTAATGCGCTAGATATTAAAGGTACAGAAAGAATGAAATATTTACATGTATGGCGGCTTCAAAAAGATACTACTGCAGAAAACTTGGAGAAATATGTCAAGAAGATATGTGGAAGCGAAGTTCCAATTAAGGTAGATCAAATAAAACATAAAACGGAAAGGAATTACGCCTCTTTTATTATAGGGGTCCCACACAGTAAATATGAATTATTATGTCAACCGGAAAATTGGGAAATAAATATTGAATTCTGCGAATGGGTGTGGTTTCGTAGACCAGCCAACTCAACAGGAAAATCCGCATAAATTAATGGAGATATATTATCAAAACGTAAGAGGATTACGGACAAAATTAGAAGATTTTTTTGTCGGATTAGCTTGTTCAAGCGCAGATCTTTTCGCCATTACAGAAACTAGTTTTACCAAATCTATATACGATTCAGAAATTATTCCACCAGGACACACGATCATACGGTGCGATCGAGCGGATGGGCGTAAGCAGGGAGGCGTCTGTCTCGTGGCCACACCGCGCTTCGAGATACGGCAAGTGCACAGCGACATCAATATAGACGATCATACGTTTGAAATTGTCAGCACTACTGTGTACCTACGTCATAGACTGTTGTTTTTATTGTGCGTAGTTTATATACCACCTGGCAGTAGTGAAACTGAATACTTATTATTATTTAGAATTATTGAACAATATTGTGATAAGCATAACAAAGTGATAGTTTTAGGGGATTTTAATTTGTATTCTTGTTCTTCGTATGTAAGTGATTATTACGAATACTTTTTAACATATTGTGGGTTCACTCAGAGTAATAAAATAGCTAATGGTAATGATCGACAGCTAGATCTAGTGCTCAATTCATTGGCCGAGGGAGAGAGGGTGAGTGTCAGTGCGGCAGAGGTGCCGCTCGTGCCAGTGGACGCGTATCACCCGCCGCTTGACGTGGAGCTGTGCCTTGGCCGCTCCTCGACTGTTCGTACGCGCCCGGCGCCGGTGCCACAGAGCGAGACCGCAGGTACAGGTAGGGGGTGGAATTTTCGTAAAGCTAATTTTGTGGCTTTGTATGAATCGTTATCAACCATTGATTGGAGTCCGATATTCAAGTTGAGCTTACAAAAGAGTATAGATTACTTTTATGATACAATTAACTCAATTATAAACGAATGCGTACCCAGAAAAAAAACTGTCAATATAAACTCGCGATACGTTTACCCTGAGTGGTACACGGCTGAAATAATTCGCAATATTAAAACAAAGGCAGTTTTGCACAGAAGGTACAAAATGAGTAAATTAAAAGCAGATTACGAAGCGTTTGCTCAAATTAGGACGAAAGTTAAATATATGATCCAATCCGCGCAGCAACAATATCATAACCAAATTGAAAAGCAAATGATAAAAGATCCTAAAACGTTTTGGCAACATATAAAGTCACAAAAAGGTAACAGAAATCCACATAGCATTTTAAAGAATGGTACAGTGTTATCTGCAGATCAATGTGCGAAGGAATTTGCTGATTATTTCCATTCAGTGTACACTACACAGCGACCGATGTTAGATGTGAGTACAGCGGTACGGGAAGCAGGTGGAGAGAACGCCGCAGCTCGAGTCCACTTTGATCGACTGAATTTGAAAGATATACAGCATGCGCTTAAACAGCTTAAACCAAAGAAGAGTGCGGGACCGGACGGTATACCGCCTTACGTATTTAGGGACTGCAGATCCAGTTTAGCTGAACCGCTACTACATATATATATAATAAATCTCTAGAAGCAGCTGTATTTCCAGATCGATGGAAAATAACCAGGGTTGTTCCAGTACCGAAGGGAAGTGCGGGATCGAAGGTAGAAGGTTATTGGCCAGTAGCAGTATTATCGACTCCGGCTAAAGTATTTGAGTCGGTGATATATAGAAATATATTTGAGCAAGTAGGAGCTCAGCTGTCAGATGCCCAGCATGGATTTCGACCAGCAAAAAGCACTACTAGTAACCTCGTGTCCTATATGGCTGATGTCGTACCGGTAGTGGATAGTGGGGAACAAGTAGATGCTGCTTACTTCGATTACAAAAAGGCATTCGACTTAGTCAATAATGACATATTGCTCAAGAAGTTAGCAGGGTTTGGCTTCTCCCCACATTTACTTAACTTTTTTGCTAGTTACTTAAAAGATAGACAGCAATATGTGGAGTACGCAGGATATACATCGAACCCATATTTTACGTGATCTGGCGTAAGTCAAGGCAGCAATCTGGGGCCTTTGCAATTTACACTGATGATAAATGACCTCCCAAACATTGTCACAGATGCAAAGTGTTTACTTTTTGCCGACGATCTTAAGCTGTTCCTGCCGGTGCGGAACATTCAAGACTGCGCAAGGCTCCAGAGAGACATAGACAACATCTTGACCTGGAGCATGCAGAACCATTTACAGTTCAATACCACTAAATGCATCACTATCACTTTCTCTAGAGCTAGATATCCCGTTAAATATGAGTACAAAATCGACGGAGTGGTTATTGAGAGGGTAACAGGGGTAAGAGATTTGGGGGTGCATTTTATCAGCGGACTAACGTTTCGTGATCATATCACTAGTATATGCAAAAAAGCATATAGGAATCTAGGCTTTACTTTACGTATGGTTCGGGGATGTACAAATATTAAAGCTATAATTGCCTTGTACAATGCATTGGTTAGAAGCCAATTGGAAGGTCATGCTGTCATCTGGTCTCCGCATGAAGCAAAATACAGCCTTATGTTGGAGAGTACAAAATAAGTTCATTAGGTACCTGTACATGAGGATGTATGGAGTTTATCCGTTTTACCCATTAATGTACCCCAACTTGTTTATACTCGGCATGGTAGGATATAACGAACTAAGAGTCAGGAGAGAACTTGCACTTACGCTGTATGTTTTTAAAATCATGAGGGGGAAGGTGCATAACCCGGATATACTGGCGAAGATAGGTCTATTCGTGCCGGACAGGTATGTGTCGCGGCGGCGCCGACCGAAGTTGCTAGCGGAGCCATGCGCGCGCACCAACCTACTGGCACAGGCGCCGCTGACGCGAGCGCTTCGCACTCTTAACCTCATTGCCAATATAGATTTATTTTATTGTACTCTGGGTGAATTTACAAAGTTAACATTATATACTTTATGTTATAGGTAGGTTAGGAAGATTTTTTTTTATATATGTATTTGTACGTTTTGTTTATTAGTTTTAATTGTTATTTTTTTATAATTTAGAAATGCAACACTATTGTATTGGGGAAACCTGTAAAGATAGTGCTAGGTTTGGATAAATAAATAAAATAGTTTTATTTCATGTGTAATATTCGCGTAAATCTAAGAACTCAATAAATAAATAAATAAAAAATAAATAAAAATATTATCTACGTACAGTACCTAATAATTGCACCAATAAGACGCCAGCTGAGATGTTGAATGGCCGAAAATATAGAACTGCTGTGTCGGTATTGCACCCTGATTATACGTCTAGTCGCGCTGATGAACAACTAGAGGCGGCGACTCAGCGGCCACCGAATCGGAACTTCACAGTCAATCAACCGGTTTTGATACGGGTTTATGGTCCTGGTGAGAAATGGCAAAAAGCTGTGGAGATGATCGAAGGTCCTAGTGTTTATAGGGTGAGAACGGAAGATGGACAGTTGCATCGCAGACACATAGACCAAATGTTAGGTCGATCTACACCTCAACCACAACGGATCAGACAACCAAGGCTATCATGGGATCGTCCAGATGATGAACCAGGGATATCAGAACATCCCTTGGAACCAGTTATACCCCACCCGGAATTATGGCCTGAAATAATAGGCATACCTGAATGTTAACTTTAGATCTGAATTAATTATATAATTTTGTAACTTATTGTGATGAGGGAAAGGTATGTTATGTATGAAGATACCCACAGCAGTTTGATAATTATTATATTTGTAAATGTATTGTGGGTATCATGGAAATAAGTCAGTTTTGCTTTGAACCTCAATAATGTCGTATCTTTTAAAGGGATTTGGGAATTTGAAGTCTGGGAGGGGGATTTGGTTTGAGCAACTTCGGAGAAGAGCCTCATTGGTTTTGGGAAATGGGTAGAGGTTCTTCATATGAGATGTTTTCTTACGACATGAGTACCTTGATAGATTTCTGCCTCCCTTGTTCTGGACAAGTCCTATTAGTGGAGAAGTGTTGGCCAGAATAGTGAAGACAAGTAGACTTACATTCCTCGATGTCACACTCATCACCTGTGTGAGGTTGAGCACATCGGAAACACCTTGGTTTGGAGCGGCACTGCAACTTCACATGTCCAAACCGACAGCATCTTGAACACTGAATAGTGGGAAACTGGTAGGAATCTACTGGGAGGTAAGTGTGGAATGAAAAGATTTTTTGAGGAAGGATTTGGCCCTGAAAAGTCAGAAGTACTGTTTGAGTTGGGATCCAAGAAGTTTTACCCTCACTAATGGACTTTCTATTAAGACGGCGTGCCTTTAAAACTTCACCACAGCCTTTAGGGAGTATTAATGATTCTACAAATACATCCATTGATAAATCCACTGGGACTTGACGAACAACACCCATTTTTGTAATATTATATGTAGGAATCGTGGCAAGAAATTTGCTGTTCTCAAGAATGGGGTTATCGAGGAACTTATTGGCATCACTAGCATATTTAAATTCCACAGAAATTTTGTTGCGGCCAACTTTTTTAATTCCATCTGGACAAATGTTGGGTACTTTGTTGTGGAAAAGGAACTGACCAAACTTAATTGGACGTATAGTTGTTCCAGCAGAGGGGTCAGGTTCAGATCTGGACACGTGGACTAAGAATGGGCCTTGGTCAATATTAGTATAGGCCTTGATGCCTATTACTAAGCTGGGGTGAATGTATACGTGTTGAATCGAGGCATTGGCTAGTTCCGTATTTACAATGGTCTTTTTACCAGCAGGGGATGCCTCTTCAACCCCATTTGTACCGCTGTCAACATTAAGATGGCGTTTAGGGGCCCCTGAGGGCACTATTGGGTATGATATTTCCATACCATCGTCTGGAGGATCGGGGGGTTTATTATTTATTTTATTTTATTTTCAATTATTTGGGGGGCTTACAGCTAGCATAACAGAGTTAATAGTATAAAATAGTTACAATTAGCCATTTACAAGCCTCCACATATAGACTTAAGATATAGATAATTTGCTTAATCGCTAATAACAAACAAAATGATACAAACTAAAAAAAAAAGTTTAAGGAAACAGTAAATAAACAAACAAAAAGAAAGATATAATAGTCAGTTAGGAGGTGGTGAAGTGTTTGGTGAGAATAGCATTAATAGAGGTGGGGCAACTAGTAAATAGATCTAATGTAAGGTGTTTGGACTTCATTAAGTCGTTAAACATATTACATGTGCGCAGGAAGAATGAATTACGACGATACCAGGTATGTGAGAATGGAATATGGAGCAAGTGTCTAGGGCGGGAATGTCGTGGGGGAATGTTTAAATATATTTTCGCTGTAAGTTGAGGGCAGTCGACTTTGGACTGCGCAATTTTTGTTAGGTAGCGAACATCGGAAATTTTTCTGCGAATGTATAAGGAGAGTAAATGGAAGCGAGCGCAGCGATCTTCATATCTCAAGGGCGGAATTTTAAATTTGTAATTTAAATGTTTCGTGAACTTCTTTTGTATTTGTTCGAGTCTGTCGGAGTGGATTGCGTAGTTGGGATTCCATATCTGACTTGCATACTCGAGATGATTCCGAACATACGCACAGTAAAGCAATTTGATGGTCTTCATGCTAGTAAAGGAACCACTGTTGCGAATGATAAAGCCAAGAGAGGAGGAAGCTTTACTGACTATGTGGTTGATATGGTGATCGAAAGACAGTTTACTATCCATGATAACACCAAGATCTCTGACAACATGAACACGAGCCAAGAATTGATTGCTGATCGAGTAGTTAAAGGTTAGAGTGCAATTCTTCCTAGAGAAACTAATTACTTGGCATTTGGATATGTTCAAGTCGAGCTTGTTAGATTTGCAGTATTTAACTACTCTGAGAAGATCATCTTGTAGGAGCACTGCTTCTGACTGGCAATTAACGAGCCTATATATTTTCATGTCGTCCGCAAAAAGTAAGAAGTTGGAGTGTTTAAAGCATTTGCCGATGTCATTGATGAAGGCCACGAACAGGAAGGGCCCCAACAGGGATCCTTGGGGGACACCGGAGGGGATAGTTATCGACAAAGAGCAGTATCCATTCAAGACTACTGCTTGAGTTCTATTTAGGAGCAGGAGGGTCCATGATGGTCGCCTCCTGAAGAAAACACTTAAACTATGAACAACAATAAACTACTTACCTTACACTTTAAACAACAACACCACAATTAGATGAGTTGGTAACACATATGAGTCGGCTTATAGACAATAAATTTTGTGCAAAAAACGGCAATTTCTGAAGAAAATTGGGAAAACTTCTCTCACGCGTGTGTCGGCTATCCCTTGACGTTTCTCTTGGCAATCTGCGTAACACAATATCGTAAAACTTTTTCCGTGTTCTGAAGTGCGACAGGATGGATTGACATATAAGTTGGTTGTCAAATCTAATGTCAAATATTATGGTTGCGTTCAGAAATTTAATTTGTGACAAAACTTAATATTTATCAATCTATAAAACAAAATAATCTGATAGATTAACAACTGAAGTTCGCTAAAATTAAGTTTCGCGAAGCCGACCAAATTGAAAATCAGTACTACTAATGATCTATTACATTTTGTGACTATACAATTTGGTCGCATTCGCGATATCATCACTTTTTTTAAGTTTCGGAACGCGATATTAGATCCTCCAACGCGCACGCGAAGACTATTTTGATAGATATGATTGAAATTGAACTTCGTGCAGCGGTAATAAATTGCAAATTGACTCTTTGAAGTTCCTAACTTCACACGCCTACATTTCTTAGACAACAGTGAGTGATTATAATTTAATATGAACTTTATTAAATAGCAATAAAGTTCAAATTGACTCTACATTTTATTTAGAAAACGTTTATATGGGAAAAAGAAAAGGGCTGTTTTAGGGGTTTTCCGGCATTTATTCGAATTTTTCTCACCTTTTAAACCTTCCCTAGACCTCCACGAACATTTCAAGACCAAGATAAGATAAATCCGTTCAGCCCTTATTGAGTTTTAGCGAGACTAACGAACAGCAATTGATTTTTATATATATATAGATAGATAGATAGAAGATATACTACATACTACTTCATTATTGAACAATAATGATCATCTTTTTATTTTCAAAAGGAAAAGGTGGTAGACAGTCAAATTGTCACAGTTATGTCGTCCTGAGATTTAACACATTCATTGCTCCGGTCAGGTCAATCTAACATTTGTGCCTGCTAATACTGCAACTTTGATTATTATTATTTTTATTTAATACTGCAACAGGACAAAGATTTTCATTGTTGTGTGGTTGTCTGTTACACTGTGGTTATATAATAATTTTATAAAAAACTACAGTAAATATAAACTCATTGCATTTAACAGAGAATTAAACATGATTACATTTTAACATTTCGCGAGTGACGGTAGATATATGGAAAAAAAAACTACCTACATTTAATTATGTGGACCTAAATATATCAGATTGCTGTCAACCACACAATTAAATTGTGCCTGTAGGTATTAGCCGAGTCGGAGAACCGACAAAAAGTATACCAAATAATACGATAAAGCAAATAATATGAAGGATAATTGAGAGTTCTTCATAGACTGACAAAAGTATCAGTTCATGCAGTATTCATAAATAATGGTTTGCATTGCAATGTTTTAAGGTCACTTCGGTTATACCTATGATAGTTCAAAATAAGGAAAGATGTACAAATAAAATAAACGTGTACTTTGTCGCGTTTTAGAAGGTCATCATCTCAGCCTATACTTGTCCACTGCTGATCATAGGCCTCCCCAATCGCTTTCCAGCGTAACCGGTCCGATGCCACCTGCATCCAACGACTTCCTGCGATTTTCACAAGATCGTCGGTCCATCTGGCAGGCGGTCGTCCCACGCTGCGCTTGCCAATACGTGGTCTCCACTCTAGAATCTTTCTGCCCCAACGCCCGTCCGATCTACGCGCTATGTGGCCCGCCCATTGCCACTTCAGCTTGCTAATCTTAACGGCTATGTCGGTGACCTTGGTTCTTCTACGAATCTCCTCATTCCTGATTCGATCGCGTAAAGAAACGCCGAGCATAGCTCTCTCCATAGCTCGCTGAGCAACTCTGAGCTTTTTTATGAGACCTATTGTAAGAGACCACGTCTCTGATCCATATATCATCACTGGTAACACACATTGACTAAAAACTTTAATCTTAAAGCACTGAGGTATTTTGGATGAGAAGATGTTGCGCAGTTTCCCGAACGCTGCCCAGCCGAGTTGGATTCGTCAATTGATCTCTCTCTCAAAGTTGGACCTACCTAACCGGACTACCTGTCCCAGGTAAATGTATTCGTCGACAACTTCAAGAGTAGAGTTCCCAACGGTGAGTGCGGTGGGTACGACATGGACGTTAGACATTATTTTCGTTTTGTCCATGTTCATTTTAAGACCCACTCGTTGAGATACTCTGTTGAGGTCATCGAGCATTCGTCCTAGATCTTCCAGCGACTCCGCCACGACCACAATGTCGTCGGCAAATCGAAGGTGAGTGATGTATTCGCCATTGATGTTGATGCCAAGTCCTTACCATTCCAAGAGCTTGAAGGCGTCCTCTAAGGTGGCCGTAAACAGTTTCGGAGAAATGACGTCTCCCTGCCTTACTCCTCTTTTTATGGGGATCGCCTTCGTGCACTGCCCCTGTACTCGGACTGACATGGTGGCGTTATTATACAAGCACTTCAACACTTTAATGTACCGATAGTCAATGCGGCATCGCTGGAGAGATCTAAGAACCGCCCAAGTCTCGATCGAATCGAAGGCTCTCTCATAGTCCACAAACGCCAAGCATAGTGGCCGATTATACTCCTCGGTCTTCTGTATAATCTGCCGCAGCGTATGTATGTGGTCTATGGTACTAAAGCCTTTCCGGAAACCGGCTTGTTCGGGAGGCTGGAAGTCATCAAGCCTGCGTTCGAGACGATTCGTGATGACTCTCGAAAACAACTTATAAACATGGCTCAGCAGTGTGATGGGCCTATAATTCTTCTGTAAAGTGTTATCACCTTTCTTGAAAAACAGTACCACCACACCCCTGTTCCATGCTTCCGGCGTTTTCTCTTCGAGCAAGACGAATTAAACAGCCTCTGAAGGACTTTAAGTACCGGCGTTCCGCCCGCTTTCAGAAGCTCTGCGGTAATTCCGTCTTCGCCTGGCGCTTTGTTATTTTTGAGTTGTTTGAGAGCCATCCTAATCTCGTACAGGCTGATGTCCGGGATATCTTCAGTGTAGTGTCGGGTTAGCTTGGCTCTTGGGTCTTTTACCAAGTCAACAACAGGTTCAGCTACTGAGGTGTACAACTGCCCATAGAACCTCTCTATCTCCCTGAGCACCTCTGACCTATTCGACGTTACGTTTCCGTCCTCCGTCTTCAGCTTCGTCAACTGGCTTTGCCCAATAGACGCGTCTCTTGCAAACACTTTGGAGCCCTTGTTCTGCTCTATGGTCTCCTCAATACGCCTTGTATTGAAGGACCGTAAATCGTGTCGCAAGGACTTCAGTATCTGTCCATTGAGCTGCCTATAGGACTTAGCATCATCGGAGGTTTGGAGTGTCATGGAACGTCGCTCAGCCATGAGGTTTCGGGTGTAGTTGGATAGTTTTTGAGGTCTATTTTTACGGTGGGGCTTAAAATACTTGGACCCGACCGTATGGACAGTCTCTACCAGCCTGTTGTTGATTTCGTCCACTGATGCGCTGCTGTCTAGCAATTCGAAGCGGTTTGTCAATTCGAGTTGAAAGTTCTCGGGGTTTTAGAAGGTAAATTTATATAATTTACAGAGAAATGCGATATTTACGTAGGTATTACGTCCAAAACAAATACCTACCTGCATTATATATATAAAAGATATTTAACTTACGTAAATAAATTGATATTGGTCTTCTGCTATAAATATCAAATATTACATTGAGCGTAGCAATAGCAAACAACTATATAGAAATACCGAAGTAATATATAGATATATGTGTCCAACATACAAGGGTATGGTTGGACATGGCAAACCTTTAATAAACACTGCCGACTATACAAAAGTATTGTTTATTGTGGCAAATAGCTACATAGAATATTAAGACAAAAATAAGTATGCCGAGGATACTCAAGTATAGTTTATTGTGGAAATTGCAACATGACAATGTGCCCCCCATACAATGTATGGTTAATAGTGCTTATTTGCAACACAGAAAATGTGGCCGCCATACAACGGATGGTTGAATGTCACAATTTGCAATATACAAAATGTTCCCACCGTACAACGTATGGTTGAATGTGGCAGACTGCAACATAGAAAATGTGCCGGCCATACAATGTATGGTTTAATGTAGCAAAGGCTGCATAGATGGTGTGTATATACATGTGTATTGTGTATATGAAGACCTAGATGCCGATTGTGGTTGAATGTAGCAAAGGCTGCATAGATGGTATATATATACATGTGTATATGTAGACCTAGACGCCGATTGTGGTCGAATGTAGCACAAAGGCTGCATAGATGGTATATATATACATCTGTGTTATGTATATATAGAGACGCCTAGATGACGACTAAACAACTGTGTAATTAAATGTAGCAAATGCTGCATAAAAATATAAGTATGCGTGTATGTATATGTAAATATATAAACAAATGTGCCTACTATTCATCAATATAGTTGATGATCAATTAAGTGCGTGTACGCGTATATTATCTACATATCTAAGTGTGTAGTTATATGTATATGTACTTAAGCAAAGTAAATAAAATAAAAATAAATGTTCCCATGCCTGTCCAAAGTCGAAGTATCGATTATTCGATTGAAATAATAATTCCTTTTTAATCGATTTTAAACATTGAGTCGATTCAGAGAATCTTTCGAAGTGGAATCACAGAAGTAGTCATTCACATATGATTCTTATTTAAGTAAAGTATGCATCTATATATTCGAATAAATACCAAATACGTGCCTTCTGAAACATCATTATTTTTATGATTTCTGAAAGATTTCCATTTTATATGTTTTCCTTAAATCAAATGCATTATTCAAAATTTTGCTCATTCGGAAATGGACTTCAATTCGATTAGACCTTTTAGTGCTTGATTTAATTTATAATGGATTCTAGTGCGTTTGATTCGGATATCGATTTCTTTGGAAGAGACATTCTTACGACGGAATCTATGAATGTCTTCGATTTAGATCAAAACAAGATACCATAGTAACGATAGGGATAGTTCAGCTAAAATGAGTTCCCTTACAGCAAGGATATAAGGCTTATAAATTTATACCTCAGTCTTAAAAAATATGTATGGAATAATAGAAAATAAATAATGATTTGTACAGTGTAAAGATAATCAATTTTACGACAACATTGTTGTGTAAAAATTTTAATTAAACTGATCACACCAAAAATCAACAACTTGTTATAAGTATGTACTTAAAAATGTTAACCTAAAATATGGCGAATGTGTTTCCGAAACTAATTATCAGAATTCTCTAACAGCACTTACTTAGGTGGAAACTTAACCAATCGAGTAAAACAGATTATATGAGAGTTACATATTAGGCAGCCGGACCCTGTAAAAATATAATAATTTTGTAAGAAATTGTTCCCTATTTTCACAGAGTAGTTGGAACATGCATCTGGTCACTATTGTAACTATAGTCTGCGTATCTGAACATGATTTGGTCTAGGAAAAGTAAACCGTGCAAAATGTAATCCTCGGGTGGAAATCATTACTACGTCCACAATACTTGAGCAGTGCTGGATTGTGCGATATTTGACAATTTAATAACAACCCCACCCACATCTCCCGGATGGGAGATCTCATTTTCTCTAAACGCAATCTATAAGGTATCTTCTAAGACATATATTAAGAACGCTTATATAAGGATTTATATGATAAAGTATAATTATAATCGTTCTCCCTATACAGTTTTATTAGTGGTGATTGCGATTTAGTACTTATCCGTGAAGATGTAAGGAGACGGAAATTATCCAGGTATGTACGTCATATGCCTAGCCCCTGATTTGAACCAGCGGATATGCCCGAAGGAAGTATAAGAAATGTGGAAAATTATGGAAAGGAGGAGAGAGGGAAGGAATATTTGATTTAAATCCATAGCTTCCTGGTTAATAATATGTAGCGGCTGAAGTGGATAACTATGTCTAAGTCAAAGGTGTGGAGCTTTGCTCAGGGAAATGTGACGTGTGCTTCTGTCTTTGGTTATTCAGTTCAAACCTTGACCTGGTGTCATTAAAGGTAAAATAATAATGATTATTGTATCTCGATAAGATCGAACGAGTCTTGCGCAGAGGCTTGCTTGTTTTTGCGAGTATATTAATTGAGCATATTATCTTACTCAAATGTCTAACATTATTTAGTTATTTTTAACAAGGAAGAGGCATGTGACGTATAGACTACGGGATGGCTTGGTGGGGCGATCGGTGACATTGGATATTCACTTGTTGACTGCCGCCATGAGCGGTTGTCTGTGCATTGAGTGTATTTATGGTGATAACCAAAGAAGTGTATCTTTTGAGTACACCACATATCAGTTGATCTTTTTTGAATGTACTTTTTTGTCAGGACGTAAAATATTTCTGAATTTGCCTATACGATGTTTTAAATTTATTTCACTACGTCACTTGACTATATAAAAACCTTTTTGTTATATAATTTCATTGATACTACAATATGATTAAATTAAATGTCGACCAAAACTTTATAACAAGGCATCGGCTGCCGCGCTAAAAGAAAGAATGGTCGCAGAGGTTATGTCCACAGATACCATAGAGGAGGCGTTGATTTTTGAAGTCTCTAAAGGTAGCAGGCTGCCAAGCGAGTCGAGAGAGCTGCATATGTTTTATATTGAGAACGAAGGACACAGTATAATAAAACTGTAAGCGACCCAAATCTGTACATTGAAGATTGATAAAAATTTTAATTGGGGTACATACACTTTCTTATATACATAGATGCCGAATTTTTTTTTTGAAATAATTGTCTGTCTGTCTGTCCCTTTTTTGTTTCGATCACGCAAAAACTACCGAACAAATTTCAATGAAATTTGGTAAGGTAATAACTTGTACCCTAACTTAAAATAATAAATACTTTTTAGCCCGGAAACAAGAACAACAAGAACCAATACAGGATAGTGGCAGGATAACCGTCCGGTCAATGACCAAACTTTCACCATTCGTTCAATAACCGGGTACCCGGGTACTCCGCATATAATGTCAGGTAGAAAAGTTATTAGTAAGCCAGCTACGTAGCATATGAAGTAACTATGGAGACTATACACAGTTTATAGTCCCCATAGAAGGTTCTCGAACATTCAGGTACTTGAGATTCATCGCCCCTTCAGCCCAAACAATAAAGAAAAAGGATCAGTCCTAATTTTAGAAGCGTAGGGAACAGACGTTGGAGTGCAGCAATGAGCATCAATCGCTTCTGGAACATCATTCGCGTTATTCGATTTGATGATGCCAATACTCGAGCTCAGCATATGGAGACTGATAAAGCTTCGAGACATTTGGACAATGCTTAATAGTAATTTAGCAAAACACTATAAGCCAACAGAATACCTGACAATCGATGAGCAACTTTATCCATACCGTGGTCGAACTAGATTCACCCAGTATATACCATCGAAGCCAACAAAGTATGGAATCAAAGTATGGTGGATATGTGATGCTGAAAATTCATATCCACTTACTGGACAGCTTTACACTGGGAAATCGAGTGAGGGTCGTGAAAAGAACGTTGGTGAGAAAGTTGTCAAAGACTTGGTGGCACCATATAAAGGATCGGGTAGAAACATTACTATGGATAATTATTTTACTACTCTTCCATTGGCAAAATCTTTACTATCGTGGAACTTGACGATTGTTGGCACTTTGAAGAAAAAGGCATATATAATAAATAAATATATATTAAATACCAGCAATGGCTGCATCGAAAACGCGAGAGGAATTATCTATTGTGTTTGGTTTTCATGAAAAAATTATTTTCAGTTATGTGCCAAAAAAAGGTAGTAATTATGCTATCATCAATGCATCATGAAGCAAAAATTAGTGATAGCACAAAGAAAAACCCGAAACTATTGAATTTTATAACTGGTCAAAAGCTGGAGTGGACACTATGGATAAAATGCTTGGTAGATATACTACAAACATATCTACTCAAAGATGGCCTCTAGCATTTTTCTATAATATTCTCGATGACGCCTGCCTTGCAGCATATATTCTGTATTATGAGAATAATAAAATGCTTGTTAAAAAATCGTATGAGCGGCGATTATTTTATCGGCAATTGGGCAGAGAACTGTGTACTCCATTCGTTGAAAATCGTTCGCAGAATCCACAAATTATGAGGCATTTCTCAACGAAATTGGCGATTGAATCTTTTCTTGGCCGAGCTATAAATCCATATGCGCAACCAACAACACCTGGATCATCAAAACCCCAGAAACAGCTCGATTCAACCTGAAGGAAAAAGATTGTGTGTGTATGTTATACTTGTCTTTAAAGTGAATTCAAAAAACGTCGCAAAACGAGAAAAATATGTTCAGTATGTGAGAACCCTATTTGTGATGAACATTGTATTACAAGGGTGTGCGACGACATGTGAAGGGTGTGCGACATAATAAATATTACTTTTATTTTCGTGCGGCATTGTATTATTATAAAAAAGTAAACATTGTTAATAAATAAATAATCAAAATAAATTCTTAATAATATAAATATAAACGGAATTATGTTTTTTTACTTACTATCTTTGCTATTGTTTATAATAAAAATTGTTGTTTTATTATTTATTTAAATGTCTAATTACCTCAACACTTTAATAATTAGTCTCTTTAGTGTGTATAAGCCCGACATTCATGCATAATAACTTCCGTGGGTACCCGGGTGCCTGGTTATTGAACGAAGGAGGTACCAAGTTTGATAGTTAATAACTATTATTAAATAATTGATTATAAAAAAATTACTGAGTTCTTAGATTTACGCGAATATTACACATGAAATAAAACTATTTTACGGATTTTATCGCGGTTTATTTCTCAAAATTTAGGGACATTAAGCCATTGGTCCCTCCCGTGACCATGGGTGCTGCAAAACACTCGAAACGTCGGGAACTAAAAATCAAAAAATAAACCGCGATAAAATCCGTAAAATAGTTTTATTTCATGTATAAAAAAAATTGTCAAAAAATGGGATTCAACTACTTAAATTTCCGGGATCCAGACGATTATACAATTTTTTAAAGAAAAACTTAATAAATTATATCTGGGAAGCTGAAATGAATACCCGGGTACCTGGTCATTGACCAGAGGGATAAACCATAAACTTTATTATTTTTTTATGTATCTCGCTGAGATACATATGCTGACTGTAACCAGGGGGTGGACACTCTAGTACATAATAAATTGATGTGAATTTTTTAACATAGTGCCATCTATTATTTGTCGCTTAATTCATGTTTTATGTTTTAAGTCACTGGGTAGCGTTAGCGACGTATAAAAAAAATTACAATAATTTATTATTATTTCTAATTTAAAAATATTGTGTTACTTATTATCAATAATTTTCGAATACACAAAAAGCAATAACTCAATTTATTACTTTTGGCTAGTCATAATTTTAAGAAAACCATAGTTGTAGAATGGCGTTAATGGTTGTCCTGTCTCATTTTTTTTTCACAAAATGGCGATTGCGACTTGCGTGTGCGCGTATTTGTAGTTTTCGTTTCATTTTGTGTTTAATTCGTGAAATTTTACTACCGATCTGCGTTGAGTTGAATTTTATATTCCTCCGCGATCAGCACAGTGAAGTTTCACGGAATTGAGCATTGTTTACCCACTGAGTACATTGTTACTGGATCTCGCGAAAAGACGCTTCTTATTTCTTGTTTTGTTTGTGATATTGTAATTATCATCATGCCTAGACGTTGTGCATTTGGATGCCCTTTCAGCTCTGGTAAGTTACAAATTACATTTTATTTGCGTAAGTAGGTGTATACTAGATAGGCATATAATTTCAAGGGATAAATAGGTACGGCAAAACATTTTAGAAATATGTACGGTTTGATCAAATTAATAGTTAAAGTGTGTAGAATTAATGTGCACATTCGGTTTGAATATTTTTAGTAGAATATACTACCTACTTTACGGAATAAATAGTTAGTAGAATATCTTTATTTTGAATTCATTTTCGGTGTAAGAATTAGGGCTCAGTTTATATGTATTTTAAACTACAGCATTATTACCATGAAATGAATTGATATTTGTTACAAATGCCAATTCATTGTTATTATCTGTTTTATTTGTTTTTATGATTCTAAACCAATTCACATTGTGACCGCATGGAAATACATGGTTCATACCTCAATCTCCCTCACCTTGGTTTGTGAGAGAAACCTTCAGATTTATGGTATTAATGTTTATATTGAATTTAATTAACTGCCTCTTAGGTCTAGTGGCCCTCCTGGGTTCAAATCCTAGGTCACACAAATGTAGTTTTTGTAAAAAAAAACTTCCCAGTATGAGTCCGGAGTCTGAATTGTGCCTGGTATATGGCAATAGGCTCACCCCCTATTACATGGGACCTAACATCGTCGGCAAAACGAGGGTGTAATCAGTACACCTCTGCTACCCCCGCTCGGGGAATATAGGCGTGACCGTGTTGAATTTAATTTACAGATGCATATTTTTTTTATTTTATTTTTTATTTTTATTTCTTAGGGAAAACAAACAATTGCATAATACAGCTTAAACCAAATATCAGAATACAAACCAATATAATAATTATGCAACCAACACCGTAATCCACACATTGACAGAGTAGACAACAATGATATAGGACGGTAATTAGTTACGTAATTTTTAGAACCACTCTTATAGATAGGAATTATGTTTGCAGTTTTCCAAGAGTCAGGAACTATTCCTTCGTGTAAACTACGATTAAATCAAATAAATAAAGGGGTACTGATTGACTGGGCTGTATGTTTAAGAAAAGAAAGCATATGATAGTAAACGAGGTTCCACTCGAACTATAAAGCATATTGATTTTAATTTGTTTTATTTTTTGTCTTGACTATAAGTTGTTTCTTATAAGAATAAATGTTTTTTGTTTTATTTTTCAGGTTCTACCTATCATAGATTTCCAAATCTAAGAACCAATCCTGAGCAATTCCAGCTTTGGGTTGATGCAGTTGGTGGAAAATTGGAGAGTGAATCTGATTATGAGATTTTCATGAAAAAAGTAATCTGCGATAACCATTTCACCGAAAGGGATAGGAACCGGAACAAAAGATTAAACTGTTTAGCTGTCCCATCGCTAAGTCTACGTGGTAAGTAAAAAAATCTCAACTACTAGTATTTTACCATTACTACCAAAACAACACATACTAAAATTTTATTATTTGTTAGGTATTGAAAGTAATACTTATTAATTATTATTAGTCCTTAGTTTTTGTGAATGTAGTCATAGGCAAATCTTCATTTAATTTTATTGCTAGTATCCACATAAAGCGCGTTATTGTCTGTTAAACAAAAGATTGAACCAAGCAATAAGTGATATAGATATAAGCTTTACTTGTGTTAGTTATTTCAGTGAACCCTGAACAAATATATTTATTTGTATTCTGTGATTGATGATGTCTACTGATATTTAGTACTTTCTTATTGTGATTTTATTAATTATTAATATAGTTTTACTGTAATTTCCAGGCAACATAAGTACAATTTCAACTACACCTGAACCTCATTTAAATTTGGAGCCTTCTAGATCCACACAGGCAGTAAGAGGTAATATAAATATATATATACATATATATATATATTTATGCCCTATGAATACCTGGTAGTTTTAACCATTATAATACGTAATTACTTAGTATATTAATTAGTAATTGTTGATACATATTACCTGCCCACCTACACTTGGCTTGGCTAATGTATATAATATATAATTAACACATGTTATTAAGTAACAATTAGTTCTGGCTGTGCCTCGCGCGCGTTCGGTCGTGTCGCTGCGCTGCCCGCCCGCTCGCTATTTTCGTGTTACGTACGTACTCGATTTCGACTTGCTTTGTTGGAAACGCCTGCGCTTGCGTGGAGTGGTGATCTGGTTGGCTCATATACGTGTATACGTACGCATATACGGGCTTGCGACGTTACTCCTCCGCGTCTGGCTCGCGCGTAGCAACAAGGCGAGCCGTTAGGTAGACTCGCCGTTCTGACGGCAGTCGGCCTTCCCGCGTTTTTAGTAACGGTCGTTTTCCGTGACCTACGTGGTTTGTCGCGGCTGTGCTTACGTGTGTTGTGCTTGCGTGTTTACGTGTTTGCATTCGCTGCGCGTATGCTTTTGCGTCCCGTGTAGGTACGGTTCGCGTATAGCCCGGCGTGACCAATCACGTGGGTTGCTAGGCAGCCGCGTCGGCCAACGGCGCGGCCGGCCCTCCCGCGGTCTTTGTTTTCTCAACGGTGAGTTTCATAACTGTTTTCGATATTAGTGTTCTCCGTGCGGCGGTTCTCTTCGCCCCGGAGCAGCTAGGGTTTGGTGCCGCCCGTTCGCCCTTAAGGCGAAGGGGCACACCGCGTCTCCCCGGTAGTGCCACCCCCCCGCCGCTGCCCGGTGGGGGGATCAGGGCAACGTTCACGCCCGGGTCTTAGGGCCCTTTTTTTTTTTTTTTTTTTTAGTTCACTCGCCCTGCCATTTCCAGTTCCCTCCGGAGTTCGTCCGGGAGCTCACGAAGTACATCGTCCTACGCTGCCCGGACATAGTCCGGGAATTCAGGGCGATGTACTCGCCCGCCTCGCCCGACGCGTCGCCCGCGCGCGCGTCGGCCCCCGGCCCCGCGCACCCCGCGCCTTCTGCGCGCCCCGCGACTCCGTTCGCCGCGCCGCGAACTGACTTAGTCGCGCCGCCCCAGACCCCCGCCGACCGCCCCGTCTCGCCATGCGGGTCCGAGCCTCTCTCGGACTCGGACATGGAGGTCGAGCGCGCGACCGCGCGACGCGCCGCCCCCGCCCGGTCCCCGTCCCCGTCGCTCTCGTCGGAGGACGACTTCGTTCCCATCGCGAATGGAAAGCGGGCGCGCAAACCGCGCGACTCGCCGCCACCCAAAATCCAGAAGGCCGGAAACGTTTCCGTTTCTCCCGGCCCCTCCGGCCCCCGGCCGTCTCCGTCTCCCGACGCGGCCGCGAGGGCCTCCCCCCTCGCGCGCCCCGCACGTCCGAACATCACTCCCCCGCCGCTTGTCATTCAGGACAAGAGCGCCTGGGAGCGCATCTCCAAGGCGATATATAATCGCCAGATAAACTACACGCACGCGCGTTCCACCGCGCAAGACATAGCCGTCAAGGTGGCGTCTTCGGACGACCACCGACGGCTATCCGCGTTCCTGCGATCCAACAAGATCGCTTATCACACATACACCCTGGAGGAGGAAAGGGAGCTCAGGGTGGTAATCCGCGGTGTCCCGAGGGAGCTGGACACCGCCGTCATCAAGGCCGACCTCCAGTCCCAGGACCTTCCTGTGCGCCAGGTGCACAGAATGGTCAATGGGCGCTCCAAGGAGGCGTACGACATGGTGCTGGTCGTCCTCGACCGCACCGAGTCCGGCCGTAGGGTCTTCGACCTGAAGGCCGTGTGCCATATATCTGGCCTCTCCGTGGAGGCCCCCCACAAACGTGGCACGCCCGGGCAGTGCCACAATTGCCAACTGTACGGGCACTCTGCCCGAAACTGTCACGCGCGCCCTCGATGCGTTAAGTGCATCGGGGACCACGCGACGTCCCAGTGCGCCCGCTCGAAGGAGACGGCGGCCGAGCCCCCCAGCTGCGTCCTCTGCGGCACCAAGGGGCACACCGCGAACTATCGCGGTTGCCCCAAGGCCCCGAAGGGGAAGCGCGGCCGGGCGAGGCGCGGCGGCCGCCGCCGCCCCCGCGCGGTTGCCCCCCCCTCTGCGCCCTCAGCGCAACACCCCCCCGCGCCCTCAGCGCACCCTCGTCCGGTGCCTTCTGCGCCAGCGACCACGGCTCCCCGCGCTCCCGCGACACGGAAGCTGGCCCCCCCTCCCCCGCCGCTCAGGCCGTCCCTCGGCGCCAACGCGTGGGTGAAGCCGCTGCCCTACACCGCGGCCTCCCACCCTGCGTCAGTGGGCCCCGCCCGCCCCCCGAAGCGCGCACCGGCGATCCCGCCGGTGGCGGCTTGTCCCCCTCCGCCCACTAACGTCAGTCAGGACGTCGACCTGATAATGAGCGTCTCGGCGGTTATAAGCCCCGCACTGTTCCCCAGAGTCCGCGAACTCGCCCTTCGTCTCCGCGCCGCCACCAACTTGGCGGACCAGGTTCTCCTGGCCGCGGAATACAGGGACGTCTATGACGTCCTGGCGTCCCTCAAAACCCAACCCCCCCGCACCCAATAATGGATCTACGATCTCCCCGCCTAAAGCCCCACAACCTATCCCTGGCGTTCTTTAACGCCGATGGCCTTCGCTCCCAGCGAGATCAGGTTGCTGATTTCCTCCGAGATCACCAACTTGATATCCTCCTCGTGCAGGAAACCTTCCTGAAGCCCGCACAACGCGATCCTAGGATCGCAAACTACAACCTCGTGCGCAATGACAGAATCGGCTCCCGCGGAGGCGGTACTCTCATTTACTACAGGAGGTCCCTGCACTGCATCCCTCTCGATCCCCCCGCGCTCACCAACATCGAAGCCTCGGTCTGTCGCGTCTCTCTCACGGGGCACCAGCCCATCGTGATCGCCTCCGTTTACCTTTCCCCCACTAAATCCGTTCTCAGGAGTGACTTTGAAGCACTCCTCAATCTGGGAAGCGCCGTCATTCTGGCGGGCGACTTCAACAGCAAACACGTGGCCTGGAACGGTCTCACCACTTCCCCTAACGGTAGGAGCCTTGACGCCCTGGTCGACGTTCTCGACTTTGACGTCATCGCACCCATGCACCCTACCCACTATCCTAACAATCCCAATCACCGACCCGACGTCCTGGACATGGCGCTTCTGAAGGGTGTCACCCTACGGCTGCACTCCTTGGAAGTAGTCCAGGAACTCGACTCTGACCATCGACCTGTAGTCATGAGACTCGGTTCCCCCCCTTCCGCCCCTCAGCGACCCAAAAAGACGGTGGTGGATTGGCATGCGCTAAGCACGGCCTTGGCGGATGCCGACCCTCCCCCCTGCCTCTCAGCTCGGACTCCATCCCGTCCCCTCAGGACACCGATCAGGCCGTAGATGCCTTCACCGAGCACATCCGATCGGCTGTCAGTCGATCGTCCAAGCAAGTCGAGGCGGAAGATCTCTACCTCAACCGCTTTCGACTGCCGGACGATGTTAGGGATCTCATTCGTTCCAAGAATGCTTCCATCCGAGCGTACGACTCCTACCCCACCGAAGCCAATCGGGCCCGGATGCGCGCTTTACAACGAGAGGTAAAGCGTCGTTTCGCGGAGGTCCGGGAGGAACGGTGGGGTGTCCTCCTAGAGGGCATCGCGCCGTCGCATCTGGCCTACTGGCAGCTGGCGCGTAGCCTCAAATCCGACTCCACGACTGACATGCCCCCGCTGTCCCGCCCTTCAGGCGCAGCGCCCCCAGCCTTCGACGACGACGAAAAGGCCGAGCTTCTCGCCGACTCCCTCGAGAGCCAGTGCGCCCCCAGCTCTCAGTCCGTCGACCAGTCCCACGTCGACGCGGTAGACAGGGAAGTCGAGCGCAGGGCATCCCTCCCCCCCGTCGATTCCTTGCCTCCTATCACGCAAACGGAGGTCGAAGATGTGATTATGGGTCTTAAATCTAAAAAAGCCCCCGGCCCTGACGGTATTTCGAATCGCGTTCTGAAATGCCTGCCCGCCCAACTCATCTGCCTCTTGGTGGCCATCTTGAACGCCGCCATGACGAACTGCACCTTCCCCGCTAAGTGGAAGGAGGCGGACGTCATAGGCATTCCCAAGCCCGGCAAACCTCGCAATCTCCCCGCGAGCTACCGCCCTATCAGTCTCCTCAACTCCCTGGCCAAGATATACGAACGCCTCCTTCTGGCGAGGCTCAAGGACTTCGTAACGTCCAGGGGTATCCTAATCGACGAGCAGTTTGGCTTTCGAGCCAAACACTCTTGCGTCCACCAAGTGCACCGCATCACGGAGCACATCCTCTCCGGTCTCAATAGACCCAAACCAATCTACACGGGCGCCCTCTTCCTAGATGTCGCGAAGGCATTCGACAAAGTCTGGCACAACGGCTTGATCTACAAGCTCTACCAATTGGGTGTGCCGGACAGACTCGTGCTCATCTTACGAGACTTCTTGTCGAATCGCGCCTTCCGTTATCGCGTCGAAATGACGCGCTCCACTTCCCACTCCATCAGTGCTGGAGTCCCACAGGGCTCAGTTCTCTCTCCGCTCCTGTTTAGCCTTTACACGAACGACATTCCTCGTTCGAGTAAGGCGCATCTAGCCCTATTCGCGGATGATACCGCTCTCTACGTCTCGCATAGGAATAAGGGTTTCATTACCAGACACCTTCAGGCATCCGCCAATTCCCTAGGGAATTGGTTCAGGAAGTGGCGTATTGAGGTGAACCCGGACAAGAGCGCTGCGGTGTTCTTCTCCAGGGGTGCCACCCCGCGCCACTCCCTGCGCCGCCCTAGAAGTAATCTCGGCCAAGTGACCATGTTCGACCGACCCATTCCCTGGGTCAAAGAGGTCAAATATCTAGGGGTCACCCTAAACAGTACCATGTCCTTCGGCCCGCACATCAAGCGGGTCCGTCACCGAGCATCATTTGTGCTCGGTCGTCTCCATTCGTTAATCTGCAAGCGGAGTAAAATGTCCCTTAGAAATAAGGTGACACTTTACAAAACTTGCGTTCAACGTTCAACAGCTAAGCTTTTGTTTATAAGAGATTTTATCTAATGTATGTGTAATCTAATAGACCAACCCAATGGAAAAAATAGGCAACATTGTGTCTATCAACCATGTATCAATTGTACTGATTTAATTTCCTATTTTATATGTAACCTATACTACTTTGGATTGATGATCATATAAAATGTCGACCTAAGTTACTTATTTTTATGATATCAAAAGTGTAGGTGTAGATTTACAACAAAAACATAGCCATATAGGAAGCAAGAGGTCCATAATGAAATAACTTGTTGCAACTCTGCACTTCCTGCCTATTCCACAAGGTATTTGGCGTTATGATAGATAATAATCATAGCCATTATCTAACCTGACTAGAAACTATGGTCTAATTGTCAGACATTTTAGAACAGGTCACCCCAATACTGCAACAGGAAATTATGCTTATGCTCAACACTTCATGATTTATCTTCCACTCCTTGGTTTCTCGATGAACGAAAAATAACAGTTATAAACTTTTTATTTTTGTCCCACAGGATCAAATCCTAAGAGGTCAGTAAGCATCCTTGTGAGTAAGTTGAAGACTACAGAATTTGAACTTAGGAATCTTAAATTGGAAATGTGTAGATTGCGCAAGAGTCAATCCTATAAAGCGAAATTGGACAGTGTTGAAAAAATTTACAAAGAAAAATCTTTCAAATTAATGTGTAACAATATGACCCCTGCTGCAAAAATACTTACTAAAATGCAATATACACAGACCAGTAAGAAGCCAAAGGGGCGTCGCTTTTCCATTGAAGAAAAAGTGTTGGCATTAACAATGTATAAGAAGAGTCCAAAGGGATATACACTTCTATCTAATTTTTTTACCTTACCATCAGCTAAATCTCTGAAAAGGCTTTTGTCTCAAGTCAAACTAGAGCCTGGACTAAATAAATCAGTTTTTTTCAAAATAAAAAAAACTGTGAAGGAGTTAGCACCAGAAGACCGCATATGCAGCTTAATCTTTGACGAAATGTCAATAACTCCTCAACTACAATATGATGCTTCTTCTGGTTTTGCTTATGTAAGTAAAACATTTGCTGACCATGCTTTGGTCTTTATGGTGCAAGGAGCAAAAAAGAACTATAAACAGCCAATTGCATATTACTTCACAAATTGCTTGAATAAATACCAATTGAAAAATATTATTAAAGAAGTAGTTGCATATGTAAATGGAACTGGGCTTAAAATCATTTGCACTATTTGTGATCAATGAATTAGTACAAGAGACAAAAGAAATATATTTACGAGAAGGCAAACAATGGAGAGAAGATATAATTTTAATTAGAAAATCAAAAATAATATCTTTGTTCGATGTACCACATTTATTAAAAGGTATACGCAATAATTTGCTGACCAAAGACATGAAATACTTTGATTTCATTGAAAAGGTGGAGAAGGTAATTAAATGGGAATATTTTAAAACAGTATATGAAGCCGACAAATCTTACGGTGAATTAAAACTTTTGCACAAGATTACGGATGAACATATATATGTCGAAAAAATAAAAAAAATGAAAGTAAAATCAGCCACTCAAGTGTTTAGCCACAGCATGGCTGTGGCCACTGAGCATTTGACGGGCAGAGGTGATGTCCCCACAGAGTGCCGTCAAATAATTTGTAAAATTAGTTGACAATTTATTTGATTCCTTGAATTGTAACACATTTTCAATTACTGGAAAAATTTACAAAGGTTGTGTGAAGAAATGTTCTCCCCACCATGATTTGTGGGTAAAAGACATTAAAATATTAAAAACGGTAAAATTTATTCATAAAAAAAATGACAAAGGTAAAATTTGCTTAATTGAGACATCAGCTATATACCCTCTATAAAAAAAATTATTCGCACAATTGAAGGGATTCAACATTTGTGGAAGCGTTTGAATGAAACATATTCTTTTAATGCAATGTTTACACGTCATTTTAATCAGGACCCACTAGAAATTTTTTTTAGAAACATAAGGAGTTTAGGTGCAAGGAACACTGCACCAAATACTATTGCATTTGAAGGTGCCTATAAAGCATTATTGTTGAATAATTTTAACTCACCCCATTCATTAAAATCAAATTGTGAAAATGATAATAGTGCATGCCTAAATACATTAGATTTTTTTTAAAAGAAAAAACTTTTGTTCTGATGATAAGGGATTACAATTTCTTAATAGAACTGACGAAAATAATGAAATTGTAATCCCTCATATTAATCTAAGCACTGATAGTAACTTCGTTGGTCAGGGCAATTATGTATGTGGTTGGGTCCTTGTAAAATGCTTTAAAAATATATGTAAGGCGTGTCAAACTTGCAAAAAAGAATTATTAAGTGACACTAACAGGAAGTCAATAGATTATATTAAAGCTAAAGAATATAAAAGTGGGTGCAAGCGGTTGCTTTATCCTTCCGAAGCAATAGAAAAATGTTTCATTCAGATTCAAAAGATTGTTATAGGCATCCTAAAAAAAGATGTTCCTGAAAACAATTTGAAAAATAAAATAAAAATGTTCACAAATATATATGTTGATTTCCCATCCACTTGTGTAGAACATAAAAATGCTTTTAATGATTATTTTGAAAATATAACTATCAATGTTCTAGTATATAGCTGGTGCCGATCAATAAACAGAATTTTATCTGACAAAATTACCTTGAAAGGGAAGAAACCAGAACGAATGTAAGGATTGTGGTTGGTAACGATGTGCTGGAGCAAGTGAATGAGTTTGTATATCTTGGATGCGCCTTCAGTAAGGATGGGAAATACACCGCTGACATAGAGAGAAGAGTGAGTGCAGGGAACAGAGTGAATGGTGCGATGGGAAAGCTACTCGGGAGCCGGCACTTAAGCCATAAGGCGCAGCTGGCCATACATAATGGAGTTCTTGTCCCAACGCTGTTATATGGTAGCGAGAGCTGGGTATGTAAGAAGGAGAATGAAAGTAGGATAAATGCGGTAGAAATGCGAGCTCTGCGGAAGATGTGCGGAGTGAAGCTGACCGACCGCATTAGCAACAGCATAGTAAGACAGCGAGTAGGTATGAAAGATAGTATCGGTGTAAAGATGAGAAAGGGCATGCTCCGTTGGTTCGGGCATATAGAAAGAATGCCAGAGGAAAGAATGACAAAACAGATATACAATGTGAAAGTGGAAGGATGCAGGTACCGGGGAAGACCTAGACTATCTTACCACGACCAAATAAACCGAGTCTTATCTGATGGAAAAGTCAAGAGTCTCCGTAACCGGCGAGCGTGTATGAGACGAACTATGAGAGTCGAGGAAGCCAGAGAGGTATGTAAGGAAAGAACCTGTTGGAACTCTGTACTCTCTGCCTACCCCGCAAGGGATCTGGCGTGAGGTTATAGATAGATAGATAGATAAAAAATTACCTATTTAGATGGGGAGGATGAGTCTAAAACCGCTGCACAATTATATTATAATAAACATAAACATCATAAATAAACCTTGTAATTTCATTTATTCTGAATCACCTTTTTAAATTGTGTATTTTTGTGTAGATGTACATAGTTTAATTTATTTTTTGCTTCACTAATGTTTTTTTTGCTATATAAACTCGTTTATTGTAAGATTTAGAACAAGTATTTTTGTTCTAATTCGGATTTAAAACGAGTTACATTAATTATAACATGGTGACGAAAAAAAAGTAAAAGAAATTAGGTACATCTATATAAAAATGCATCGTGCTATGGGTAGTAATTATATATATATATATATACACGACACACACTATATATAGGTATGTATACCTATAGCTAAAGATTAGTTAAGGCGGCAAATAAGAGATGGCGCTAGCTGCTAAATATTATCATTTGACATTTCAAGTTTCCGTCGAGTGGGCTCTCTATACCAGTTTGTATATAGTACTCTGTGACTGTAACACAAAGTGACAGACAGACAGACCGACAATTATTAGTCTCGAGCTGCAACGTTACGTTGTAATGTGTGATTTTGCCTACACATGAATACCTTCATGAACTGATAATGGACTCGGGTTCGTCTCCTCATGAAGAAACTCTTCAGTGGTTAATAGCACACGCCGGAAATTGGTTATACATATTTGATTTACATACTCAGATATGATTTCTTGTACGATCCGATGATGCAGTCAAGATTGTCTCTTCGAGGGGGAAACACTTTAATGACGAATGACCCGGACATGAAACTTTGCATATTCCTTTGTTTTAGGGTTTTATTTATCCATAATACCACATCTGAACGGATTTTAAAGATACTTAGGGAATATGTCAAAATACGAAATAAAAGCGTGCGTAGCAGCGGGTAACAGCTAGTTCGAAATAAATTTGAGTGATAGTAGTAGGAAACTGGTACTTTAGTGTACTAAGGGCTTATTTCTCCACCCTTGAGTAACATGCTGGTTAGTTACTTCTTGATTTACGTTACTCTGCAATTAAAACTGGCTTGTTTCACTATCAGATAGGGGTAGTCAGTGATGGTGAACTTCATACTTAGACTTACTTGCAATTTTAATTGTTGCTTAATCTACTTCAAACTTTATTCGAGATTGGTGAAAGAGGCTCTTATAAATGATAATAATATCAGGTTATAGTGTCCCACTGCTGGCTTTGCCCAGCCTTCTCTCACAAATTAAGGTAAGAGAGATTAGGTCATACTCTACCACGCAGATCTGGACTCAGTGCGGGTTGGCGAAGGCAGGTTTGTGGCCACCTGCTGTTGGAACTTATTAAGCCGCCTATAAGGATTACAATTTAGCTTAATAACTACTACATTAAGAGGTAACCAGGACCAATGGCTTAATGTGCCTTCCTAAGGTCCTTAAAAATCGAAATCCCATTCAATCCAATATTCAATTGCAGTAGCATAACCACCATTATTCCAGAAAGGGTAGGCAGTGGTATACATATACACATTCATATTGCTAAGGTATATTGGGTCTCAATATGACAGAGGTAAGCTTGTCTTAATTGGTACAGTACACCTAGCTTAATCTTCTGTCAACACTTACTTTGCTGCCTTAGCTAATAGCTTCTTCATAATTTAAATTTAAATCTAAACTTAAAAAGAATTCTTATATATGTCCAGCATTGCCACTAACACATTAATATATTATTTTATTAGAAATAATATATTCATGCAACAGCATCTTCATTAAAATATATATTTAAAATTAATTCTTATTTGAAAATACTTACTATTTTTGGCCGATATAAGCAGCTGCGAGTCCACAACTTTGTTCGGCCAGTACTCCTCAAACTCCGTCCCCGGTGGAAAATAACTTTTAATGTCCGTCAAACTTATCACTGAACACGTTTCACTGGCAAACAGTTTGTTCCTTATCCCCTGCACTTTACAACAGAACTTCAGGTATGATAAGTCCCAACCCTTCAACTGGTCTGCTTTCAACTTCAAGTTGTCCGTCTCACCCTCAAAATAGAACAGAGGAACAAACTTTTGATTGTCACGGACCGTGTAAGGTACAACTGATTCCTTATTTATTCGTATAAAGCCACACTTGTCTTTGCTATTTGTGGTTCCCCTTAACAACTTATTGTAACATACGTCTAAGAAATTATAGAACTCATAGGCATCCAATAGCCTTACAACTAAATCCTTCTGAGTGAACGGTTCCCGCCCAAACTGACCATCACAATGTCTGTTGTTGATCTCGTTCAGCAGCCGAGCCTCAATTTCAGTGATATAGTAACTCCTTATACATGTACAGGAGTAAATGTCTGCATGGAGATAGTTCAAATATTTGTTTAAAAGTTTTATTTCTACCATTCTAACGGCTACATACTTCTTGCCCGAACGGTAGATGTAAGGTATATGGCATTTACCAAGCATGTCCCATCCGAAATGGCCTTTCCAACTGGCTTCGTCTGGGGCTGGGGCCTTTTTGTCGGCGTCTGGAGCAGGGCGCTGCTCGGTTGTGGTGTTGGTGCCGGGTTTTCGGGCCAAGAAGTTGAGGATGCCCATCTGGCCGCCCGAACCAGACGGGGGCACGCCGACCAGCGAGCCTGGCGGCGGCCGGGACGCCACCACCGACGCCGCCAGCGCCTTGGCCTTATTCGCTTCCACCATCTTCGCGGCTAACTCCCTGATCTCCGCCTCATCGGACCTCTCCGACTTCACCTTGACCGCTGTAGTGTCCGTCATGTTTGCGGTCGCAAGGCACTAGTTTTCAAAGAACTTTACAAAGTAAATTCTACGAATGAAGGGCGCACATAAGCCCAGGGCACACATCCTGTGGCGTCACACGCCAAGTTTCAGTCAAAAATAAGTAAACAACCGCAATGTACAGTGCGCATCATTCACTTATCACTTCACTATTTAGACAGGTATCCGATACATGTGATATCGAAATTAAATTACTATTGTTCACACACTACGCGACGAGTTTTCGCAAATTAATCTGTACCCTCTGTCCATATGAGGGTCGCCAGACATGAGAAAATTAAGTTCGCACTATCGCCGACTGTACTTTTAAAACAATATTTTCGCGGCAATTTTGTCTTTCCGATAATAACAATTATCGGCGGTTCACGAGGACTGGAAAAAATATTTTTCTTATTCGACCACGCTGTGGCAGGCAAGGAACACATTGGGTGCGTTCCACTTGTAGCCCACGCCGACCACGCTCCCAAATGTGACAATTGCCGTTCCACAAGGTTGTCAGCGCCGCAATCGTTCACGCAAGTGGAACGTACCATGGGACCATCATGATCGATTTGTCAAATACAAAGGGCGGGATTTTAGAATATTGTTCCTCTAAGTATATTTTTTTTGTTACAGTAGTAAATTAACATATACATTCATAAAAAACGGTCTATTGTAAAATACCTATAAGGTATTTCATATATGATTATAATTTCAGTGAATCTAAATTGCAAAAAAAAGGAAGTAGTCATAACATTTAATCAATTGTTATCATAATAATTCATTCTAGCAACCTGTTTCTCCAGTTCGAATCAAGAAATGTGAATTTGTTAAGAAGTTCGATAAGTATTATTAAATTACAAAAGTGAAGGACAAGCCTCCAGCTATAAACAATGGCTCAATGGATATCATGCTCTGAATGTGTGTAGTAGGTGCCTACCATCCTTATTATAATTGGTACAAATTCTAAAGATTAAATCTTACTATGGAATATAATAGAAACCACAATGCTATGATGTAATTATATAACATTATAACAAAAAAATGCAATTGATTGTAAGTAAAAGAAAATTTAAATAAAGAAAATTTTTAAAAATATTGTTTTAATATTTTAACTTAAAACTATATCGAATATGAATAGGTAAATACTGAGATGTATGGAAGGTAATTATAATAATATACAGTAATTTTAAAATGTGACTATATAGGTGAATAAATAGCACATATAATGCCCCTATAAAACCTTGTGTGGTGCTAGTCAGGACTGCAGACCCATGATAGTAAAACAGACCACTCCTATACCAGTTGAAAATAGCTTGAAATAAAATCACCACTTAATTTTTGGGTTGTTCGTGTTTATATTGGTGAAAAGTGCATGTTTACAATAGTAGTGTTTCCATTCTAAATATCTCTGACGATCCCTCGCAGTGTAATTAATGGTCGTGGTAATTTATGCATTAGCTAATTTTATTAACATAATACAAATAATTTATTTATTCTTTATTGTACAAAGTTATATAAATTAGTAAGTACATTTACAGATATGATGTACAAAGGCGAACTTAACTCAATTTGAGTTGTCTACCAGTTAACCTTGGAGTGCAAAGAGAATATTTAACGCATACGTGAAGGCAATTGTACAACAAACTATTCAGTAAACTCTAAAAAAAATCGAACAAAACAAAGATAATAATGAAAACAAATATCGAAGTCTCTGCATACATAAATTATACTAACATATACTAAATTAAAAACTATACAAATAAATACACCTATATACATAAGTTTATATACATAGATATATACTTATATAAATATATACTAATTAATAATATAAATCATATAATAAAATTTATATCAATTGCAAAGGAAATGCTCTTTTACTCTTTCCCTGAAAACATCCAGAGAACAGCTAACGCGTATGATATGTGGAAGGGAGTTCCATAGTTTCACCGCACGTACAGTGAAGGAGCCATCATAAAGGCTGGAAGTATGACGGGGAGTTCGGAGAAGGAGAGAGGTAGCTGTACGACAAGTTTTGCCCCGAGGAATAAGAAATTCGAAGCGTTCGCGAAGATATTCAGGTGAGTTAGGGTTATAGAGAACAGAGAACAGAAGAGTGAGAATATGTAAATCCCGACGTCGCCGAACAGGTAGCCACTTCAGTTTCATTCGATACACAGAGATATGATCATACTTGCGTAGACCAAAAATGAAGCGGATACATAAATTCTGCAGGCGTTCGAGTTTATCAAGAAGTTCCTCTGTAGCGTCAAGAAAACAAACATCAGCATAGTCTAAAAGTGATAGAAGGAAGGAATGGGCAAGAATTATTCTCTTCTATCTTTGAAAGGGCAGGAACTTCTGGAGACGTTTGAGAGATTGAAACGAGAAGTATACCCTCCTGCTGACTTCCGCAATGTGAGTGCTCCAGGAAAGATTGCAATCCAAATACACGCCTAAATTCTTCGCACTGGTGGTATAAGGTATAGGGACAGAGTCATCAATTATTGGAGGGAGAGACTGATGGTCCAGGAGATTGTAGAAATGCCTGCCACCAATAATGAGAGCTTGCGATTTGGTAGGGTTGACTAAAAGTCCAAACCCCTTAGCTCATTGATTGATGTTTTTAAGATCATTATTGATGGCATTAATTGCTACCGACAATTCTTCGACCTTAAAATGACGATACAGCTGCAAGTCATCTGCGTAGAGATGATAGTGTGAAGCTATAACTTTAGTGATCGCATTGATAAATACCGAGAAGAGAAGAGGAGAGAGTACGCCACCTTGCGGTACGCCCGCAGAAAGTTCACACCATCCTGAGGAGGCCTCGTTAGAGCGGACCATCTGCGAACGACCGCGAAGATATGAATTAAACCAAGCAGTTACAGAGGAAGATACGTTAAGTGAGGATAGGATTCCCAAGAGAATGTCAAAATCGACAGAATTGAAGGCACTGCTAAAGTCCAGTAGAACCAGAGCTGTAAGTTGTTTGTTTTCCATGGCCAATCGAATGTCGTCAGTAATCTTGACCAGTGCAGTTACTGTACTATGGCCAGTATGGAATCCAGACTGGTAAGGACTAAGCAGGCTGTTAGAGGCAAGAAAGTAAGATAGTTGTTTCTGGACAACACCTTCAAGAACTTTAGACAGGATGGTAAGTATAGAAATTGGACGGAATTGCGAGACTGAAGAGGGATTTGAAACTTTAGGAATCGGTAAAACATAGGCCTTCTTCCAGGCTGAGGGAAAGGAGCTAGATTCAAGTGAATAATTGATAATGTGGGCAATAACAGAAATAAGTTCATCCACGAGGGGGCGAAGCATTTGAATTTGAAGGCCATCATCACCGATAGCCTTGGTAGAAATCGATAAGATGGATTTTTTGACCTCTTCCTCTGTGACTTGCCGAAAAGAAAACTGAGGACATACAGGCAGAGGTTGGCAAGAAAGGTTGCAGAGTGTTGAAGTTTTAATATCATTGTCTAAAGTAACAGGAGATTTTGAAAAGTGCATATTAATAGCATTAAGGTCGATATCTAGGATGCAATCGTTAGTAGATTTCCCGATACCTAGAGACTTAAGGAATTGCCATGCCTGAGCCGTATTGAAATTTTGAACTGAAGCGTTAATGTGGCGTCGCTTAGCATCCCTACACATACGACTGCAGCGATTTCGTAACTTTTTATACAGAGACCAATTCTCATCTGTAGGGAACTTCATATACCGTCTTTTAGCTTTGTCTCTTTTAGACATTTCTTTTTTGATGATGTCAGACAACCATGGTGCGGGAGAATGTTTCACTTTTACTTTTTTTATAGGAGCATGCACATCAATAAGGTCTAACAGCAGTTTATTAAAGGCGATCACTTTAGTGTCCAAGTCGGCGCAGTTGTATACAGAAGACCAGTCAATATTACCCGCGTCTTCTCTCAAACGATCCAGATCAATAGTTTTAAAACTACGAAGAAGAAGAATCTTAGACTTGCGTTTAGGTGTGCGAATTTTATATGAGAGGAAAACAAGATCGTGATAAGAAAAAGAGGCTGGAAGTTGCCCATGTACAGCCACCTTACTAGGGTCGGATACTAGGATTAGGTCTAGAAGTGAAGGAGAACAGTGGGGGGCATGGTGAGTAGCATAAAGTGGAAGAATATGCATGTTCACAGAAGAAACAAGAGATTGGAGTTTACGGCTGCGCGTATCACCCTTGAGCAGACAAGTGTTGAAGTCTCCGAGGATAATAGTGTTGTCATATAGTGATGAAAAATATTCAAGTTTAGATTCAAAAGAAAGGAAATAATCAATATGACAAGAAGGACTATAGTAAACACCTAAAAGAATTTTAGTGTGGTTAATCATGATTTCAATAAAAAGGTGTTCTGCAAAATTTGAATAGATACTCGGAGACTGATCAACAACCTTATAAGTAATGTCTCCACGGAGATAAACTGCAACCCCTCCACCTCCCTTGCCCGTTCTGTCATTGCGCACAAGTTTGTACCCGGGCAGAGGAAATTGTGTGGAAGGAACAGCGGGTTTGAGGAACGTCTCAGAGACAAGGACAGCGTGTATGAGTTCAGAGTCAAAAGATGATAACAAATCAGGATGATGGGCGGGAATGCTCTGAGCATTTATATGTACTATATTGAAGAATTTTCTGAAAGAAGAGAAATAAGAAGACAGCTGATCGCGCAGGTGAACGGAATCATCATTAAAAGCTGATGCGTAGCTATCATCCGATGCACAAGAAGAAGAGCAAGATATAAAACTATCATCTGACAAATTAAACATAAATATATATAATATGAATTAACTAATATATATAAAATTACTAATAACTATAAATAAACAAGCGACTACTACTCCTCTTTACACTCGCCGATTTTTCACAAATTGAATAAAGGACTGATATCCAGATATCATGAACTATCCGAACATAGCACATAACTCGAAACTTGCGCGCAACATTTCCGAACGCGCGCAGCTAATGTCACTTGTAGTAAACACTAAACAATCAGAAAGTACTTAATATTATATAAGAAATTTTAGAAAGATAGATTATAACTATTTATATAGGAGAGAAAGATTTTAAAAATAGCATAAAGTAGTAAATTGCAAGTACCTAAGACTACTTCACTGCTTTGCGCGATTTCTTATCGGCCGGCTTCGGACACCCTGTACTCGAGCCAGACGCTGCACCTTGGGATTCCACAGCAGCCTCCGACGTCGACGCCGCCACCGGAAATTGAGCTATTAGATGTCGCAGCTCAGCCGCAGATTCTATCTTGCGCCGGGCCTTATTTGGAAGCAGAATGACGATCTTCCCCTCGGAGGTCCAACACTGCCTTACTCCAAAGTGCTTACGCGCATTGAGGAATGTGTCATGCCTCGGTTTGGTCAAAAACTCCGAGAGCGTCAGCCTAGTGCCCTTTAATTCGGTCTTCTTGCGCCAGACCTCACCACGCCGATCGCGGCTTTGAAACCTCACGAGGAGGGGACGTGCCTTTCCCACGGCGGCTCCCAGGCGGTGACAAACCGCTATATCGGAAGCCTTGATGCTGGCAATTTCACATTTAGTTTTTAATGTCTGGACTACCAAAGAAGTGATGTCCTCATCTTTCTTCTCTGGAAGACCATGGAGAAGGAGTACCTTGTTTCGGGAAGCCATCTCGTGACGATCTAAGCCCAACACCAACAGTTCCATCTGAGTTTTAATGGATGCTACTGTCTTCCACATCAAGCTCTTGAAATCCATGAAGTCCTTGGAGAGACTTGCTATAGATTTATGGGATGCCTCGCCGCCAGCAGCCTTCAGTTCATCTTCATAATGATCTATCCTTGCAGAGAATGTTGCAGAGAGATCTTCCATGCAGTTGGAGAGCTTTGTAAAAAGGTCCATTTTGTGAAGATTTAAATGAGTTTAAAAGAAGAAAGTGATTCTTGAGACACTTGAGAGAGTGAGTGTAATAGAAGATATAAAAACTTAGTACATAAGGAAGATAAAATGTGAGTAAATTACAATTTTAATTTAAATTATAACAGAGCTACGAAGAAAAGATGTTTTCACTTCAACTACCCTCAGTCGAAAAAAAAGTATTACTTACTGAGTACCTCGTTGGTCTAGTGGCGAAGCACATCGCTTTAAGATAACGAGGTCCTGGGTACAAATCCTAGGTCGGACAATTGTAGTCTTTCTAACGAAAACTTCCCAGTACGAGTCCGGAGTCTGAAATAGTGCCTGGTATATGGCAATAGGCTCTCCTCCTATTACATGGGATCTAACATCGTCGGCAATAAGTAGGTGTATACAGTACACCTCTGCCATCCCCGCTTGGAGAATAAAGGCGTGACGGTGTTTATTTTTTTATTTGTTACTTATAAACTTAATTACTATGAGAAAATCGTGAAATTACAAAGATAATGTTCATTTGATAGCTTCTTCGATACCTGTATACTTTCAGATTTTTAATTCACATTGGCTATTCATGACTTTTTATTTTGTACATCTATTATTGTTATTCTAAGGTACATCTCCCCCTTTTTTTTCAATCTTTTTCTTAAATAGATATAAGTAACGGTTGTTATAATAGGTAAACTCTGAAATCAAAATGATTTTGTTTATTAATTCAGTAATTATTAAATAAATACTATTTCCTCATCTATCTTTCTAGGTCTCTGACCCTCTCCTCTGGGGTAACAGTTGTGATAGAATGTTTCTCATGTTTGTAAGTATTTGCTGAAATAACTAATTGAATGCCAATCAATATCAGGATTATGAGTTAGTTTGCTGAATGGATAGACACCACACATTTATTGGTAGAAACACAAAGAAAATTGAGCATAAAAACAACAAAAAGTAAAGGCAAAATAGGCAAAAAAACTATTATTGTATGGCCAAACACTTGTAAGTTATTGCATATATTTACATTGAATATCACATTAAACAATGTTTACTTATTTAACTAATATCATGTTAACTAATATCATTTTATAGTTTCTATGTATGTTGATATACCTGAGAATACAAGTGTAAAAAAATATTTTAGGTACAATCTATCTACTATATCATCATGCCAGATCCCTTGCAAGATAGGCAGAGAGTACAAGACATTTATAAATAATACAACTAAATTTTTGTGCTCATTTTAATACCGTAAGGTGTAGTTACTACTACACATTCCCTACTGGGAATGTAGTATCAAATACCTATATTAAATACTGCTGCTAACGTAATATTATTGAATAAGGTACCTCGATTTACTTGTTGCTTACTACAACATCGTGTGTCCCTAAAGTTCGTATTCTTATACTCCGATGATTATCTATCCGTGTCGAGTTATTTTTACACAATTGCGTTTCTTCTATACATTTCGTTTCACCCTTTTACAGCTCATTTCGCGGTTTTTCAAGTTATATTATATGTTAGATACCTATAATTTATAAAAATAGCCTTGTTAAACTTAAGATAAAAATTCTATAATTATTTTTCAAAGTTTAATATTTACCGCCTATTTTGACATTGACAGCGCCCACCGTGACCGTCTTGTGAGCGAAATCCATGACGTCATCTATGACGTCAGTTCTGGCTGTGCCTTGCGCGCGTTCGGTCGTGTCGCTGCGCTGCCCGCCCGCTCGCTATTTTCGTAATTACGTACGTATTCGATTTCGACTTACTCTGTTGGAAACGCCTGCGCTTGCGTGGAGTGGTGATCTGGTTGGCTCATATACGTGTATACGTACGCATATACGGGCTTGCGACGTTACTTCTCCGCGTCTGGCTCGCGCGTAGCAACAAGGCGAGCCGTTAGGTAGACGCGCCGTTCTGACGGCGGTCGGCCTTCCCGCGTTTTGTAACGGTCGTTTTCCGTGACCTACGTGGTTTGTCGCGGCTGTGCTTACGTGTTTTGTGCTTGCGTGTTTACGTAATTGCATTCGCTGTGCGTATGCTTTTGCGTCCCGTGTAGGTACGGTTCGCGTATCGCCCGGTGCGACCAATACGTGGGTTGCTAGGCAGCCGCGTCGGTTAACGGCGCGACCGGCCCTCCCGCGGGTTTTTTTTTTTTTCTCAAGGGTTTGTTTTTAATTCGATTATATAATAGTGTCGTATTGTAAATCCACGTCTTGTCCGTTCGTGGTAAGTCCGGTGGACGCCTAGCGGTGTCGTAAGCCGGGCTTGAGCAGGACCCGAGCGCTCGCCTCCCTCCTTCAGAGGGCGGCCATCTCGGAAGGGCTTGAGCTCTGGCCTTGGAGGCTTCCCTAGTCAGGGCTCTTGATTACACCAGGACCCTACCTTAACCCATCCCACTATCCTATTCTCCGTGCGGCGGTTCTCTTCGCCCCGGAGCAGCTAGGGTTTGGTGCCGCCCGTTCGCCCTTAAGGCGAAGGGGCACACCGCGTCTCCCCGGTAGTGCCACCCCCCCGCCGCTGCCCGGTGGGGGGATCAGGGCATCGTTCACGCCCGGGTCTTAGGGCCCCTTTTTTTTTAGTTCACTCGCCCTGCCATTTCCCCTCTGGAAATGGCGGAAGACTTCCCTCCGGAGTTCGTCCGGGATCTCACTAAGTACATCTTTCTTCATTGCCCGGACATAGTCCGGGAATTCAGGGCGACGTACTCGCCCGCCTCGCCCGACGCGTCGCCCGCGCGCGCGTCGGCCCCCGGCCCCGCGCACCCCGCGCCTTCTGCGCGCCCCGCGACTCCGTTCGCCGCGCCGCGAACTGTAGGGGCGCAGCCCCAGACCCCCTCCGGCCGCCCCGTCTCGCCATGCGGGTCCGAGCCTCTCTCGGACTCGGATATGGAGGTCGAGCGCGCGTCCGCGCGACGCGCCGCCCCCGCCCGGTCCCCGTCCCCGTCGCTCTCGTCGGAGGACGACTTCGTTCCCATCGCGAATGGGAAGCGGGCGCGCAAACCGCGCGACTCGCCGCCACCCAAAATCCAGAGGGCCGGAAACGTTTCCGTTTCTCCCGGCCCCTCCGGCCCCCGGCCGTCTCCGTCTCCCAACGCGGCCGCGAGGGCCTCCCCCCTCGCGCGCCCCGCACGTCCGAACATCACTCCCCCGCCGCTTGTCATTCAGGACAAGAGCGCCTGGGAGCGCATATCCAAGGCGATTTACAATCGCCAAATTAATTATACGCACGCGCGTTCCACCGCGCAAGGCATAGCCGTCAAGGTGGCGTCTTCGGACGACCACCGACGGCTATCCGCGTTCCTGCGATCAAACAAGATCGCTTATCACACATACACCCTGGAGGAGGAAAGGGAGCTCAGGGTAGTAATCCGCGGTGTCCCGAGGGAGCTGGACACCGCCGTCATCAAGGCCGACCTCCAGTCCCAGGACCTTCCTGTGCGCCAGGTGCACAGAATGGTCAATGGGCGCTCCAAGGAGGCGTACGACATGGTGCTGGTCGTCCTCGACCGCACCGAGTCCGGCCGTAGGGTCTTCGACCTGAAGGCCGTGTGCCATATATCTGGCCTCTCCGTGGAGGCCCCCCACAAACGTGGCACGCCCGGGCAGTGCCACAATTGCCAACTGTACGGGCACTCTGCCCGAAACTGTCACGCGCGCCCTCGATGCGTTAAGTGCATCGGGGACCACGCGACGTCCCAGTGCGCCCGCTTGAAGGAGACGCCGGCCGAGCCCCCCAGCTGCGTCCTCTGCGGCACCAAGGGGCACACCGCGAACTATCGCGGTTGCCCCAAGGCCCCGAAGGGGAAGCGCGGCCGGGCGAGGCGCGGCGGCCGCCGCCGCCCCCGCGCGGTTGCCCCCCCCTCTGCGCCCTCAGCGCAACACCGCTCCGCGCCCTCAGCGCACCCTCGTCCGGTGACTTGATATCCTCCTCGTGCAGGAAACCTTCCTGAAGCCCGCACAACGCGATCCTAGGATCGCAAACTACAACCTCGTGCGCAATGACAGAATCGGCTCCCGCGGAGGCGGTACTCTCATTTACTACAGGAGGTCCCTGCACTGCATCCCTCTCGATCCCCCCGCGCTCACCAACATCGAAGCCTCGGTCTGTCGCGTCTCTCTCACGGGGCACCAGCCCATCGTGATCGCCTCCGTTTACCTTTCCCCCACTAAATCCGTTCTCAGGAGTGACTTTGAAGCACTCCTCAATCTGGGAAGCGCCGTCATTCTGGCGGGCGACTTCAACAGCAAGCACGTGGCCTGGAACGGTCTCACCACTTCCCCTAACGGTAGGAGCCTTGACGCCCTGGTCGACGTTCTCGACTTTGACGTCATCGCACCCATGCACCCTACCCACTATCCTAACAATCCCAATCACCGACCCGACGTCCTGGACATGGCGCTTCTGAAGGGTGTCACCCTACGGCTGCACTCCTTGGAAGTAGTCCAGGAACTCGACTCTGACCATCGACCTGTAGTCATGAGACTCGGTTCCCCCCCTTCCGCCCCTCAGCGACCCAAAAAGACGGTGGTGGATTGGCATGCGCTAAGCACGGCCTTGGGGGATGCCGACCCTCCCCCCCTCCTTCTCAGCTCGGACTCCATCCCGTCCCCTCAGGACACCGATCAGGCCGTAGATGCCTTCACCGAGCACATCCGATGGGCTGTCAGTCGATCGTCCAAGCAAGTCGAGGCGGAAGATCTCTACCTCAACCGCTTTCGACTGCCGGACGATGTTAGGGATCTCATTCGTTCCAAGAATGCTTCCATCCGAGCGTACGACTCCTACCCCACCGAAGCCAATCGGGCCCGGATGCGCGCTTTACAACGAGAGGTAAAGCGTCGTGTCGCGGAGGTCCGGGAGGAACGGTGGGGTGTCCTCCTAGAGGGCATCGCGCCGTCGCATCTGGCCTACTGGCAGCTGGCGCGTAGCCTCAAATCCGACTCCACGACTGACATGCCCCCGCTGTCCCGCCCTTCAGGCGCAGTACCCCCAGCCTTCGACGACGACGAAAAGGCCGAGCTTCTCGCCGACTCCCTCGAGAGCCAGTGCGCCCCCAGCTCTCAGTCCGTCGGCCAGTCCCACGTCGACGCGGTCGACAGGGAAGTCGAGCGCAGGGCATCCCTCCCCCCCGTCGATTCCTTGCCTCCTATCACGCAAACGGAGGTCGAAGATCTGATTATGGGTCTTAAATCTAAAAAAGCCCCCGGCCCTGACGGCATTTCGAATCGCGTTCTGAAATGCCTGCCCGCCCAACTCATCTGCCTCTTGGTGGCCATTTTGAACGCCGCCATGACGAACTGCACCTTCCCCGCTAAGTGGAAGGAGGCGGACGTCATTGGCATTCCCAAGCCCGGCAAACCTCGCAATCTCCCCGCGAGCTACCGCCCTATCAGTCTCCTCAACTCCCTGGCCAAGATATACGAGCGCCTACTTCTGGCGAGGCTCAAAGACTTCGTAACGTCCAGGGGTATCCTTATCGACGAGCAGTTTGGCTTTCGAGCCAAACACTCTTGCGTCCACCAAGTGCACCGCATCACGGAGCACATCCTCTCCGGTCTCAATAGACCCAAACCCATCTACACGGGCGCCCTCTTCCTAGATGTCGCGAAGGCATTCGACAAAGTCTGGCACAACGGCTTGATCTACAAGCTCTACCAATTGGGTGTGCCGGACAGACTCGTGCTCATCTTACGAGACTTCTTGTCGAATCGCGCCTTCCGTTATCGCGTCGAAATGACGCGCTCCACTTCCCACTCCATCAGTGCTGGAGTCCCACAGGGCTCAGTTCTCTCTCCGCTCCTGTTTAGCCTTTACACGAACGACATTCCTCGTTCGAGTAAGGCGCATCTAGCCCTATTCGCGGATGATACCGCTCTCTACGTCTCGCATAGGAATAAGGGTTTCATTACCAGACACCTTCAGGCATCCGCCAATTCCCTAGGGAATTGGTTCAAGAAGTGGCGTATTGAGGTGAACCCGGACAAGAGCGCTGCGGTGTTCTTCTCCAGAGGTGCCACCCCGCGCCACTCCCTGCGCCGCCCTAGAAGTAATCTCGGCCAAGTGAACATGTTCGACCGACCCATTCCCTGGGTCAAAGAGGTCAAATATCTAGGGGTCACCCTAAACAGTACCATGTCCTTCGGCCCGCACATCAAGCGGGTCCGTCACCGAGCATCATTTGTGCTCGGTCGTCTCCATTCGTTAATCTGCAAGCGGAGTAAAATGTCCCTTAGAAATAAGGTGACACTTTACAAAACTTGCGTTCGACCCATCATGACTTATGCGTGTGTTGTGTTCGGGCATTCGGCCCCCTCTCACATCGATAAACCAAGTGGTTCAAAACCGCTTCCTCCGTAAAGCCGTAGGAGCCCCCTGGTTCGTACGGAACGTCGACCTCCACTCCGATCTAGGTCTCGAACCTATTCGCGCCTTTATTAAAAAGGCGTCAACACGTCACTTCGCGAACGCATCTACCCATGCGAATCCGTTAATCGTAGCCACCGCCGACTACGATCTCCCCCCCGACCCCTGCCGCCACCGCCGGCCGCGACATGTTCTCACCGACCCCCCCGATGCTTTGTCATCCCTTCTTTCCGCTCAGAATACGGGCGACGACGACGACGTAGTAGTAGATCCCCTCCCATAGCCGGCGGTTGACCGGTGCACTTAGTAGTGCACCCGTCCCCCTACAGCGACTGTCCCAACCGAGGGCACCTCTTCGAGGCGCCCTCGAGTATGTCGCCTCTTGCCCTTCTGGCTGGCTAGAGCGTAGTGGTTGCACGCTCGCCTTTAAGTCCGGTGAAGCTGTAAAGGCCTCGCGGCCAACAGCGTACATCATTCACACACACACATCTATGACGTCATCGATGCGATCACATCGATCGCGGGCGCCAAGTGGAACGCCTGAAATGGCGAAAATTTCGACGTTTATACCAAGTGGAATGTACTCATTGAGGTAAATAAATATAGAGAAGCAAACGTCACTTCGACGCGTCGAAAAAAGTACTTTTTTTCTTTCTTTCTGTGTCTATGGCCTTTGTGGGGGAGATCGCCACAATTTTGCCAATGTCGAGTATATAGATAGACCAACAAACGAAGGCAGTTTTCCGGTGCAAAATGTAATCAGCTTGATTTATAAGCAGACGAACGGACGGTACAGTACACAGTAAAACAACATCACAAAAATTGTAACATAGACAAACAATATTATAAATAAATAATAAATCACACAACGACATATAAAATACGATAACACGGTAATAATGTATAATGAAAATAGTATTTACAATTTTATTTTGTTACTTTTAATATATTTACATAATATTTTTACAAAAGGGGAAAATACAAGGGGGAGGAGGCATTTAAAGGAAGTGGGGCGAGGGATATTAGGAGGAATGACGTCATAAAGGGAAGAGTGCATTTTAGGGCAGCAAAAGAACAAGTGGTCCACGTGTCCTTCATCCAAACCACATTCACAGAGTGAAGAATCCCTGATCCTAAGTTTAGCCAAGAAAACTGGGGTACATGAATGGTTTAGTCGTAAACGGCAAAAAAAAGAATTTGTAGACTTATCAATGAAGTTGTATTTGCAAAACCAGGGTTTAGAGGGAATACTGGGTTGTATGTCTCCATAAAATTTACCTTTTATCTGTCTGGACATTTGCCAAAATTTGGACCATTCACTGTATAAATTCCGTTTAAGAGAAGAACAAATGTCATGACAGTAAATAACAGAATGCTCCAAGGAGCCTGTCGTAATAGCGTTTCTAGCACAGGAGTCGACTGATTCGTTACCAAAAATACCCAAGTGGCCAGGAATCCAGGCTAGGACAACATTGATGCCAAGGTTATGGCACTGCATTAATTCTACCCTTATTGCAAGGATGATGGGGAACCTAGATTTAGACCGGAAAGGATTGGATAAAATAGATTGAAGACAACTTTTAGAATCCGAGAAAATAATAACATTTTTTAAATTATGGGATTTAACAAAACGAATGCTTTCTAATACTGCTAGAGATTCACCTGTGAATACAGAAGTTATAGGAGGACATTTATAGCTTAGAATAATACGGGTAGAGGGGATCCAAACTGCAGCACCAACTGGACTGTCTTTTTAACCTTTGGAAGCGTCTGTGTATATATGGAGCCAATCTTTATATTCAGTTTGAACTCTGTTAATAAAGCTCTTGTTTGCTTCCGTGGTGTTTTTATTAATGCCTAAATTCAGGATAATGTTGGGTTGGAATACAAGGGAGTCATATGAGGAGAAATAAATAGGAATTAAAGAATTGTGATAGAAGGGACTGGGAAGACGAGTAAACTGTAGGTAAGCAGCGAGAAGACAGGGGATTTTCTTGCGTGGGCGATCTCTGAGTGAATTATATACGGAGGATAGTTCATCTAATTTACGAAGAAGAAGGTTTTCAGAGTTTTGGACTATTTAAAAAAAGAATCGGCTGGCAAGGAATTGTCTACGTAGGGAAGGAGGAGGATCACCACACTCAACTTGCATGGCATTGATTGGGGATGACTTCATAGCCCCAAGAATAATACGTAGACATTTGGCTTGAATTTTATCAAGCAACTGAAGACCCGATTGATTTGAAGGATCCAAAAGGAACATCCCGTAATCCATGTGGCTACGGATTATGGCATTGTAAAGAAGTTTTTGAGTAGCGGGATGGGCACCCCACCACACCCCGGATAAGGAGCGGAGAACATTAATATTCCTTTCACATTTTTGGGACACACAATCAGTGTGAGGAGTACCTGAGAGTTTTGAGTCCAACCAAACACCTAAAAGTCTAACTTTCTTTTGTTGGGGGATTGTTTCGTTGTTAATTTTAATAGTTATAGGAGGGACAAGTCTTTTATTTGTAAAAATCACAGAACTGCTTTTGGAAGCTGATAAAGATAGGCCATGCTCAAGGAGCCAATCCGATAAATATCTGAATGCAGAGTTCAACTTACTTACAGCCTTTTCCAGAGATTTATCGGGAACATATAGTGCCAAATCGTCTGCATACTGCAAAACCTGACAAAAGGAGTCAACCGATTGTTCTAGGTCGTAAGTGTACAAGCTGTACAGTATGGGGCTAAGGACTGAGCCTTGCGGGAGACCTTTCCAGGCCGTTTTGGGAAGGAGAAGGGAGTTTTGATGCTTTATCAAGATATTTCTTTCAGAAAACAGATTACATATAAAACGAACCAGCTTCACGGGAATACTCAGCTGGTGAATAAGTTTATTCCTGAGTACTGGAAGGGATACGTTGTCGTAAGCAGAAGAAATATCAAGAAACACGCCTTCTAAATATTCTTTTTTTAAGATAGACATACGGATGTCGGTAGTTAGTAACCTAAGGTTATCTAAAGTGCTCATACCTTTTCTACATCCATATTGGGATTTGGCTAACAGATTCTTGCTCTCCACAAACCACTCAAGACGGTGTTTTATTAAGTGTTCTGTGATTTTAACTAAGACAGAAGACAATGCTATCGGTCTATAGCTATTTAGATCGGAGGGATTTTTGCCTGGCTTAAGTATAGGAATAATGACTTGGGACTTCCAAGATTGAGGGACTAAACCAACTTCGAAGAATTCATTAACTAAATTGAGGAAATGAGACTTGAACTTGTCTGAAGAATTTTTAATAAATGAATATGGGATCCCATCTGGTCCAGGAGACGAATCCACTAAACCATCAAGTGCTAACTGTAGTTCTGAAAACTTAAAGGGTCTATCTAAGGAGTTAGAGCTTGGGAGGGGACAAGATGGGGATGGAAGATAGTCCATTTGGGGGACAAAAGGAGGGCACATTTTGTTAGAAAAGCCTTCTAGCCATGAACCAGGATCATTACCAGTGATGTCACTAATGCCTAGTGATCCTCTGTAGCGCTTAACTTGTTTCCAAACTAGAGAAGCGGGGACCTCGGAGACAGGTTTTCGCAATAGTGATGCCACCCTTGCTTTTTCTTTTTTGATAGAAGTTTTGTTGCAATGGCAGCCTTTTTTTGATAATTTAAGAAGTTTACTCTTGTCATAGCTGCATTGTAAACCTCTTCTGCCGTTTTCCTTTCTTTGACAGCAGCTGTACATTCTGCATCCCACCAAGGTGTTGATACTCTAAATTTATGTGGCTTTTTCCGTGGAAACTGTTCGTCAGCAGTGGAAATTATTGACTCCACGAATTTCAAATAGGACTCTGCAGACCTGCCACTGTCAGGAGGAGGAAGAGCCTCAAGCCTGGCGTCAAGAGAGGAAGCGTAGGAGGACCAGTCAGCACCAGATAGACGGTATATAAGGGAAGGGGAAAAATTGTAAGTTGGGGCCGATGTATTGGGGATGGTAACAGTGATGGGAAAATGGTCGCTGCCATAGGAATGGGATAAGATATCCCACGTAAGGATAGGAGCTTAGGAGGCAGAACTCACAGTAAGATCAACTGCACACATAGGGTTTTGGGTGGGAAGTACTCTACGGGTGGGGGAACCATTGTTGATGACACAAAGATTCGCGTCATCAAAGACTTCAAGAAGGGCTAAAGCAAATGAGTCGCTATGACTAGAGCCCCATGAACAATGGTGAGCATTGAGGTCGCCCATTAGGATAATGGAAGAAGGGACAGAAGAAATGACATGCAAGAGGTCTGGGATCAGATTGGAACGAGGATGGGGGAGATAAATAGAAAGGAATGAGATGTTGAAAGCCCTAACAGCAACCACATTGATCTCAGGGGGGATGGAGGGGAGGGGGATCTGGGAAAAGGAGAGGTGGCGTCTTACAAGTAAGGCGCTACCAGCATACCCATCCACCCTGTCATCCCGGAGACAGGAGTACCCTGGGACCCTGAAACGGGATCCAGGCACCAGCCACGACTCCGAGATGGCAATGATATCTATCTATCTATTCATATCATCACGCCAGCTCCCTCGCAGGGTAGGCAGAGAGTACAGAGTTCCAACAGGTTCTTTCCTTACATACCTCTCTGGCTTCCTCCACTCTCATAGTTCGTCTCATACACACTCGCCGGTTACGGAGACTCTTGACTTGCCCTTCAGCTAAGACACGGTCTATTTGGTCATGGTAAGATAGTCTAGGTCTTCCCCGGCACCTACATCCTTCCACTTTCGCATTGTATATCTGTTTTGTCATTCTTTCTTCTGGCATCCTTTCTATATGCCCGAACCAACGGAGCATACCCTTTCTCATCTTTACACCGATACTATCTCTCATACCTACTCGCTTTCTTACTACGCTGTTGCGAATACGGTCGGTCAGCGTGACTCCGCACATCTTCCGCAGAGATCGCATTTCGACCGCATTTATCCTGCTTTCGTTCTCCTTCTTACATACCCAACTCTCACTGCCATATAACAGCGTTGGGACAAGCACTCCGTTATGCATGGTCAGCTGCGCCTTTTGGCTTAAGCGCCGGCTCCCAAGTAGCCTTCCCATCGCACCATTCACTCTATTACCTGCATTCACTCTTCTCTCTATATCAGCGGTGTATTTCCCATCCTTACTGAAGGCGCATCCAAGATATACAAACTCATTCACTTGCTCCAGCACATCGTTAACAACCACAATCCTTGCATTCGTTCTGGTTTCTTCCCGTTCAAAAACCATAATTTTGGTTTTCTTCACATTCACATTCAAATGTAAGCCATTGTTCATGCAGTCGTCTCTCATAACTGTGACTAGTGTTTGCAGATCAGTGGCTGTTGGCGCTATCAAAACCGCGTCATCTGCATACAATAGGTGGTTTATCACTAGATCACCCATTTTTTCCCCTTCAGTCATCGCACACAGTCTTTGAAGACTTTTATCCAGATACACTATAAACAGTCTAGCGGACAACACGCAACCCTGCTTGACGCCGATTTTAACGTCAAACCAAGGTGACATGTTACCACCCACCCGTACGCATGCCTTGCTGTCCACGTAGGTGGACTGGACGACTCGCAACAGGGTGCCGTTTATACCATACTCTGGCAAAATGTCCCAAAGTCTCTTTCGCACGACTCTATCAAACGCCTTCTCCAGGTCCACAAAACCGCAGAAAACCTTCCGGCCTACTGCCAGATGCTTTTCTACGATGTTGCGGAGGGAGAAAACTTGATCTGAACATCCTCTTCCGGACCTGAAACCTCCCTGTGCCTCACACAACACTCCATCGGACTTCTCGCGCATTCTCCGTTCAATAATTTTACCATACACCTTAGCTGCCAAGCTGATCAAACTGATGGCCCTGTAATTGGCGCAGTCATATTGTGAGCCCTTGCCTTTATACAAGGGTACTATGACTGCGCGGCGCCAATCTGTAGGGACTCTACCGGTCTTCCAGCAAAGATTTGCGAGGGCCCAAAAAGCGTCCCGGACGCAAGTTCCACCATATTTAATCATCTCGGCAGATATCATGTCTATTCCCGCAGCTTTACCATTTTTCATACTTCGTATCGCCCATTCAACTTCTTCCAAAGTGATGTCCTCTGTGGATTCTGGTGCCGCAAACTCGCCTCTGGGCTCGTCTGTGGCACCAGGATCCGGGGCATTCTCATACATTTCTCCAAAGTATTCACTCCACCGGTTTAGCACAGCTTGTGTGCCTGCAAGAATGTCACCATCCTTAGATTTTATCTTTTCCATTCTGGAGCCAGACGAATCACCTCGAGCCTTTCTCACCTTGCTCCAAAAGAGTTTGGTGTTATTCTCGAAGTTCTTCGTCAGCCTCTCCTCCTCAATCACACTAGCTCTTTCACGCTTTTCTTTCACTGAGGTTTTGGTGGCATTCTTGCATTGCCGGTATATTTCTTTCTTCATCTCCGTCATACTGTCATTTAGATTCAAAGAAGAGACATAGTCCTGCCACGCTTTCTTCTTACTTTCTACAGAGCTTTTTAACTCTGTGTCCCACCATGCATCCCCTTTTGCTGTGCTATGCTTCTTTGAGCAGCCACATACTTCTTTCGCTGATTCTACCAAACTCTCTTTCAGACAATTCCAGCATTCATCTATGTTTGAGTCCGAAGAACCAGCTGTCAAAAGCTTGTCCCGGACTCTGTCTTCATACGTTCACCTCACACTCTCATCTTGCAACCTTTCAACCTTGATTCTTTCAAGAATGGCAATGATAGATGGATGAAATTTCTTTATTAAATGCAGAAGCTCATGCTTCCTTCTACGGATGCTTTTAATGTTCCACTGGAGCAGGGAGACTGGATCCATATTGGGTTATGGAAATGATTTGAGAAAGTTTCTGGGCAACGTGGGACGGTAAGTTGGAGTTATTTGAAATTATATTAATGATTAAAGTGAGAAGAATTTCAAGTAGGCTGTCTTGAGAGGACACAGAAGATTCAGGGTGTTGGGACAGAATAGCACAACCATTAGGCAAAGTGGATGGTTCCTGAGCCACCAAGGTTTGGTGGGATACTCTGTCTGTAAATTTGATTTGACCAACTTCGGAGAAGAGCCTTATTGGTTTTGGGAAATGGGTAGAGGCTTCTTCATATGAGATGTTCTCTTGCGACATGAGTACCTTGATAGATTTCTGCCTTCCTTGTTCTGGACAAGTCCTATTAGTTGAGAAGTGTTGGCCAGAATAGTGAAGACAAGTAGACTTACATTCCTCGATGTCACACTCATTACCTGTGTGAGGTTGAGCACATCGGAAACACCTTGGTTTGGAGCGGCACTGCAACTTCACATGTCCAAACCGACAGCATCTTGAACACTGAATAGTGGGAAACTGGTAGGAATCTACTGGGAGGTAAGTGTGGAATGAAAAGATTTTTTGAGGAAGGATTTGGCCCTGAAAAGTCAGAACTACGGTTTGAGTTGGGATCCAGGAAGTTTTACCCTCACTAATGGACATTCTATTGAGACGGCGTGCCTTTAAAACTTCACCACAGCCTTTAGGGAGTATTAATGATTCTACAAATACATCCATTGATAAATCCACTGGGACTTGACGAACAACACCCATTTTTGTAATATTATATGTAGGAATCGTGGCAACAAATTTGCTGTTCTCAAGAATGGGGTTATCGAGGAACTTATTGGCATCACTAGCATATTTAAATTCCACAGAAATTTTGTTGCGGCCAACTTTTTTAATTCCATCCGGACAAATGTTGGGTACTTTGTTGTGGGAAAGGAACTGACCAAACTTAATTGGACGTATAGTTGTTCCAGCAGAGGGGTCAGGTTCAGATCTGGACACGTGGACTAAGAATGGGCCTTGGTCAATATTAGTATAGGCCTTGATGCCTATTACTAAGCTGGGGTGAATGTATACGTGTTGAATCGAGGCATTGGCTAGTTCCGTATTTACAATGGTCTTTTTACCAGCAGGGGATGCCTCTTCAACCCCATTTGTACCGCTGTCAACATTAAGATGGCGTTTAGGGGCCCCTGAGGGCACTATTGGGTATGATATTTCCATACCATCGTCTGGAGGATCGGGGGGTTTAGGAGCAGGAGGGTCCATGATGGTCGCCTCCTGAAGAAAACACTTAAACTATGAACAACAATAAACTACTTACCTTACACTTTAAACAACAACACCACAATTAGATGAGTTGGTAACACATATGAGTCGGCTTATAGACAATAAATTTTGTGCAAAAAACGGCAATTTCTGAAGAAAATTGGGAAAACTTCTCTCACGCGTGTGTCGGCTATCTCCTACCCGCGAGAAAAAAAAACTCGAAAAAAGTATAACCATGGTATAACCACTTAAAAGTATGCTGACGTAGCTTTGAACCCGATAAATAATTTGGAGTAAACATATATCCATCTCTTTTGCTCTTGTTCCCCACCATGCCACCATGACATTATGTCGATCCGATAGAGGTAGCAATATTATTAGTAGTGGGAAGCTCGGTGTTGCTTACTATATAATTTTTTCCCACAATTTAAATTATTCTCACAATAAATATTTTTATTTGAATAAACCGCGATAAAATCCGAGAAAAAATAGTTTTATTTCATGTATATAATCTTTATTACGTTTCAAATAGAATAGTTTACGTTTATGTCGTTCGTCATCATACTGAATCAAAAATTGTAATTTATATTATTTGTATAGTAATAAGCATTGATAAACGTGTGATGGTAATAAGTCGATACTGATTCTGTGGTGAAACTTTAATATGTTATCCTAACACATTTTTTTTTTGCCCTACCTGGGTCGTAATGCGTTAATTAAGACGCGAACAACGACATTAATTGATGAGCTCAAGTTAAACCGTGTTACGTTTTAATACCTATTTGATGGTGTAATATATTAAAATATTAGGCATCATACTGCGTTTAAAACCAAAGGTCAAAATTATGTCTGGCCATAATCACATAAAGACGCTTATATTTGATATTCTTTTTAAATGACTTGTTAAATTCTTCCATTAGCTGCAATGTTTCATCATTTAAATTTAACTGCATTTCTACCTCTTCACTCAACATACGGCTTTCTTTTAATTTTTCTATGACATTTTTAACTTTCTATTTTTCATTTGTAATCTTCTGTTCTTTTGTGACATGTTTTTTTTATTTTTTTCTGTCTTTTTGTGGATATTATCTTCAAACGATCAATGATTTTTCTTATTTTATGCTTTTTTGGCGTTTCAGTTATTTTTTCTATCTCATCATCAGTTTCCACTACATTCAGTTCCATATAGTACGCGCCTGCCACCTGCTGAGATGGCAGCATTTTGTGTTTTCTCTCATATTAAATTCAAATTTATAGGTATAAACTGAAGTTTAAGTGTAAATAAATAGTATTTGATCTTTAATTGACAATATTCTACATGGTGACTTAATATTAAAGTGCAAAACTATTAGTGAAAATAAGTAAAACACATTAAACAATAAATAGTAATCTTTTAAAGTGTTTATCCGTTTTAAAAAGTTAGTGTTTGTCCAAACGCGTAAGTGACGCATATTGCACGGCGCTTACGACCTTTAGGACACAACCATGCGCACTGCTTGCCGCGTATGGATTTTATAAAAAAACGGTAACTTTTCAAATTCAAGGAACTTTTACCGATATATTCACGCTACGCTTGTCTAGGAAAATGGGCAAAAACTGTGCTGCTTGTTGCAAGCTCATAGTAGGGAAAGCGGCTATCAAATGCAATAGCTGCCAGGATAAATTTCATTTGCTCTGTGTAAATATTTCTCAAAGCGAATACCAGAGTGTCTTACATAAATGGAACTGTCACTCATGTCGCAGAAAAATATCTAAAGGCAATAAAACCAATGTAGGGACACCCTCTAACACAGAAGATGACCAACAAAATGGTACGGCTTTAGTGCCGCAACTTAAAAAGGCAACAGAATGTTATGGCTGTAATGCCGCAATTTACGATATTCTATATATGGAATGTTCGAAAGATACATGCAGGAAGTTATATCACCTTAAATGCTTAGTTATAACAAAGCAACAATTTGATGAATTTACATCGGAATTTAAGTGCAATTGGAAGTGCCCTGAATGTGTACGTTTTATTCCGAAGGGAGATAATTCTGAGACGCCCGTCCGCGGTAATATAATGAACAAAACTTGTACGCCAAGTAGCTATGTGACTATGGAGCGGGGTAGTCGTTTAAATTTGCATAACCCATCTGTAATGTATAGCGAGGACAGCTTACTAGAGGAGATGAGGGAGTTTCACTTGTATATGAAATCTCGAATGGATGAGCAAATGAAGGAGTACGCATTGCTTAAGAGACGGTTCATTAACACAGAAACAGAGCTACGAGAATTGCGAAAAGTAATGGTGCTAGTCCAAGAAAAGGCAAACAAAGTCGATATGTTAGAAACAACAATAACGGACCTAATCGATAAAAATAAACATTTAGAAGGCAGAATCAACCAGCTAAGTACATCAGAGTTGAACAAGGAATCAACTAAAACGTCTAAAGCAGCGCAAATAACATATGTAGACGCCGTGAAAATAAATAAAACACAGGAACAGTTAGAAATAAATACCTCGTCATTAAAAAGCAGTGTGGCCCTGAAACCAAAAGTTGATAACGGGATAGACTCAAATAGTACAGAAACTATCGAACAGATAGTAAATAACGAGAATAATGTTTTAGATAAGGAGAGTAATTGGAGAACAATAAACAGAAAAAAAAACAGATATCCACAAAGTGAAGTGAAAAAAGGAGGAAGTACTAATGCGCTAGATATTAAAGGTACAGAAAGAATGAAATATTTACATGTATGGCGGCTTCAAAAAGATACTACTGCAGAAAACTTGGAGATATATGTCAAGAAGAAGTGGATGTATGTGGAAGCGAAGTTCCAATTAAGGTAGATCAAATAAAACATAAAACGGAAAGGAATTACGCCTCTTTTATTATAGGGGTCCCACACAGTAAATATGAATTATTATGTCAACCGGAAAATTGGGAAATAAATATTGAATTCTGCGAATGGGTGTGGTTTCGTAGACCAACCAACTCAACAGGAAAATCCGGATAAATTAATGGAGATATATTATCAAAACGTAAGAGGATTACGGACAAAATTAGAAGATTTTTTTGTCGGAGTAGCTTGTTCAAGCGCAGATCTTTTCGCCATTACAGAAACTAGTTTTACCAAATCTATATACGATTCAGAAATTATTCCACCAGGACACACGATTATACGGTGCGATCGAGCGGATGGGCGTAAGCAGGGAGGCGTCTGTCTCGTGGCCACACCGCGCTTCGAGATACGGCAAGTGCACAGCGACATCAATATAGACGATCATACGTTTGAAATTGTCAGCGCTACTGTGTACCTACGTCATAGACTGTTGTTTTTATTGTGCGTAGTTTATATACCACCTGGCAGTAGTGAAACTGAATACTTATTATTATTTAGAATTATTGAACAATATTGTGATAAGCATAACAAAGTGATAGTTTTAGGGGATTTTAATTTGTATTCTTGTTCTTCGTATGTAAGTGATTATTACGAATACTTTTTAACATATTGTGGGTTCACACAGAGTAATAAAATAGCTAATTGTAATGATCGACAGCTAGATCTAGTGCTCAATTCATTGGCCGAGGGAGAGGGGGTGAGTGTCAGTGCGGCAGAGGTGCCGCTCGTGCCAGTGGACGCGTATCACCCGCCGCTTGACGTGGAGCTGTGCCTTGGCCGCTCCTCGACTGTTCGTGCGCGCCCGGCGCCGGTGCCACAGAGCGAGACCGCAGGTACAGGTAGGGGGTGGAATTTTCGTAAAGCTAATTTTGTGGCTTTGTATGAATCGTTATCAACCATTGATTGGAGTCCGATATTCAAGTTGAGCTTACAAAAGAGTATAGATTACTTTTATGATACAATTAACTCAATTATAAACGAATGCGTACCCAGAAAAAAAACTGTCAATATAAACTCGCGATACGTTTACCCTGAGTGGTACACGGCTGAAATAATTCGCAATATTAAAACAAAGGCAGTTTTGCACAGAAGGTACAAATTGAGTAAATTAAAGGCAGATTACGAAGCGTTTGCTCAAATTAGGACGAAAGTTAAATATATGATCCAATCCGCGCAGCAACAATATCATAACCAAATTGAAAAGCAAATGATAAAAGATCCTAAAACGTTTTGGCAACATATAAAGTCACAAAAAGGTAACAGAAATCCACATAGCATTTTAAAGAATGGTACAGTGTTATCTGCAGATCAATGTGCGAAGGAATTTGCTGATTATTTCCATTCAGTGTACACTACACAGCGACCGATGTTAGATGTGAGTACAGCGGTACGGGAAGCAGGCGGAGAGAACGCCGCAGCTCGGGTCCACTTTGATCGACTGAATTTGAAAGATATTCAGCATGCGCTTAAACAGCTTAAACCAAAGAAGAGTGCGGGACCGGACGGTATACCGCCTTACGTATTTAGGGACTGCAGATCCAGTTTAGCTGAACCGCTACTACATATATATAATAAATGTCTAGAAGCAGCTGTATTTCCAGATCGATGGAAAATAACAAGGGTTGTTCCAGTACCGAAGGGAAGTGCGGGATCGAAGGTAGAAGGTTATCGGCCTGTAGCAGTATTATCGACTCCGGCTAAAGTATTTGAGTCGGTGATATATAGAAATATATTTGAGCAAGTAGAAGCTCAGCTGTCTGATGCCCAGCATGGATTTCGACCAGCGAAAAGCACTACTAGTAACCTCGTGTCCTATATGGCTGATGTCGTACCGGTAGTGGATAGTGGGGATCAAGTAGATGCTGCTTACTTCGATTACAAAAAGGCATTCGACTTAGTCAATAATGACATATTGCTCAAGAAGTTAGCAGGGTTTGGCTTCTCCCCACATTTACTTAACTTTTTTGCTAGTTACTTAAAAGATAGACAGCAATATGTGGAGTACGCAGGATGTACATCGAACCCATATTTTACGTGGTCTGGCGTAAGTCAAGGCAGCAATCTGGGGCCTTTGCAATTTACACTGATGATAAATGACCTCCCAAACATTGTCACAGATGCAAAGTGTTTACTTTTTGCCGACGACCTTAAGCTGTTCCTGCCGGTGCGGAACATTCAAGACTGCGCAAGGCTCCAGAGAGACATAGACAACATCTTGACCTGGAGCAAGCAGAACCAATTACAGTTCAATACCACTAAATGCATCACTATCACTTTCTCTAGAGCTAGATATCCCGTTAAATATGAGTACAAAATCGACGGAGTGGTTATTGAGAGGGTAACAGGGGTAAGAGATTTGGGGGTGCATTTTATCAGCGGACTAACGTTTCGTGATCATATCACTAGTATATGCAAAAAAGCATATAGGAATCTAGGCTTTACTTTACGTATGGTTCGGGGATGTACAAATATTAAAGCTATAATTGCCTTGTACAATGCATTGGTTAGAAGCCAATTGGAAGGTCATGCTGTCATCTGGTCTCCGCATGAAGCAAAATACAGCCTTATGTTGGAGAGAGTACAAAATAAGTTCATTAGGTACCTGTACATGAGGATGTATGGAGTTTATCCGTTTTACCCATTAATGTACCCCAACTTGTTTATACTCGGCATGGTAGGATATAACGAACTAAGAGTCAGGAGAGAACTTGCACTTACGCTGTATGTTTTTAAAATCATGCGAGGGAAGTTGCATAACCCGGATATACTGGCGAAGATAGGTCTATTCGTGCCGGACAGGTATGTGTGGCGGCGGCGCCGACCGAAGTTGCTAGCGGAGCCATGCGCGCGCACCAACCTACTGGCACAGGCGCCGCTGACGCGAGCGCTTCGCACTCATAACCTCATTGCCAATGATATAGATTTATTTTATTGTACTCTGGGTGAATTTACAAAGTTAACATTATATACTTTATGTTATAGGTAGGCTAGGAAGATTTTTGTACATTTTGTTTATTAGTTTTAATTGTTATTTTTTTATAATTTAGAAATGCAACACTATTGTATTGGGGGAAACCTGTAAAGATAGTGCTAGGTTTGGATAAATAAATAAATAAAAAAAAAAAATAAAAAAATATTTTCGGCTACTGGAAGTAATATTTGCTCTTCTAAGTTTAACTGTTCCTAACAAAACCAATAATGTGTATGTAAATAACAATTAACAATGTGTAAAAATCTTATTTCGTTTGATTCACACGCTGGCTGATTATTAAAAGATGCGCTCTGACAGCACTGAAACATTTTATTCCACGCAAACAACTTTTGAGTTTATCAAAATACAATTTATAATTGTCTACCACCATTGATATACATGTTAACACTGTACTACTATAAACCTTAAAAAACTGTATGTGTGTTAATGAATTAAACTATTAAATAATAAGGCATATCTTTATCGATACGAAAGAAAATAATATTCATATATATGTTGAAAATTATGATTGCAGTTAGAATGGAACGTAAACATATTAGTGCCGACAATACATATTTTCCCGATTATTTATAAATAATGAGTAATCGGTAAAATATGTTGCAATAAAATAATTCCTTAAATTACAATTATATTACTTGAACTAAGACTATGAGTCATTATTTTAACGCGTATTCGTATACGAACAAATACGAATAAACAAAAAAACATTTTATGTAAAGAGAGTTTCAATCTATATTTTACCAAAATGATATACTTCAGTTTGCATTTAGATAGAAATCGAGCACCTAAACACAATTATAGTATAATGTGTAATCTATAACATTTTGTTTATAGTAACTATCAATTAGGGATAAAATTGGGATCGATTATTTGCGTCCCATCTGTCTTGTTTTTAGGAATTGTCATCTGTCAGAGCTCTTCATATAATAACCAGACTGTAATCATGTAATGTAATAAAGAGTAAATATACAAACTACGCTTAAAATAATCGAAATGGTATTTACAAAAAGTATGGGAACTGCATTAGTAGACAAACATGGCCACCATCATTTTTTGGTACAATTTTGTCTTGATTTCGAAAGTGCTTTGAACAAATAATAGTCGATTTCGTAGGTAGCCAATCCGTTTCTTTCCTTAATAATCTAATAATTTCTACCCATTTTTCACAACGCACTGCATCCTTAGGGACCCTTTAAAATTAATAATATAATTATTTAAAGCATAAGTGACACAGTTCTCGTAAATACGGAAACATCAAATTATGTTTTTAATGGCAACACTGCAGCTTACATATGTCTTCGAATATTTTAAATCATTTTTTATTTTATTTACTGTAATACGAATAGAAAAACAACAAGCTTACTTGTGAAAAGTAATTTCGCTTGCCTTGTTGTGTTTTTGAGACCTCGAATCGCATGCTTTCACCACACATTTACCCATTTTGTAATTTTTTACCAATACATGTAACTCGACAGACGTCAGGCATGTGAATGAATGACATAAGCTTGTAAAATGGCTGCGGGCTTATTCTTAGCTGCCATACATTTACGCCGTAACTGCTAATCTAGTGTTAACATATATGAACATGTAACCCAAATTTTGTGTTCACGGAAATGCCCGATATCGTTGTGTAGTCTCGTGGGGAGTGCAATTTATGTACATTTTTCACCTTTTGGTGACTCAGCATCGAACAAAATGGCGGCCAACAAGACTTTGATGGCCTATCGGACCACAGCTAGCAGCCATACATAACTACACAAAGTCCCGTCGATGACGTAGCCGCACTCCCCACGAGACTAGTTCTCAAGGACATTTCATTTTGTTCTATTTTCAACTAATTTATTTTGGAAACCTAGCGACTAAACTTGTAGACGATATAACGATTTTTTTTTAAATTTTTGAATGAATACTCCTGCAGTAATCAGCATTTGATAGAATAATCTATTCAATGCCTAAAATTAATTTATGAATGTACTCTTACAAAGTAGTCACTATTGGTAGTCTAGTGTCGGGTCTTTCGTTGTTGCTTGGACGCCCTCGGTGAAAAGAGCGACGCGAAAATCAACTTTAAACCTGTGGTATAAGAGCGCTCCGTCCTTTATAAATTTATAAATATCTGCTTTTATAAATATCGTCCGGGACGCTTTTTGGGTCCTCGCAAATCTTTGCTGGAAGACCGGTAGAGTCCCTACAGATTGGCGCCGCGCAGTCATAGTACCCTTGTATAAAGGCAAGGGCTCACAATATGACTGCGCCAATTACAGGGCCTTCAGTTTGATCAGCTTGGCAGCTAAGGTGTATGGTAAAATTATTGAACGGAGAATGCGCGAGAAGTTCGATGGAGTGTTGTGTGAGGCACAGGGAGGTTTCAGGTCTGGAAGAGGATGTTCGGATCAAGTTTTCTCCCTCCGCAACATCGTAGAAAAGCATCTGGCAGTAGGCCGGAAGGTTTTCTGCGGTTTTGTGGACCTGGCGTTTGATAGAGTAGTGCGAAAGAGACTTTGGGACATTTTGCCAGAGTATGGTATAAACGGCACCCTGTTGCGAGCCGTCCAGTCCACCTACGTGGACAGCAAGGCATGCGTACGGGTGGGTGGTAACATGTCACCTTGGTTTGACGTTAAAATCGGTGTCAAGCAGGGTTGCGTGTTGTCCGCTAGACTGTTTATAGTGTATCTGGATAAAAGTCTTCAAAGACTGTGTGCGATGACTGAAGGGGTAAAAATGGGTGATCTAGTGATAAACCACCTATTGTATGCAGATGACGCGGTTTTGATAGCGCCAACAGCCACTGATCTGCAAACACTAGTCACAGTTATGAGAGACGACTGCATGAATAATGGCTTACATTTGAATGTGAAGAAAACCAAAATTATGGTTTTTGAACGGGAAGAAACCAGAACGAATGCAAGGATTGTGGTTGGTAACGATGTGCTGGAGCAAGTGAATGAGTTTGTATATCTTGGATGCGCCTTCAGTAAGGATGGGAAATACATCGCTGATATAGAGAGAAGAGTGAATGCAGGTAATAGAGTGAATGGTGCGATGGGAAGGCTACTTGGGAGCCGGCACTTAAGCCAAAAGGCGCAGCTGGCCATGCATAACGGAGTGCTTGTCCCAACGCTGTTATATGGCAGTGAGAGTTGGGTATGTAAGAAGGAGAACGAAAGCAGGATAAATGCGGTCGAAATGCGATCTCTGCGGAAGATGTGCGGAGTCACGCTGACCGACCGTATTCGCAACAGCGTAGTAAGAAAGCGAGTAGGTATGAAAGATAGTATCGGTGTAAAGATGAGAAAGGGTATGCTCCGTTGGTTCGGGCATATAGAAAGGATGCCAGAAGAAAGAATGACAAAACAGATATACAATGCGAAAGTGGAAGGATGTAGGTGCCGGGGAAGACCTAGACTATCTTACCATGACCAAATAGACCGTGTCTTATCTGAAGGGCAAGTCAAGAGTCTCCGTAACCGGCGAGTGTGTATGAGACGAACTATGAGAGTGGAGGAAGCCAGAGAGGTATGTAAGGAAAGAACCTGTTGGAACTCTGTACTCTCTGCCTACCCCGCGAGGGAGCTGGCGTGATGATATAGATAGATAGATAGATATAAATATCTGCCTTATTGACAATGTGTAGCGAGACTAGCTGACGCGCGCATTCCATGAACAATATAATCCCCTGCATGAGTGAACGAGATAGCAACAAGTAAAAAGTAGATGTCAAATGTTTAGGTATTTTACTATGACCTACTGCGCCTCAAATAGCTTTAGGGTCCGAAAAGTTCCAACTGGAGCTTCAAAATCGTTTCGACCTGCTGGAAACCGAAGGCAATGTTGACGAAAAAACCGACACAGTGGTCAAAACGCTACAGGAGGTGTCTCGAAGGTGTTTTCCGGCAAAAGCGGTAACAGAGAGTCTAAACTCTCGCTCAAGACTCTCGAACTTATGAGGCAGAGACGGGAAATGTCATCCACGCAGGCGTCTTCGCCGGATGGGAGAAACCTCAACCGGAAGATCTGGAATCTGGTGCGACGTGACCTCCGATGTTCCAACACCCGCGCCATCGCGGCTGCGATTGAACAGAACAGAGGCACCAAAGTCTTCGCTCGCCAGCTAGGTAAATCCCATCTGACGAAACTTAATACTGCAGATGGCAAAACCGTGACCCCCAAGTTCGAGATACTCGAGGAAATTGAGAGTTTCTACAAAGACCTGTACGCATCACGGATGACTAAACCCACGAGACCCAGCGCTGACGACCACAGAGCCCCACTCGCACGCCACTACACGGAAGACATCCCTCATGTCAACCAGGACGAGGTCAGAGTGGCTCTCGAGCAGCTCAAAAACAACAAGTCGCCAGGCGATGACGGAATCACCACTGAGCTCCTAAAAGCAGGCGGGACTCCAATCCTGAAAAAGTTAGCGAGCCTCTTTAATTCCGTCATCCACCAGGGCTTAACACCTCAAGCGTAGCGCGGGACTGCGGTGGTTCTGTTCTTCAAAAAAGGTGACAAAACATTGCTGAAGAACTACAGACCCATCTTACTCCTGAGCCACGTCTACAAGTTGTTCTCGAGAGTACTCACAAACCGCCTCGCCAGAAGACTTGACGAGTTCCAGCCACCGGAACAAGCCGGGTTTTGAAAAGGCTACAGCACCGTGGACCACATCCATACTGTTCGGCAGATTGTACAGAAGATCGAAGAGTACAATCAGCCGCTGTGTATGGCTTTCGTGGACTACGAGAAAGCCTTCGACTCCATCGAAACCTGGGCGGTTTCGATGAAGTCTCTGCGGAGCGGATGCTCTGCAGCGATGTGGCATCGATTGGCGCTATATCGAGAAGCTGAGATGTCTGTATGATACCGCCACAGTGACCGTCCAGCTCCAGGACCAAAAGACCAACCGGATCGAGCTGCGTCGAGGGGTAAGACAAGGGGATGTAATATCCCCAAGCTCTTCACCAATGCACTTGAAGACGTCTTCAAGACGCTGGACTGGACTGGGCGGGGCATTAACATCAACGGCGAATACATATCAAACCTTCGGTTTGCCGATGATATCGTCATCGTGGCAGAGTCACTGGAACAGTTACGCGAAATGCTGCATAGCCTAAATGGAGCGTCTCGAGGTGTCGATCTCGGCATGAACTTGGATAAAACCAAGATCATGTTTAATGAACATGTCACGCCGGGACCGATCTACGTCGATGGTTCGATGCTCGAAGTTGTTCGGGAGTATGTCTACCTTGGACAAGTTGTCCAAACTTCGAGAAAGAAATCAACCGCAGGATCCAATTGGGTTGGGCAGCATTTGGCAAACTACGTCACGTTTTTCTTCGCCTATACCGCAATCCCTGAAGACTAAAGTCTACAACCAATGCGTTCTACCTGTTATGACCTACGGGGCCGAGACGTGGCCAGTCACAGTGGGACTAGTCCACAAATTTAAAGTCGCACAGCGGGCTATGGAGCGAGCTATGCTCAGCGTCTCTTTGAAGGATAAAATTCGTAACGAGGTAATCCGACAAAGAACCAAAGTTATCGACATAGCTCACAAACTCAGTAAGCTAAAGTGGCAATGGGCTGGTCACATCTGCAGAAGGACTGACGGCCGATGGAGCAAACGTGTCCAAGAGTGGAGCCCGCGACTTGGTAAGCGTAAGGTAGGACGGCCCCCAGCTAGATGGACCGACGACCTCAAAAAGGTCGCTGGGACAGACTGGATGCGGAAGGCGGAGGACCGTGTGCAATGGCGCGTGTTAGGAGAGCCCTATGTCCAGCAGTGGACTGCGATAGGCTGATTGATTGATTGACTATGAACGTAAAGAGAACGCACTTTAACCTACTTAGTTCCGAAGTAGGTAGGCAGACTTAGCGGGTTTTTGGTTCTCATGCATATTTTTTCTTTTATCTTAAATTCATTGTTGGTAAGCAATGGTTAAACAACAAAAAACTTTTGTTCCGGTACAAATAGTTATTTATTCGCCATCATTTTACTGGATGCATAATGTTATCACACTTAGGATAATACAAGATAAGTAATCAAAAAGAAAGTGTAATTTATCTTCAATGCAATCTATTCCTAAAATAAATCAATTGTTTTTTTTTTGCAGGCAAAAAATAGCAGGCTGCCTTTTAATTATCAATTATTTTTCTGATAATATCAATCAGTACCTACCTACTTACTTACCAATCTGAATCCTGCATCCTCAAAAATAAGCATGATAAGTAAGTTCATAATAAGTAGGCAACTCCTTATTAAAAAAAGTAACACACCGCAATACTGAAAACACGTATAGCTTGGCAAAAAAGAGTAAAAAAAAAATTGAGGGCGCCTTTATCACGCATATGACCACCCCATATACTACGACTCAAACCGTTAAGATACTTGTTATTTTTAGACTTCCTATAGGTAGTTATGTGTACCCGACCCGCACTCCGTTCAGTGCAAGTACATTAGAAGATGATGGAATAAAAACAAAGTATTGCTCATACAAATCCATTCTAAGAACTAACTCAAACTCAAATTATTTATTTTGTATAAGCCCTACGGGGGCGCTTACAAATAGTCAATTTACATTTTTTGTTAAATCTAATTTAACTACAAATCTACCACCGGATGGGAACGCGGCCTCCACTGAGAAGATCCGGCGAAGAAACTCAGCGGGCTTGTCTTTTTTTATTTAATTCTCTTTCTCTTTTTTCCTTTCAATATTTTATCATATTGTGTGGATACAATGTTTAGGTTACAATTAAATAGTTTACAATCTAGCTCCAGTGTGATGCCGTACGACCGAGATATGAGACTAATGAAGTTATTTATAAATAGTGTCTGAAGGATTCCAGATGGACCAGTCTACACAAGCAGCACCCGTTCACGAGTATGACTACTGGAATAGCCATCACTCCCCTCGACCATATTGGAGGGAAGGGAGTGACCCGCGCCAGACAGCCACCGCAAGCAAAGACATTACAGTGAGCATGACCAAACCAGAACCCCAGAGACGGTGATCAGATTGGGTCTACAAAGCAGCAATACCTCAAGCTCATCAGGCACAACACGCTACGCTTTAACATAATACGCTTACATATACGCTTTAATTTCAAAAGAAAATTAAATAGCAATACTAAATAATATGGCACTTCAATCCCACGCGAACTTATCTTCTATGTAATCCGAGATTTTGTAATATGCTTTCTTACATATTTTTGGCCTTAATTATGGTTTTAAATTTATTAATTGGCAAATTTCTAATATCGTGGGGAAGTTTGTTAAAAAAACGTATACACTATCCCATGAACGAATTGCTGATTCTGTGGAGACGTGTGACATGTACAGCGAGATTGTTTTTATTCCGAGTATTTACAGTATGGGTGTCACTCAATTTTTCAAACTTGTCGATCTTCTTTTTTGTATATAACAAGTTTTCATATATAAATTGGGATATAACAGTTAGAATGTTTATTTCCTTAAATTTATATTTAAGAGATTCTTTAGGAGCTAGATTGTAGATGGCTCTAATGGCCCTTTTCTGCAGTATAAATATAATATTAAGGTCTGCAGAGCTCCCCCATAGCAAAATTCCATAGGACATGATACTATGAAAAAAACTGAAATAAACGATTCTAGCCGTTTCTACATCGGTTAGGAGTCTAATTCTTTTAACTGCATATGCTGCCGAACTTAACATACTCGATAATTTATGAATATGTTCGCCCCATTGTAATTTGGCGTCTATAGTAATACCTAGAAATGAAGTTGATTCAACAAGATCCAACTCGACTCCATTTAGTTGTACATTTGTTCTTACTTACCTCACGTTAGGTGTCGAAAACTTGATGCACTTAGTTTTCTTCTCATTGAGTAGGAGATTATTGACTTCAAACCAATGCACAACTCTGTAAATTGCTCTATTCACATCGCCATAACTTTGTAATTGTCTCTTAATTTAAAAAAAGAGATGTATCAACTGCGAACAAAACAATTTTGTAATTGTCCCCTACGAAGTAAGGTAAGTCATTAATGTATATTAAAAACAGGAATGGTCCGAGGATGGAACCTTGTGGAACGCCCAAGGTGACCACAGATCCATCAGATCTCTTCCCGTTGATATCAACCCTCTGAATTCTGTCATTTAGATAAGATGCCAGGAGATTGAGAGCGCTGTTCCTGATGCCGTAGTGGCTTAAGTTCTTATTTATTTATTTATTAAGACACACCAACAGAGTACATATTAATACATTGAAAAAAACTAGTATTCAAACAGAAACACATTCCGATATGTACACCAATAACAGGTGTGCATTTACCATTTTACAAAGCTTAAAATCTAAATCCAGAAGAGAATACAAATGATATGCGATACATTGAATTAAATTTTGATAATATTGAATAAGTAGAAAATAATAATACTATAATTATAACATAAAAACTAAAAAGATAGCAAAAATATGTCAAAAATGTCAAAAATATGTCAAAGGATCTAAGGATAATAATCTATATATAGCAAAATGATTCCAGTATAATCTTTTTATAAATTGGAAGAGAGTCATGAAACGACGGACGATTTAGCGCAGTGGTTAAGAGCTTAAGCCGCTCTGCCCACTGCGTCTAATAGTCGCGGGTTCGAGTCCCGCACGGGACAAATCTTTGTGTGATCCACAATTATTTGTTCCGGTCTGGGTATTTGTGTATGTGAAATTTCATGTTTGTAAACGCACCCACGACACAGGAATAAATCCTAGTGTGGGGCTACGTTTTTTAAAAGATACAATAGATACAATGTCAATATTATTATCATTTTTATTATTAAACTTATTGTATGTGTTACACATTCTGACTAGTGGCGAACTGAGGCCAATGTCAGTTCTTGTAGGCTGAACATGAAAAGTGCTAGTTAGAGGTTTTCGCGGGATACAGTATGGAACGTTAATTAACACATTATCAAGATTTGTATTACAACTATTATTTACCATCTTGTACAGGAATATCATCTCGTGCATTTTACGACGATCCCGTAAAGAGTTCATTTTAAAGAAAGCCAATCGTTGATCATAGCTACACCGATGCGTAACTCCACTTGAAACAAAAGCTAAGTGTCGTGTAAACGCGCGTTGTATATTTTCAATCCGCTGCGAATGTATGCAATAGATAGGGTTCCACGTTACACAACCGTATTCAAGATGACTTCTAACAAGGGAGTTGAACAAGATTATTTTAGTACGAGCGTGTTTAAATGCTTTTGTATTACGCTTCAAGAACCCCAGCATCTGTGCAGCCCTGGTTACAATATTTTCGATGTGAGTCTTAAATCGTAGGTCACTGTCCATCGTTACGCCTAGATCCTTTATTTCGCTGACTTTCTGCAGTAGATTTCCGTCTATGTTGTATGTAGTGTCTAGTCTATTTTTTTTACTAGAATATCTCATGTGGAAGCATTTATTTACATTTAACTCCATCTGGTTATGATCGCACCACTGCTTGACCCTTGACAAGTCGTCCCTAATCAACGCGTTATCATTCATAGAGTTAACGGTTTTGAACAATTTTAAGTCATCTGCAAAGAGTAGGAATTTACAGTTATGTATTTCAGACGCAATATCATTGATAAAAATTGAAAATAAGATTGGTCCAAGATGGGATCCCTGAGGAATTCCAGAGATGGCACAATAGGGAAATGAGTCATGACCACAGATTGAGACAGTCTAAAGTCGTTTTGCCAGATACGACTCAAACCAGTGTAGCAAGGATCCTGTTATGCCAAATTGTCTCAACTTACCAACTAGTAAGGAGTGGTTGACCTTGTCAAATGCACAAGCGAAGTCGGTGTAAATTGTGTCAACTTCAAGACCCCTATCAAGTTCACTCGTCAAATAAGAAACGAAGGACACTAAATTGGTGACAGTAGATGAACCCAACCTAAAGCCATGTTGATTAGGTGATAAAACATTATTCACGTGTTTTGCCAACACAGGACACACCAAAGACTCAAACAGCTTAGCAAGACATGACAAGATAGCAATAGGGCGATAGTTATTAACGTCGCTTTGGTTACCTTTTTTGTGCAATGGTATAATTCTAGCTCTTTTCCACTCATCTGGGAAGCAACCATCTTGCAGCGAGCGGTTAAAGATAAGGCTCAATGGTTATGCTAACGCTGAACCACAACGTTTTACAATCACTGCAGGAATGCAATCCGGGCCAGCGCCTTTTGAAATATCCAGGTTTTTGATTTTATTAAGTATTTCACGTCAAAAAAAAGATTGCCTAAACATTTAACTAAGGGAAGAACTTCGTTATTCAAAAGATTGCAGAATGGGTGATTGTTTTGATTATAGGAAGAAGAAAATTGGGAGACAAAAAGGTTAGCAATTTCAGGTCTAGTGTCAGCCGTTGTTAGGTCCTTATGCATGTTACGTGGGATTGATGACGCACCGATACTTCTACTCTTCATTAACCGCCAAAATGATTTTGGATGACTTTTCAGGTTAGATTCGACGGTTTCAATGTATCGAGAATAGCATTCCTGGTACAGTTTGTTACAGTGCGACCGAACAACTTCATAAGATATTAAATCTAGCGGATTCCTATACTTTTTACATTTATGTCGCAACTTTTCCTTTTCTCTAAGTCTTTGAATTAATGAATCACTAAACCACGAAGGGAACTTTGATGGACGCGAATTACGCTTGGGCACGTGCAACTCCAATAAGTCTCTAAAGATTTTATAGAATACTGAAACCATTTCATTTACATTTTTACACGTAGAAAACTTAACATGCTAGTTAACTTTATTCAAACCAGCTGTAATATCTTTAACGTTTAAACGCTTTAAAAAAAATTAAGATTGACATGTTTTTGTGACTGTAAAAATTTGATAGCGTTATTACGTGGAATGGTTACCAATAATCCAGGATGATTGGCATCCAACCTATTAAGGAGCTCTAAAGGTTTAACAACATTTACATAAGGTATGCTAGAGAGGACAAGATCGAGGATGCGATCATTTTCATTCGTAACGTTGTTGCATTAGTGTAAATTATCAACTGACAAAAAATCGACGAGCGAATAACTCAATGCATTGCAGTGATTGGTGGGGCTAAGACCGTAATCGTTGCGTTTAGACCATTTAAGAGATGGGAGGTTAAAATCACCCATGATCACTATGTCATCCACCATGACCATTAAATCATTTGCGCTATCCAGATATTTATTAAGAGTATCCAAGCAAAGAGGAGGAGGTAGACAGCACCTTTGGCAAATCTTTTACAGTTATTATTAGAATTTAAGTAAACGATTACCCACAAGTCTTTACACTCGCTTCCCCAGGCATCCATGCGGACAGAAGAAATATGGCGGGACACTGCAATTAGCACCCCTCCTCCGTCTTTCTTGGAACCATTATTTGAACAAATACGGTCTCTACGGTATACGATATATCTGGAGTCGATAAATTCGTTACTTTTTATATTGGAGTTGAGCCATGTTTCTGTAAAAACAATAACACTATAGTCCGACAAAAGAACATTTTCATAAATACTATTGGTTTTAGTCCGTATGCCACGGACATTTAGGTAATAAATGGACAAAGAATCGAATTTAAAAACAATACACCAAATCATTTACATCTATCTATCTATAACCTCACGCCAGATCCCTTGCGGGGTAGGCAGAGAGTACAGAGTTCCAACAGGTTCTTTCCTTACATACCTCTCTGGCTTCCTCGACTCTCATAGTTCGTCTCATACACGCTCGCCGGTTACGGAGACTATTGACTTTTCCATCAGAGAAGACTCGGTTTATTTGGTCGTGGTAAGATAGTCTAGGTCTTCCCCGGTACCTGCATCCTTCCACTTTCACATTGTATATCTGTTTTGTCATTCTTTCCACTGGCATTCTTTCTATATGCCCGAACCAACGGAGCATGCCCTTTCTCATCTTTACACCGATACTATCTTTCATACCTACTCGCTGTCTTACTATGCTGTTGCTAATGCAGTCGGTCAGCTTCACTCCGCACATCTTCCGCAGAGCTCGCATTTCTACCGCATTTATCCTACTTTCATTCTCCTTCTTACATACCCAGCTCTCGCTACCATATAACAGCGTTGGGACAAGAACTCCGTTATGTATGGCCAGCTGCGCCTTATGGCTTAAGTGCCGGCTCCCGAGTAGCTTTCCCATCGCACCATTCACTCTGTTCCCTGCACTCACTCTTCTCTCTATGTCAGCGGTGTATTTCCCATCCTTACTGAAGGCGCATCCAAGATATACAAACTCATTCACTTGCTCCAGCACATCGTTACCAACCACAATCCTTACATTCGTTCTGGTTTCTTCCCTTTCAAAAACCATAATCTTGGTTTTCTTCACATTCAAGTGTAAGCATGATCATGCAGTCGTCTTTCATAACTGTGACTAGTGTTTGCAGATCAGTGGCTGTTGGCGCTATTAAAACCGCGTCATCTGCATAAAGTAGATGGTTTACCACTAAGTCACCCATTTGTACACCTTCATTCATCGCTTTCAGTCTTTGAAGACTTTTGTCCAGATATACTATAAACAGTCTAGCGGACAACACGCAACCCTGCTTGACGCCGATTTTAACGTCAAACCAGGGTGACCTGTTACCACCCACCCGTACGCATGCCTTGCAGTCCACATAAGTGGACTGGACGGCTCGCAACAGAGTGCCATCTATACCATACTCTGGCAAAATGTCCCAAAGTCTCTTTCGCACAACTCTGTCAAATGCCTTCTCCAGATCTACAAAACCGCAGAAAACCTTCCGGCCCACTGCCAGATGCTTCTCTACGATGTTGCGGAGTGAGAAGACTTGATCCAAACATCCTCTTCCAGACCTGAAACCCCCTTGTGCCTCGCACAACATTCCATCGGACTTCACGCGCATTCTCCGTTCAATAATTTTACCGTACACCTTGGCGGCCAAGCTGATCAAACTGATGGCTCTGTAATTGGCGCAGTCATATTGTGAACCCTTGCCTTTATACAAGGGTACTATGACTGCGCGGCGCCAATCTGTAGGGACTCTACCGGTCCTCCAGCAAAGGTTTGCAAGGGCCCGGAAAGCGTCCCGGACGCAAGTTCCACCATATTTGATCATCTCGGCAGATATCATGTCTACTCCCGCAGCTTTACCGTTTTTCATACTTCCTATCGCCCATTCAACTTCTTCCATAGTGATGTCCTCCGTTGATTGTGGTACCGCAATCTCGCCTTTAGGTACGTCTGCGGCATCAGCATCCGGGTCATCTCCATACAATTCTCCAAAATATTCACTCCACCGGTTTAGCACAGCTTGTGTGTCTGCAAGAATGTCACCATCTTTAGATTTTATCCTTTCCATTCTGGAGCCTGACGAATCACCTCGAGCCTTTCTCACCTTGCTCCAAAAGAGTTTGGTGTTGTTCTCGAAGTTCTTCGCCAGCCTCTCCTCCTCAATCATACTGGCTCTTTCACGCTTTTCTTTCACTAAAGTTTTAGTGGCATTCTTGCATTGCCGGTATATTTCTTTCCTCATCTCTGTCATACTGGCATTCAGGTTCAAAGAAGATACATAGTCCTGCCACGCTTTCTTCTTACTTTCTACGGAGCTTTGCAACTCCGCATCCCACCATGCATCACCTTTTGCTGTAATATGCTTCTTTGAGCAACCACATACTTCTTTCGCGGATTCCACCAAACTCTCTTTCAGGCTATTCCAGCATTCATCTACATTTGAGTCCGAAGAGCCTGCTGTCAAAAGCTTGTCCCGGGCTCTGTCTTCATACATTCTCCTCACGCTCTCATCTTGCAACTTTTCAACCTTTAATCTTTCAAGGTCTCCGAAGGGGATACGCTCTCGCCAGTGCCTCCACTTCCTGAACAGACCACTAAACCGCGCAACTACGAGATAGTGGTCTGATTCCAGAGTGGGGCCTCTATACGCACGCGTATCTTGTAGTTTGCTTCGGAGACGGTTATCAACCAGGATCAGATCTATCATGCTTTTTTGTTCATTCCTTCTCCACGTATACATATGTATGTCCTTGTGCTGGAATATCGTATTAGACACAAGGAGACCCCTTTCCAAACAAACATCTACAATGAGCTTACCTGCATCGTTCACTCTCTTATCACCATAAGGACCCAGAGCAGCGTCGCAAGTTTGCCGCCTGGTTCCTACCCATCCGTTCAGATCGCCACACAGAATCACCTTTTCGTTAGCCTCAGCCAAATCCAGAACTTCCCTGACATTATCCCAAAACTTCTCAAGGTCCTGGGGTGTCGACGAGCTTACGGGAGCATACGCTGCGACCAAAAATACTCTAGTGACACCCAGTTTTAAACGGACCCAGAGAAGTCTCGCATCGCACAGGCCATAATCTCTCACTCCAGAGGCCAGGCGACGGGACAGCAAGATACCCACCCCCATGCTGGCACGACTGCTCTGCGGTACCCCAGACCACAGAGCCATCGTTCCATCAGGAAGATCATAGGTTTCACTGCCCCTCCGCTTAGTCTCTGTTACACACAGAGCATCCAGGCGTCTCTCTTTCATTACATCAATCACCTCATGCATCTTATCTTCCATACCACCTCTTACATTCCAAGTGCCTATTCGGCACTCTGCACCCCACGACTCGCCAGTTCGGGCCCGGCGTGATGGGTGGCGGCCCCCATCGCCGCTTCCACCTATATTCGTACCGACGGGGGCGGGCCGGTACGCGTCGCCTCGGGGGGACGCCCTAGCCCGCACTGCGGTACGTCTTCGGTCCAAGATTGCAGCCATAATGACTGGCAGGGGTCGCGACGAGCACGCTCTTGGACAGACCCCCAGAATCATTTACATTATTAATATAAATTGGTTTTAAGTCATAAGTTTCAAGCTGTCCATATTACGAATAAGGAGAGCCTGACAAGATTTATCCTTTCTGACATAAATGCGACCGTTGCGGACCCAAATGAATTTATAGCTCATCTCCTTTCCTTTTTTACGTGTGGCAGCGTACAACGACTTGAGTGTAGGAGTGAGGTGCTCAGCAACGTAGATTGGTACACGCGGCCCCCCCAGGCCCAGGTGTTGAGAGCTTAACTTGTCGTTTGGATTTTTTTATTAAACTTGATGACTGAAGCAAGAACAGCATCTCGTTGCCGGGGACTACGGAGCTTAACAATAATGGTCCGAGGTTTGTTGACTTCCTTGGATAATTTAGCAACTCTAGTAACGTTTAAAATTTCGTTCTCATCAAGAGGATAATCTACCGTCTTCGTCAATTGAACGATTGTATTGACTAAGATTTCCGACCGATGTTCTGGTACTCCATTTATCTCCAAATTGCTCTCTCGCATGTTCTGCTCAGCGAGACTAAGCCTTGAGGAAAGATCCTTGATCGTAGTTTGCAGTTGTTCATTGTCGGATTTTAGGTTGAATATAATAGTGGATTGTTCTTCAATACTTCATTTCAGGTCTTCATATTGCTTAAAAAAGTAACAGACTTGTGATATTCGGAAATTTTATGTTGGATCGCTTTAAGCTCTTGAGTTATCATGTTCCTAACTATGGCACTTATTTCCTCTTTGATCACGACTCTAATACTTTCAAGTGTGATAGACGGTGCTGAAAGCCGTTGGTTAGCTCTCAGCGTCACATTGCTGCATAGATCTGCCGAGTCGGTAGGGCTTGAAAGCGTATCTGCACGCTCACAGCTTGTCGGAGTGGCAGCGTGAAACGGACGGAATAGGAGTGTTCGTGTTGTTAACTTTTGGTAGTCTGTTGTAACATTCAGGGCATTTCCATATACGTTTCGGATCTTTACAAATTGTTTTAAATAGTTTTTCTGATATGTTTGCACACAATAGGTCATAATTATTATGGCATGTCGAGCAAGTCAACATTTGTTTGACTTTTATAATATTTTTACAACCTGCACATTTTTTTGTAGGTGAAATTTTTAAATTTCTTATGTTACACAAAGTACGTGGAACGAAACGTAATACGGTTTTATTTTTTAGAAATGGCAACACTTTCCGTTAGGACAGTTAGGATCATTGACGTTGTCAAGTGTCAGGATTGACATTGACGTTTGACGTGCGCTGTTCGAAATTAACATTCGCTGAACCAATCACAAGTAATTTACTAGCGGGTCCAAAGTTCAAATATGATTCTTTTGCGCGAACGGTCAACTTAGCGAGTATTTATACACATTTAGCCACTTTTATTACTTTATACAGTTTTACACTAAGGTTCTTGAGCGTCTTGTTCATGATCAATTAAGCAAATTCCTTAACAAGAATTGTCTCCTTAACCCCTTTCAATCCGGTTTCCGTCCTGGTCATAGTACCGTTACTGCTCTCGTTAATATTACGGATGATATAAGATCAGCTATGGAAAAGGGCAATTTAACAATACTAGTCTACAATAGTAGACTTAGATGTTCTTCTTGGTGTGCTACGCTCTATAAACATATCTCCAACGGTGATTGAATGGTTTCGTAATTACCTGTTTGGCCGCCGGCAACGTATTCGCATTGAAGATTCTTACTCTTCGTGGTGCGATACTGATGCTGGTGTCCCACAGGGTGGCGTTCTATCTCCTTTACTCTTCGCTGTTTTTATTAACACCATATCCAATCAATTTAATTCTTCCTACCACCTATATGCAGATGATCTCCAAATTTACAGTCAAGCTCCATTACCCAGGTTGTCGGAGGCTATTACTTCAATTAATAGTGACCTTGCAAAAATATGCGAATGGAGTAAGATGTACGGCCTCAACGTGAATCCATCAAAGACTCAAGTTATCATTGTTGGCAGTTCCAAAATGACCACACGCATCGACTGGCTGCATCTTCCTAAGATCGTGCTTGACGGCATTATGATACCTTTTAGTAAAACAGTCAAAAATTTGGGTATCTACATAGATACTAATTTTACTTGGAGACCGCAGCTTCAAGACATTAGTCGGAGAATCTTCGCCTCAGCAGGTTCACTGCGAAGGCTGCGAAATTTTCTCCCTACTGCCACTAAAATTGCGCTCGCTCAATCACTTCTCCTTCCTATCCTCGACTATGCAGACACCAGCTATCTAGATCTTTCAGAAGAACAACTGAATAAACTTGAGCGACTCCAAAATTTTTGCATACGGTTCATATTTGGTCTACGCAAATATGATCATGTCTCTATTTTTCGCGCAAAGCTCAAGTGGCTACCTATTCGACTTCGCCGGAACGCTCACATATTATCACTTCTATACAGTATTCTGTTTAATCCAACATCTCCTCCTTATCTCAAAAAACGATTTGAGTTCATCCACGAAACACATCCAGGGTTCTTAAGGTCATCGGAAAACCTGAAACTGAACACACCGATGCATTCCACAAACTTCTTTAATAAATCCTTTACAGTTCAAGCTGTACGTTTGTGGAATGCATTGCCCGTGTCTATCAGACGAGCAAATACACAAGCTTCTTTTAAATCTATGGTAAAAAATCATTTGCTCTCTTCTTGTCTTTCATAATTCTTCTATTGTGTTTTACCTATTAGTATGTATTAGTGTGTAAGTATATGTATATATATATATGTATGTAGTATGTAGTGTAGGTCTATGTATGTAGATTAGTATTTAAATTTATTAAATGTAAATAATTCAATGATAGTGTACGCCACCAACTGCCTTTTTTCTCTCTTCAGCTCTTTGGAATGTTGGTTGCCTGGAAGAGATTGCTGTTAGTAATAAGGCCGCCAATTGTGCTACCATTTGTATGTGTATATTTTATTTTCTTTTTTTGTTGTTCTTGCTTATGTGTGGTGTACAATAAAGTGTATTCTATTCTATTCTATTCTATTCTACACTAATAGTTTATCACTGTATTTCGTTAGTATGCGCTGTTTGTTGTTTTATAATTAGTAAATAACTTTAAAAGGATCCTCTGAGCACTAGTTATGTATACTAGACCAGTACACAGCTCAGTGCAAGTACTTTAAAAGAAGATGCAATATAAACAGACTGTTGCTCATAGAATATAATTCCAAGTACTGTTTTGCTTAATCAGCTTAACTTGCCTCAGCTGCGTATTAATCATGTAAACAGATATCAGGTTACTTGTTTAGTCTCAGTCCAATTCTCATAACTGTTTTGCTAAATAAGCAGATATCAATTAATAAGACGTATAACGCGTGGGTTCATTCTAGAAGGAGTTGTTTACTTGACGATGCCTATAAAAGCCATCGCCAAGCAAAGTACATTTAATATCGACTCAGCTCTCTTACCGTTCGCACTAACGTTAAGTAATATTAATTGACTGCATTAATATTTTGAGTATCTATTATTAATTTGTATTGTGAAATAAATATATTTTTATAAAGTCACGCCGGCCTTTATATTTGACTGGCGCAGCCGAACGGTAGGATTTCAGTCGCGATAAGTGTTGCAGTAGTCATACCAGACAAGCTCAACGCCGTGCAGGAGTACAAGCATCGATTCCGGACCACAATCGCCTGGCTGAATCCTAGAAAAAGGACCTACCCTACCTTCGAACAAAGAAATTTTGTCAAGAAGTGCCTGCAGATACTCAAAGAGCGGATATTCGGCATGAAAAATTGCAGCATTGTGTGAGTTCTGACCTTTCCCACATGTTCCTATTTTTCTGTCTATTCTGAATTTAATTGGACAAGCATCGCTAATTTCATTCAGACCCCGAGCCTGTAATTCCGGTCAAAAATCGCGGGAATTATTTGGATAAAAGGATATCGCATTATTAGACAAGCATCGCTAATTTGTGATTAGAATTTAGGATCTCACGGGATTTAGACACGCATCGCTAAGCCGTAGATCACCACTTAGGGCCGTAAGAATCAGACAAGCATCGCTGAACTTACGTAAAACATTGTCGTATTTTATTGAAAAGAAAATTACTTCCAGTGGGGTGATCACAAGGTCCACTTGAGAATGTAAAATATTGAAAAGAAAATAAATCTTAATGAAAAGAAATTAAATATTATAAAAAAAATAATAAACGTTGTTCTGCCTATAAAGGCTAAGTTAAATAATAATTGATAGGAGTTATATTTTCGGACAAAAATCGCCGAATCTATAAACTTTTGCTTTTATTATATAAATTTATTTTAAACTTTTTTTTTATGTGTTATTTTTAAATTGTATTTTTTTTGTGTGTGTTATTTTAAATTGTATTTTGTGTGTAATATTTATCTTATTGTGTTTGTAAAAGTGAATAATAAGTGTTCAAAATATTCAAAATGAATCAAATTCAAATTATTCCGAAAGAAATTCTCGACTTAATTCCACGTTACGACGGTAACAATCAATTGTTAAATTTTTACATCCAAAAGTGCGAATATGTTATTAGAAGTTTTAATCGCGAAAATAATGCCGCACAACAAATGTATATTTACCATAGTCTGACGAGTAAATTAATAGATAAAGCCGCGAAACTAGTGAGTGAAAGAAATATTATCAATTCTTGGGATAGCTTAAAGGAACTCCTCATAGAACATTTTGGAGATCCTAGAACAGAAGATTGCATTGCTGTAGAATTAGAAAACATTAAATTAAAATCAGGAGAATCATATATAGATTTAGCTCATAGAATCCAGGACGTAAAAAGTTCAGTTATAGCCAAAGTAAATTTGTTAACCGATGAAGGCGTTAAAGCCGCTAAAATGATTATTTATAATAATTCTGCGTTAAATAGCTTTTTGTTTAACTTACCAGAAGACCTATTAAGGATCGTTAGGTTAAATAAATGCGCTAATTTAGAATCAGCCTTAGGAGTAGTTACAGAGGAAGTAAATTTCCATAACCATTATAATGCAAAAAGTAAAGTCAAATCAAATAATAGTTTACAAACAACCAAACAAATTCCGACCCAATATAAATTTGGCATACCTCAAAATAGATTCCTTCAAAGTAATTTCCCACAAAGACAACTAATGAATCAAAACTTCCGACCTAACTTTAATCCTAATTTAATTCAACAAAATCAACAAAAAGTATTTAAAAATGATCAAAGATTACCTTACAATATGAATAATTACAAGCAATCTGGGTTCTTCAAACCCAACCCAAATCAACAATTCCGTTTCGGTATTCCTAATAAATTCATAAATAAAAATCAAACAGATAATGATGTCACAATGAGGACAGCAGTTCGTAATAACCTGGCCCTTCAACTTCAGAAAATTGAAGATAATCCTGGAATCTTCCCAGTTAAGGAAGGACAAGCATTCATTAGCACTTATAATTGGAATATAATTAAAATATTAGATTTAAAATTTGTTAGTAACAGTATCGAATATAACGTTAACAAGTATTATGAAGTTAACGATTATTTAAAAGAAAAATTAAATGTATATTTCTTAGACGGAAATATCATAGATGCACAAATGCAAACTGAGTATATTATGAGTTTAACATTAGAGCGTTATAATCAATTAGTCCCAACAATTAGAATTAAAAGAGGTATTTTAAATCCCCTAGGTTCAATAGTTAAAGCCATTACAGGCAATTTAGATAATGAAGATGCAATTAGATACGATTCCTTAATAAGTCATATTCAATCTAAACAAAACGCTATTGACAACAAAATATCATTAGTTTCCGAAACAATTGGAGTATTAGTAAATCTGACAAACTCTACGAGAAATAATTTTATTGAAATAGACAAAACAATTAACGAAATAGAATCCATTCTGAATAAAACCCAATTCCAACATAGTAAGGAAATTGTCTTGAATACTTTCGATTTAATTATCCATAATTTTCAAATTTTGTTAACTAGGTTAGATGAGGTTGAAACAGCTATTGCTTTCAGTAGATTAAATATTTTACATCAATCCATTTTAGACATAGATGAATTGTTATCAACTCTTAAAGATATAGAGAAAATAGATAAATTAATGTATCCAGTAAATTCCGATAATTTGATAAAAATTGAACATTGTATAGACATAAGAGCATATATTAAGGACAAACGAATAACGTTTATTATGTCAATACCAATTGTCCAATTAGATTTCTATAACTATTACAACCTTCATCCTTTTCCCATGTATAATCCTCATTTAAACCTAACATTCCTAATAACGCCTCAATATTCCCAAATCCTGGTCAGAGGGTCAGATATACTTCCACTATCACAATCATGCAAAGAAATAGACGAAGGAGAATTCCTGTGTTATGAAGATAATTTATCTGTCACTAATGAAGACTTATGCATTACAGATTTGATGAAATTTTCTTCACAAATTACATCATGTTCTCCACTAACAGTAAAATCTTCAAAAGTCAAGGTCAAATCTATTCGGCCTGACACATGGTTACTATATTCAGGAAAACAGACATTTCTCACAGAGCACTGTGAAAATGATTTCAACCAGTTCAACATTTTTGGCACCTATATATTAACCTTAGATAATGAATGTGAAGCTAAATTAGAGAACATCACATTAAGGAAACGTCTCATTCAATTAACTAATCAAGTCTTCCATCAAGTTCCAGTTATAAATTTACCAAGCATCACAGCAGCAGAGAAAATCTACAAGCAGCCAATCAGCCTAGATGAGGTCAACTTAGAAGATCTTCAGTTCCTGTCACATGTGTTAAACAGTAAAAGTGAAAATCTCAGTGAAAACCACGTATATTCAGTGAATGTGCATAGCATAAGTTTAGGTTCTATAATCATTTATGTAATATTATTAATTGTGCTTTTGATTGTTTTATATATTTATAAGTCTAAAATATTGTCCTTATGTAAACATAAGCAAAATCAACATTCTCAAAAATCGAACGCTGATTTTGAACTTATGGAGGGAGGAGTTATGTATACTAGACCAGTACACAGCTCAGTGCAAGTACTTTAAAAGAAGATGCAATATAAACAGACTGTTGCTCATAGAATATAATTCCAAGTACTGTTTTGCTTAATCAGCTTAACTTGCCTCAGCTGCGTATTAATCATGTAAACAGATATCAGGTTACTTGTTTAGTCTCAGTCCAATTCTCATAACTGTTTTGCTAAATAAGCAGATATCAATTAATAAGACGTATAACGCGTGGGTTCATTCTAGAAGGAGTTGTTTACTTGACGATGCCTATAAAAGCCATCGCCAAGCAAAGTACATTTAATATCGACTCAGCTCTCTTACCGTTCGCACTAACGTTAAGTAATATTAATTGACTGCATTAATATTTTGAGTATCTATTATTAATTTGTATTGTGAAATAAATATATTTTTATAAAGTCACGCCGGCCTTTATATTTGACTCACTAGACACAACCCGTTGTTTGTTGTTGTTATGATTCTTTAGTTGTGCGAATTGGATTAGGCCACAAACATTTTTGCAGCCGTAGGATGTCGTAAAATATAACATCCGAACACAGATTATTGAAACTACTTGTTATTATAATATTAAAAGTTAAAAATATACGGAGCTCTGTTTACTATGACTATGATTTATAAGGAGTATTTCATGATGCACGCAATCAAATGCCTTAGACAGATCACAGAATATAGCAAGACCATCCTGCGACTCTTCCCAAGCATTAAAAATGTTCTTTAACAATTCTACTCCTGCATCTATGGTTGAACATTTTTTGTAAAACCGAATTGCTTGTTATGAAGTAGATTGTTATTTGTAAAGTGACCCAGTAATTGTTTTAAGATTATTTTTTCAAATATTTTACTTAAGGTAGGTAAAACAGAAATTGGCCTAAAATTTGAGGGATCAAAAGTGCTTCCTGATTTAAATAATGGTATTACTTTACTTTCTTTCCTGAGATCAGGAAATAGACCACTTGCTACACAGCTATTAAATATCGATGCTAATTGCGGTGATATTATTTCTATTACAGACAAGATAGTTTTTACAGACAGCCCCCACCAGTGGGTAGACACTTTCATACATTGAACATGTCCAAATTTTCTTGAACTATGATATGTATGGAGATTGTACTAAATGGGAGGCCACATTTTATACTGGTGTCTGCAACATTCTATAGCCAATATTACAAACTCAATAAATTAGTATTAAAATGTTGGTGCGTCTGACAGAATGACATTTGAAGCTAGAATTAATCGAACAAAAATTTCAAAGTTATACCGGCTATTTACGGATGTTTGTGTATTTCTCTTGTTATTTTACCGTTGTTACTGATTTATACGTGAGCACTCCGTTATCATCGTCGAGTTGAGACCTTTTCCTCCGATTTAGCGTGAAGACTGCGCCCTATCAGTGATACTGCAGTGTGTTGTTTATACCACTGCATTTTCGTTTTCGAGACGGGGACTATTTTGCTTATGAATATGTCTAGAAAATCTTTTCAAAAGTGTGTGATATGCAATAGAAGGAGTTCTTCTATACATAGTTTATTTCTTGCCGCCCTGCCCTTAGATCCTTCCAGGTAAGTTCTTATAATCATTTTCCTGTAGTGCATAACAGTAAACTCTGGACGGGGATGTTGTTTCAGTTAATGTTTCTTCTTACGATTTCAACGTATAATATGCTATTATTTTATGTAAGCTGTTAAGAATGCAGCCACATCATTTTGTGAAGTCATGTGTAACCTACACATGACTTCACAAAATGATGTGGCTATAATAATTATATTAGAGGAATGGTTGCTTTAATGATTGTCTCATTACCATCAATGTAAAGAAATTAAAACATACTGTACTGCAAAGTTGCCTCCTCTTTAATAACAATAATTTTCTGTAATCTTCAATAAGGTATCTTCTGCCTATGCTCTATGGGATCTGGTGAGGTGACACAAATAGATATTTTATGTTCATGTTAAACCTGTAGATGCATTTAACATCCCTGAGACCCCCTATTGCCTACAGGCATGCCTGGTGTAAGAATTATGGTTAAAAACTTTATAAAGTAATAAACACAAATCTTGTAAATTGTTTAGATCTCATTTGTTGGAGTTATCAATTTGTACGTAATTATAAAATTATAGTATTTAATTATATATGTTTCAGATGTCAAAAATGGGTTCAAGCAATTAGCCAGCAGGATTTAGTACATTTACCTATAGAAAAACTGCATCAGTTAAAATTTGTATGTGGCATACATTTTGCTGCAGAAGATTTTAACAAAAATGGAAATCGTCTGCTAAAAACTGCTGTGCCTAAATTGAACCTGCCCCATCCTCCACTGCCACAAGAGTTGTTTGCTGATTTTCCTCAGACAATCGGATGTCAAAGAACACAATTTCCTAGAGGTGAGTAATTTCAATGCAGGGCTATAATTAGTTTTGGCTCTGGATGTGTCCTTGTCATTTAAGGCCTAGGCCTGCCTAGGCATAAACCTAGGCTAGGAAGCCATGCTTTCTGACCTATGCCATGCCCTGAGCCATGCAAACTCTTAATCTATTTACACACTAAACATTATTATTGTGTGTTTACTACCTAAGACTACCGTTTCTATCTATATCATCACACCAGTTCCCTTGCGGGGTAGGCAGAGAGTATAGAGTTGCAACAGGTTCTTTTTACTTAAAAACCTCTCTGGCTTCCTCCACTCTCATAGTTTGTCTCACGCATGCTCACCGGTACTACTTTTTTATAGATAATAACCCTAGATATGAGTGATGGTTGACCTTGATCATACCCTGTGGTTCCACCCTGAATTATTATTATACCACATATTGCATCAAAATTTGTTATATTTACACACACACACAGCGTCACGCCTATATTCCCCAAGCAGGGGTGGTAGAGGTGCACTGAGTACACCCACTTTTCGCCGACGATGTTAGGTCCCATGTAATAGCAATTGTTATATTTATTTATTATTAATGAGTCTAAAGGTTAACCCCATTCATGTACACAATAGCAACGTACAATTATAGTACAATTGACATACAAATAATGTAATATTGCATAATACTAAATTGTCATGGTTAAAAATGTGCATAGTGATAATGATGTCCTGGGTTCAAATCCTTCTATTACATGGGACATAACATCGTCAGTGAAAAGTGGGTGTACACATTACACCTCTGCCACTCCTGCTTCAGAAATATAGAAGAGGCGGTGTTTATTTATTTTTATTAATTATTTTTTTAACCAATTATGTGATGGTTAGTATGTTATCGTTATGTACTTACCATAATAATATACTCAAAAAATTAAAATCAAAAGTTTTTTTATTTATGTAGACCAAAAGGCACTTATGAATAGTCAAAAAGGGAAAATTATTAATTACTTAAGACTCTATCACCCGTTTGGAAAGTCATTCCTGTTTAGAAGAAGGGCAAGGCACTCCACGGTTACTCTTTTTTAAAAATGAGTTTTACAATTCTTTTTGTATACATTGCATTTATGGAGTATGGGAGAACAATGCAGAACGACCTAATAAATATATGAGTTTAAGTATAGATTAATCATAAGTGTACTTAGATTCATGGTATTTGTCAGTGTCTACATACTCCTCTTATTTACAAAATAGAGATGTTGTAGAGGTATATAATAAAAAGCATAATAATAATAGTAATAGAAAGTGTTACTATAAAATATGTAAAGAGTGCGTACAAAACAACTGGTCATATCTCCAGTGTGATGCCGAACGAGACAAAATTCAACAGCATTATGGTACATGTTCAGTCAGACAAAGGACAGGGGACAGACCAGTCCCCACCAGCAGCACCCGTTCACGAGTATGACCTGAGAAGCAGCCATCACTCTCCTCAACCATTTTAGAGGGAAAAGAATGACCCGCTCCACAGAGCCGCCACTAGCAAAGACATTTTAGTGAGCATGACCAATCCACGACCCTGTCGACATCGTTCGAGAATAATATTTAAAATCAATGAATGCTCGCTAGGCAGGACACGCTGCACTTAACATTATATTCTTCTAAATTTCAGTTAATTTGTGTAAAGGCATTTTTATCATTTAAAAAAATCATATAGTGTATTATATCCTTTACTCATTAGTGAAGATTTAATATACCTTTTAAATCTGTCAAGTGGCAACTAACATGGGCTTTGGTATCTTATTGAAGCAGCGAATACCGACTTCTACGAAGGAAGTAAATACTGTACTGACTTTGATATTTGATTATTTCATGAGATTTGAGCCAATGTTCAGTATCACAGAATAAATGGACGTTGTATTTCCTAAGAAATAATTCTATCTCGAGATCTTTGCCGGCTAAACCTTGCATATTCTGATGAAAAATATTTAATTCTATTGACTTAGCTGTTGTCGCATTCACTAGTTTAAACAATGGTCATAACTATGGTCACACAACCTTATGTTGCTGCCAGTATCAATAATTATATTTTGGTTTATATTGCATATAACCGCGTCATTTCTTTGTATATTAAATCGATACCTCCTAAGTATAATGAGTCAACTAACATTATAGTAATTTTACAGGAGAGCGATTTAAAGGCAAATCGTGTATATTTTAATGAAATCAAACTATTTCGAAATAAATTAAATGTTTTTTTAATAAAGATTGGAAGCTCTTTCTTTGGTATAAAATGATTTTGCTGACTTTTGTTCTTAAATGACATTTTATGTACATGTCTGGGTATACGCCCGCGGGACTCAATAGTAAAATGGTTTAACTACCAGTTATTGAATATAACTGGTAGTTTAACTACCAGTTATATTCATGTAGGTTGTCCATCAAAATCCATGGTTTACACCAAAATATTATGAAATATTATTGTCATTTTATTAATATCATCTTACTTTTGGTTGTTTTCGGGATTTTTTGTCTCACTTAATAATAAAATGTTGATATTACATCACTTGACTCATTATACTAGAAAAGTACTTAGCTAGGTTAGCATTTGAAACCTCAACGTATACTGGACTAATATAATTTACCGAGGCATTTCATTTACTCATTTTAATTCTAATATAATATCTGTACATAATAATTATGGGATCATTTGACTCCATTATAATAATGATATAATTATAATCAAAAACAAGGCGAGGTGACGGTAGCCTAGTGCTAGAACGTTTGACTGCCACGTCGTGAGTTCGATCCATCGATGTCTGTTTGGAGATAATTATGTGCATACTCAAATTGAGTTATCGTTCACCTCTCTGCCTCGGAGAGCACGTAAAGCCGACGATCCCGGCTGTCATGAACATCTATGGTAGTCTTTATTGGGAAGTCAGTGCCTTCAATCTTATATCCTCACAACCGGTCTAACCATACGAATATCGGTATCCCTTTAGGTTACGGAGGTCAGATGGCAGTCGTTCCGTGGAAAACTGATATTCAGCGAATAACCGGTTAGACCAGCGGACAAACTTACGAAATGTGGGATTAATAAAGGCTAGGAAGAAGAAGAAGAATCATAAACAAAAACAAAGCACTTTAAAGAATCGCAATGTATTTTTCACCACAATTAAGTAGGAACATATTTTTAAACTTTTTTTACCCTTACTAAAGCTACAAGTTAAACAAATCAACGAAAACAAATTATCAATTTTGTATCATTAGTTTCATAAAAAAAACAACAAACAATCAATACAAATAAAAACTAAAACAGGTACTTGTCTAGTAGGTCGATCAAAATAATAAGAACTATAAATGGTAACTTACATATATAACATAAACATCTAAAATTCTAGGCAATTCTTATGCTCAAAAAATAGCTATAAGGTTTAACAAAATAAATAGTAATATTGAAGGTTTAACAAATTAAAAATCAGTCATTAGAGTTAGTTGAGATAAAATTATTAAAAATAAATGATACTTCTTAGGAATCACCAGCGTCTTACAAAGATCCATCAAGTCTTTGTGCTTATTTTGCCCAACAGGAATGGATGTCTGATAAGCTAAAGAAATATATCTATATCAGTGTTCAACTCTCTACGATTTCGAGTAGCTTTAGGTTTCTTTACACAATCTATCCACTTGTACGCATAGTCTTGGTAACTCGTTTTTATACAAGACCCTAAATGGGTTTTCTGCTTTAACTACTACTTCCGTTACTTTATTCCAAGGCATTTTAGATCCATCATTAGTAGTTGTCCAGTTGTTTATAAGTTTTAGCTTTGAATTGAAATCGTTTATTAAATCCTGAGACACTTCAATAACTTTGTATGGCTTTTAATCGGATTTGACAAATCTAAAAGCTGTATACCATTGGTCAGGCGTATAAAGCATTTTATCTTTCGTCTGTCTTTCAATTAAAGCATGCATACTGTCGCCTTCGTTTTGAGTGTGACCCACTATTAGAAAGCGATGGCTAATATCTATACTAAACTTCGAACTAGCTAACATATACATTAAGAAAACTGTTTCTATGTTGGCCTCCACAGTTGTCTGACCAGCACCGGTAATCTTTGACACCTCCACCCACCGTATCCTCTATAAACTTAAAAACACCGCTGGAAATTTCATTTGCACCTCTTTGCTGTCTGTTGATTCCATGAAAAACAATAACCTTGGTGAGATCCCAGATTGAATAACGTGAAATTATACGAAGAAAGTTACCGTTTATAATAAAAAGTACCACGTAGTAGTACGTAGTAATAAGAAATAGTGTAAAGACGTTTAGAATTTTCTTTATCCACAAATCTTTTTTTTCAGCTCTTACAGCATACCTTGCCAATAGTCCCATTGTCTTGAGTGGTCTCCAATACTCCAAAACTTATCAAAAATTCTTTGCCGAATATCTTCTGTTAATTTCTCACTATATTTTTTCCGACAAGTTACGGGGCAAGAAGTTTTCATAATTCTCTTACCATGTACTCTTCCGTTTCTACTGACATATTCCAAATCTCTTATTAACATTATATTTCCTCTCTTGATCCTTCCATTTTTTATAGAAACGTTCTCTTAGCCTTCCTTTATCTTTTATAGTATTATTAACGTTATTGGACGGTGAGTATGTGATATCATTATGTGATATCAATGTAAAATGCAGGAGTGGCGACCGCAGGACTGTCCATTAACTCGAAATTAACAAGAGACTAAAACAAACAATAATTGAATTAAAAATGTAAGAATTTATATTTCTGTATAAAACATGCCAATAACAAGTAATAAAATATATAACACCTAAAAAAATATATTATAACACAATTAACACAAAAATATCAAAAAATGAATTAGTACCTTATTATAGCCAGATGATTCAAGTGTCTTTTTTATAAAGTTTGTTCGCCGTATACTGGTGGAACTGAAACTTATATCAATGCGTCTACCCTCACGCCCCGCGAACACTGGTACAATGTTATTTGGATCAGTATACAATGTACGATTTTCACTGATGTTTAAATTGATTTAGTATACGTGAAATTATCTCGGTAATTATTGTTATTTTTTAATTTTTTTTAACACTAGCATTAAGATCATGGTTTATTATGTACGTTTATATCAAAATACTAAAATACCTAAATTTGTTAGATGACTCATTATACTTAGGAGGTATCGAAATGCTAACAATGTAGCCAACTGTCGTTTAGTTGTAAAGTAATACAATTAACATTATGTTGTTTCAGCAATTCTCAGTGATTGTTCTAGTAGAGTACTTAACCAAAGTATTAATCAGCCCAATGAGAATCCTACTGCAATTGAAGGTATGTAATTATAACTACAATAAACAACTTGATCCTGACATTTCTCAATTCTTCCCATTGTCTGTAACCCTTAGGCAGTGTGAATAATATTAAAAAGCTGTATGATTGTCCACTACTGGTGGCCGATGGGAAGGTTTTTAAAAAGTCATGTCACTGTCCACCAATGGTGGTTAATGGAAATAATTCAAAAAGTTGTGTCACTGACCACCATTATATTAGTAGACAAGTGAGTGGTGGACAATAGGAATGATCGATTTTCTTTGTATATCATACTACCCAGTGAGTGAGCCATATTTAACTTTTATATTTAGACTCTATTCTATTTTAGGTTTAACAATAACAACTAATATGAGTCAGCCCCCAGTGTGTATGGAACTGGATGAACCAATTGCTTCAACATCTGCTATTGTAACAGAAAGTACACCTAGTGTCATTTCAACAGGACTGGGTTTGTATTAATTTATGATAGTATTTATGATGATCTGCTATTTATTTATACATATAATAAAACTGTAACCAAGCCGAATCTGTACATTGAATATTTTTCGAAAATTTGAAATGGGGTACATTTACTTATCGATATAGAGGCCGAAACAATTTTTTTTTGGAATTCTTGTCTGTCTGTCCGTCTGTCTCATGGTGTTTCAATCACGCAAAACATACCGCGGGTAACAGCTAGTGATGATATAAAAATTTCCAAATTTTTATACAATGATTAAGTGTGTTTTTGTTTGCAGGCACCACTGACTCACAGGTTAAACCAGAACCATCCACCACACGAAAGGCAAAATCCACCGGTAAGCTTTCTGTATTCTGTAATTCATATAAATGTCTATATTGGCTGGGCGCTATTTCAGAATATGACTATGCTATTTTTGTAGTCCAAGATGGTGGCTTGAAAAATTGTAGACCACAAGTATTACAATCGTACATTTTTGTTGCAGTTGGGCAAAAGCATTTAATTGGACCTAAAGAAGATAAGCTTTTGCAGCGTCTCAAGACTGCTAAGGATTCCCTGAAGGTTCTAGCTAAAACATCTATTGATTTAGACAAATTAGAGTCAAACTTTTTGAAAAATCTACTGTCAGATACTTTAAAGAACCAGAAGCGGAAGCATCATGGAAAACGCTGGGATATAAAAAACAAAATATTGTCTTTAGCAATATTCAAACGTTCTCCTAGAACATTTAGATACCTGCAAAAAATAATGCCGCTGCCTAGTGAGAAAACTTTACACCGAATAATTAAAAACATTCCCATAGAAACAGGTATAAATCATACAATTATAGACAATCTTATAAAAAGAATTGCTGATTCACCTGCTCGTGACAAAGTATTCGCGTTACTATTCGACGAGATGGCCTTAAAAAAGCGATTAATTTACAATGAAAGCACAGATAAGGTGGAGGGGTATGTCGATCTAGGAGAGGATATGGGACGATATCCAAATATCGCAGATCATGCGCTAGTATTTATGCTCCAAGGAATTTGTAAATCAGTCAAGCAGCCTTTGGCTTACTATTTTGTAGAAGGTACCATTTCAACTGAAAAATTGGCTGCAATCATAAAAAAAATTATTGTCTATAACCTCACGCCAGATCCCTTGCGGGGTAGGCAGAGAGTACAGAGTTCCAACAGGTTCTTTCCTTACATACCTCTCTGGCTTCCTCGACTCTCATAGTTCGTCTCATACACGCTCGCCGGTTACGGAGACTCTTGACTTTTCCATCAGATAAGACTCGGTTTATTTGGTCGTGGTAAGATAGTCTAGGTCTTCCCCGGTACCTGCATCCTTCCACTTTCACATTGTATATCTGTTTTGTCATTCTTTCCTCTGGCATTCTTTCTATATGCCCGAACCAACGGAGCATGCCCTTTCTCATCTTTACACCGATACTATCTTTCATACCTACTCGCTGTCTTACTATGCTGTTGCTAATGCGGTCGGTCAGCTTCACTCCGCACATCTTCCGCAGAGCTCGCATTTCTACCGCATTTATCCTACTTTCATTCTCCTTCTTACATACCCAGCTCTCGCTACCATATAACAGCGTTGGGACAAGAACTCCATTATGTATGGCCAGCTGCGCCTTATGGCTTAAGTGCCGGCTCCCGAGTAGCTTTCCCATCGCACCATTCACTCTGTTCCCTGCACTCACTCTTCTCTCTATGTCAGCGGTGTATTTCCCATCCTTACTGAAGGCGCATCCAAGATATACAAACTCATTCACTTGCTCCAGCACATCGTTACCAACCACAATCCTTACATTCGTTCTGGTTTCTTCCCTTTCAAAAACCATAATCTTGGTTTTCTTCACATTCAAGTGTAAGCCATTGATCATGCAGTCGTCTTTCATAACTGTGACTAGTGTTTGCAGATCAGTGGCTGTTGGCGCTATTAAAACCGCGTCATCTGCATAAAGTAGATGGTTTACCACTAAGTCACCCATTTGTACACCTTCATTCATCGCTTTCAGTCTTTGAAGACTTTTGTCCAGATATATTATAAACAGTCTAGCGGACAGCACGCAACCCTGCTTGACGCCGATTTTAACGTCAAACCAGGGTGACCTGTTACCACCCACCCGTACGCATGCCTTGCAGTCCACATAAGTGGACTGGACGGCTCGCAACAGAGTGCCATCTATACCATACTCTGGCAAAATGTCCCAAAGTCTCTTTCGCACAACTCTGTCAAATGCCTTCTCCAGATCTACAAAACCGCAGAAAACCTTCCGGCCCACTGCCAGATGCTTCTCTACGATGTTGCGGAGTGAGAAGACTTGATCCGAACATCCTCTTCCAGACCTGAAACCCCCTTGTGCCTCGCACAACATTCCATCGGACTTCACGCGCATTCTCCGTTCAATAATTTTACCGTACACCTTGGCTGCCAAGCTGATCAAACTGATGGCTCTGTAATTGGCGCAGTCATATTGTGAACCCTTGCCTTTATACAAGGGTACTATGACTGCGCGGCGCCAATCTGTAGGGACTCTACCGGTCCTCCAGCAAAGGTTTGCAAGGGCCTGGAAAGCGTCCCGGACGAAAAATTATTATAACCCTTAAAAATGCTGGAATTTGCATAGTAACTAATGTATGTCACCAAGGCCCAACAAATGTTGGCGCACTGAATTTATTAAAAAAGTTCTCACATTTAACTGTAGAAACCAATTTTTTCTTAGTAGAGGAAGAAAAAGTTTTTATCATGTATGACATACCACATTTATTCAAATCTGTAAGAAATAATTTTTACAAGGCAAGAGAAATAAAATATGGTGACAAAACGGGAAGGTGGCGTCACCTTATAGAAGCAGAAGAAAGAAATAGAAATTTCCTAAATTTTCATAAATTAAACCAAACAGTGGTAAACCCTATATAAAATTAAGATGAGGGTCAAATATGCTGCACATGCACTAAGCAACACAATGGCAGCAGTCTTAAAGATGATGGCCTTTAAACAGATACAGAAGAAAAAGAAATAAATGAAAGAGCTTCCATTATAGAGGAGCTGGATCGATTGTTCGATGCCACTAATGGGCCATCATCGCACAAAGATGTGAAAAAGGGCATCCGTGAGAATGTCTCCAATCAGTCCAACCATGCGGAGAAATGGAACTATTATTTAAAAAAAAATGGATACAGTTAAATTTATAAAGTCAGATTCCCAGCTGCAGCTTAGTCATGTGAGATGCATCAATGGCTTTAAGATCTCTCTAAAATCATTAAAAGATATTTGGTGGCTATTGAATACGAAAGGAATAAAATATCTAAATCTGCGTCAGTTGAACCAAGATGCTTTGGAAAACCTGTTTGGTTTAATACGTCAGCATGGCGTTACTAATAAAAACCCTACGTGCTCCCATTTTACGGCGGCTCTAAAAACTGTTTTAGTGGCCGGATATACAGCATCAGTTAGTCGCGGTTCAAACTGTGAAGAGGATCAGAACAAATTTTATTTAAATTTTCAAGATATACTAAGAGATAAAGAAGGAATTAGTATTGCAAATAGCTCTGTACAAGATCAACACATAGAAATAGAAAAAATAGAATATCCAATAATATCATTACCTGAAGTTTTTCATGAATACGAAAATGACCTAACAAATATCGAAGAGCAACCAATAGTATATGTAAGTGGATATGTTGCTGCTAAACTTCTGTTTAAAAATTCGTGTGACATTTGTAAAGGATGTTTTAAAAATGAGAATCCTAAAAATCAAGATGGACTGTACTATATATCACTAAGGGAATGGTGGCATGACAAACAATCTCTTACATACCCTACAAAATACCTTTGCGACACAATTGCAATAGCAACAAATATCTTTCAAAATAATGTTGCTAAAGATTTACATAAACAAAATATTAGCTGCATCACAAGCTTGGAATTGATGGTTCATTGCAATATGAATTGGATTGTTTGTTGTGAACACCGTGAAATAATAACGAAAACTTTATTTAATATAATAAGTAAAATGTTTATACGAAAACAATGTCTAATTTTAAATAGCACTGTAAAAAAAGATGAAAATGAGAACGCAGACTTAACAAAACGAGCTCAGCAACAAAGTAAAGAAAAATAATACTTTATATACGATAATTTCTTAACTGCGGGCGGCGGGGTGCGGTGTGCTCTGGGCGGTAGTGGTTTTCGAAGTCTCTTACCTGAATTGCACCTCGGACAGGCTGGACTTTTGGGGTGGTTATATCCTTCGGCAGCCTGGTGACTTCGACGTGGTCGAATGTGACAGGGGGCAGCCTATGCAGCTGCTTAGCCACAAAAGCGTGCACGTCGACAGAATCTGTCACCTTTAGCAATCTGATTATGTCCCTTTTCGTCCCTCCTGCGAGACAGTATTCGGTGCTAAACTGAAATAAATCGAGAATTGCAATAATTCGAATATACAGTGTGGCACTCCCGAATTCGAGCGCGCACTGCACTGCACTGACACTACCTAAATATACACTGGTCATGTAATTCCTACTGTAGGTTTCAAACTATTTAAGGCCTGAACTAGATATAACTCTTAATTTTGTAATGTTTCACTATCGTTCTATCTGCCAATCTTCAGTTAAATAAGTTTTGTATAGAATGTGCTAAGTCACCTAACGCCCGGTTTCAATATTTAACTTACGGATAGAAATTTGACGCCTAGCCTAGCAAATCTATCCTTGAGTGGAATATTGAAACCGGCCATAAGTAAAGCTAGCAAAGTGTAGCTTACTGAAGTGACCCTGCCACACTTACACTAATAACCATGTAAAAGATTGGCTTAAAATGTATAATTTGTGACCTCAAAATAAACTGTGCATTGCATGGTAGCCCGGTCAAGTTAGACATGCAAGGTTCCAAAAAAGCATAGAGCTGAAAATTTGTACGAATGTTCGGAACACCATTATAAATGAAGAGTCCCCGTCGATCCGACTTTTGAAACAAAACATATTCGAGGTCAAAGTTCGCAAATATGGGTTTTTCGTTTTTCAGCCAAACGGTAAGTTTTATTATAAAAATAGGTCAGCCTAAAATTAGATCATGCAATGGTCTATAAAATGTCTTTACATTTTTTCTTCTAAGAGTTACCGTTTCTGAGATTTAACGATTCAAAAAGTTAAAAAAGTTGTGTTCTTCGATTACGAAGAATGCATAAATTATACAGGGTCACAATAGATCGTGGAATAGGCCTACCGGGGAAACCACGTTAAAAAAAACGCGCCAAGTACACTACCTCACAGGTGGTGTGGAAACGTGTGCATATTATGAAGAACACAACTTTTTAACTTTTTCAATCGTTATATTTAAGAAACGGCGACACTTAGGAGAAAAAGTTTTTTTAAAAGAGACACAATTTTTATAGACAATCATGATCTACAATTTTAGTCTGACCTATTTTTGTAATAAATCTTACCATTTGGCTGAAAACCCCATATTTGCGAACTTCGACCTTAATTTTTTTTTTTTTGCAAATGTCGGATCGATGGGGACTTTACACATTTCATTTATAATGGTAGCCCGAACATTCGTAAAAATTTTCAGCTCTGTGAATTTTTGTAACCTTTCCCCTATTTTTGGGCTAAGTTGCCCGGGCTATCTATCTATATCATCACGCCAGATCCCTTGCGGGGTAGGCAGAGAGAACCGAGTTACCGGGCTATGGCTGTGTTGATTAGTACATGAGTCCCCTTGGTGTATATTAATAATTGGCGCCTTTTTTGCTTATATACTACCCTTTCCCAAGACTTTTCGAGAAAAGTCTTGGGAAAGGGTAGTCAGTATCGCTGAAAAAGGAATGGTAGTAATTGCAAAATGGTTAGAGAGAAACCTCCTTACCCTAAATTTAAATAAATCGAAGTATATTGCGTTTCACAAAACCGTTGCTTCAAGACCACCTTCAGTGCCACCTCTCATAATTCATAAGTGTGATTCCAAATCCAAATCGACATGTGATTGTAGTGTGATCAGCAATATTGACTCTGTTCGATACCTAGGAGTCATATTGGACGAACGATTGTCATTTACAAAGCATGTAGTTCACTTATCGGGTAGAGTTAGGAAAACTATTTATATTATGAAATCCCTTCGTAATAGTGCAGACAAAGATACCCTGATCATGGTTTACAAAGCACTAACACAGTCCTTGTTTTATTATTGTACTTTGGCTTGGGGAGGTGCAATCAAAACTAAAATGATCCAACTGGAAAGAGCTCAACGAGCAGTCCTTAAAGTTTTGTTGCAAAAGCCCTTCAGGTTCTCTACAGATGAACTATATCGTGAGTGTATGGTACTGAGAGTGCGTCAAATATTTATTTTGAAAGCTACTATCTCGATGCATAAATACATTATCAAATCTCCTGACTTCTACCTTCTTACCCAACGGCGTATTTTTCAGGTACCTATGCCTCCTATAAAAACAACATTCATAAAACGGCAGGCTATCTACTTGCGTCCTTCTGTGTACAACAGAGTTTGTCAACACATAAAACATTCTTCCATTAGAAATGTAAAAAATATTGTAAAGAAGTGGTTAATCACTTCATCCTATGATGCCACTGAACGTATTCTTACAAATCATATTTAATTCATTAGCACGCACGCACGCACGCACGCACGCACGCACGCACGCACGCACGCACGCACGCACGCACGCACGCACGCACGCACGCACGCACGCACGCACGCACGCACGCACACACACGCACACACACTCAATTACAATCGCACGCGATACGCACAAGCAGGCTTGTATTATACAGGAGATTTTAATTTGTCGTTTTTGATGCATTACAATGTTTAATTGAATATTTTTAATTTAATAGTTTAATTTTATATTTTATAATAGCGTTACCTTTATGTTAATGTGAGTCAATTTTATTTGGTTTTCTTTTTAATATATTTTGTTATAACTTGTACCTGAACCTGTTTCCAACAAAATTGTAAACCAGAATATTTGAAATGGTCTGGTTCCTGCGATACAAGCCACGAGCTTAGTGCAGGAATCGTTGTTAAAATAATTGTAACTCTTATGATAATAAATAAATAAATATAAATATTAAATAAGGATATCTTGTTTAGATCTAAAATAGACAATAGCCGAAAGTAACTTTTTTTTTTTTTTTTTTTTTCTTTTTCTTTTTTTTTTTTATAAAACGTAGCCCCACACTAGGATTTATTCCTGTGTCGTGGGTGCGTTTACAAACATGAAAATTCACAAACAAATACCCAGACCGGAACAAATAATTGTGGATCACACAAAGATTTGTCCCGTGCGGGAATCGAACCCGCGACTATTCGACACAGTGGGCGGAGCAGCTCAAACTCTTAACCACTGCGCTAAATCGTCCGTCCAGCTTACTTTAAATTTAACATCACGCCGTGTTTCAATTCTGGTATTATAATATGATTATAATCAGAAATGGGCAAAATGTAATCAGATTATAGATTAACCAGCCCCGCTTGGGATAATATAGGCGTGATGGTGTATTAATGATTAACGTTTAAAATTACATTTTGTAATCTTCAACGATTACCATTACACTTTTAATGTTGAATCATGATTAAATATTACAAAATGCAATTGTAATCATTAATCTGATTACATTTTGCCAATATCTGATTATAATACAATAATAATGATTTTTTAGTTTGATATTGAGTCGAAATATTTATCCAATCTTTACAAATTTTTGTACAACATTTGATTTAGGCATTCAAAATAAAGTTATAGAAATAAATAATACATTCCGCCTTTTATTTATGACTAAAAGTTTTCGTAATAATAATAATAATAAGAGAACCTAAAGCTGGTAACCCTAGTAGGGACTATCGATATCGGTATTTCATTTAAGTATAAGCACAGCACTAGCTATCGATAAAATTTTGTATATGTCAGCTCGGGACTAGCTGTCACTGCGGGAATGTTGGCAGCTCTTCATATTTTTACAATGTTGGTATGGATTTCGTGCGGAAATTTTAGCTAAAGTAAAGACAATGTTCTAAGTGCAGTCACTCTATGGTAGTGATTATATACTCTTTGTATGAATCTAACAAAAATTTCAAAGTTATACCGGCCATTTTCGGATGTTTGTGTATTTCTCTTGCTATTTTACCTTTGCTACTGATTTATGCGTGAATACTCCGTTATCATCGTCGAGTTGAGACCTTTTCCTCCGATTTAGCGTGAAGACTCCGCCCTATCAGTGATACTGCTGTGCTTGTTTATACCACTGCATTTTCGTTTTCGTGACGGACTATTTTGCTTATGAATATCTCTAGAAAATTAATTCAAAACTGTGTGATATGTGGCGGAAGGAGATCTTCTATTCCTAGTTAATTTACTGCCGCCCTGCCCTTAGATCCTACCAGGTAAGTTCTTATAACGATTTTCATGTTGTGTAAAGATGGGTTAATATCGATATTTTTCAGTATTAGTAATATGAATATATTCGTCAAGTAATATTATAATACTTAAACTAATATTTGAATATTACTGATATCTTTTATTATGAAGGTTATATTTATTTTTTTAATTTGACATTGATATTGGTATTATTGGATTAACAAGTTGTTTAATATGTACTCCTTAGAGCAAAGTGTTTGCTCCCTCATAGATAACTGGCAACATATGATATTTTATTTTTTTTATTATATTTTTATTTAAGGTGTTTTTGGTTTCACTGGAATAAGCTCATGTTCTTGAATTGCATTTTTATTCGTAGCAATAATTAAATTTTTAGTTTTCAAATGTCTGTTTGAATTAGATACAATTCTTTTAAAGCTACATTTTGACACAAATCGTACATTTTGCAAGCTTATTTTGTTCGGAATCAACTGTGAAATAATGCAAAACTTCGCTTACTCTAGCTCGCTTCATATTTAAATACAAGTTTTTTTTATGTACGTATGTACCTATCTCACTAAAATATGACCACTTATACCTAACTTCAGTAAAATTTTACTTTAAACTGTTACACAATAAATTATCGCTATTTTTGTATGAACTTTCACACAATATAATAGTTATAATAATAACAAATATGTAACACGTTACACTATAAGACTGCACTCAGAAATGAATAAAAATTAAAAGTTTAGGTTTTGTTCACCAAATCCACTTGAATCTGTTTACAAGTGTACTTTCGATACCTCGGGGTTCAAAGGGCGAATAGGACATTTTGATGAAAATGACTTTTTAGCATTATAATTATTGTGATAAGGTTAAGAACTCATTTCCGCTAAAATGTCCTTTACGCCGTTTGAACCCCGAGGTATCAATACTTTTAACTCCGTTGTCAACCTTATATTTTTATTTATAGATTATGTATTGATAGTTTTGAGAACCAAAATAATAAAGTTGCAGCATAATATTATCTCAATATTTTATAACATTTATGTAGATAGTATTATGACCCTATGTATATGTAAAATAATTAAACAACAAAGTGTTGCTTCCGTTAATCTTATAGTGATATAGACATAGTTAACTTGTAACACAATCGTATTGGAGAAATCATGAAATGAAACTAATATGACAATATGGTAAATAATTTTATTAATATAATAGAATTCAAATTAATTAAAACTAAAAAAGTTAAAGGCGGCATGGTTGTATTTAAAAATACCGCTCCCGCGGTCGCCTTGTCATAAATAAAACACAAACTAATCCCCACCCCTTTCTATATGTAACCAACGCTGAAATGAATCAAACGGCTAACAGAACATTTTTTTAAAAGCACTTACAGCGCTTCACCACCGTGCGTTGAATAAGCGTTCTTACGAACGAGGGGTAAAGATATTATGTATTCTTTCTCGCTCGCTCGCATCCGTTATGATATGGAATACCCGAAGATTCGGCGAATATTTACGAAAACCAGTATTCGGGTGCCGATACTGATACGTATGCTAATATGAATATGAATCGACTGTAGTTAGGAGGTCGTTGTATGAATAAAGAGAATATCAGAATATTAGTATATTAGAATCGGTCGGATTACTAATACATGAATACACCTGATATTACTAATATCTTAGCGAATATTAATATATCGGTTCCACCGCTAATGTTGTGCATAACAGTCCACTCTGGACGGGGATGATGTTACAGTTAATGTTTCTTCTTATTGTTTCAATGTAAAATATGCTATTATTATTTGAAAGCTGTTCAGAACGCGGCCACATCTTTTTGTTGAAATCGTCTAGGTTTTAATAATTATATTAGAGGAATGGTTGCTTTAATGATTATCTCATTACCCTCAATGTAAAGAAAACAAAACACTTATACTATTCTGCTAAGTCGCCTTGTCTTTAATAATAGTAGCCTGTATGGGATCTGGGGTGATGATACAAATAGAAATTTTGTGTACATGTTAAACCTGTGGATGTATTTAACATCCTTGAGACTCCCTATTGCCTACAGGCATGCCTGGTGTGAGAATTATGGTTAAAACACTGTATGAAGTAACAAACAAGTCCTGTAAATTGTTCTGATTTCATTAGTTGTAGTTATCAATTTGTATGTAATTATAAAATTAAGTATTTAATTACATACGTTTCAGATGTCAAAAATATGTTCAAGCAATTGACCAGCAGTATTTAGTACATTAACATGGCATACATTTTGCTGCAGAAGATTTTAACAAGAATGGAAGTCGTCTGCTGAAAACTGCTGTGGCCATATTGAACCTGCCCCATCCTCCATTGCCACAAGAGTAGCTTGTTGATTTTCTCCAGACAATTAGATGTCAAAGAACACAATGTCCTAGAGGTGAGTAGTTTCAATGCAGGGCTATAATTAGTTTTGGCTAACTAGATGTTTCCTTGTCATTTAACTTTATGCCTAGGCTAGGATGCCATGGTATCTGCACTGAGCCATGTAAACTCTTGATCTATTTACACACTAAACATTGTTATTGTGTGTTTACTACCTAAGACTACTTTCTGATAGATAACAAAACCTAGATATGAGTGATGGTTGACATTGATCATACTATGTGATTCCACCCTAAGTTATAATAATAATAATAAATCCTTTAATTGGACCAACTGGGATCAGGTGTTAGTAGAACATTTACTCTTAATTTAATTACTCTTAATTTAATAAACGCTTTATTATTATTATTATAATTAGGGTTAGTAAAGAAACATTAACAACAACAAAACGCAATAAGTCACACAAATCAAGTCTGTACATAAAGCATACAGTAATGATTCATGTACAGACAGTAGAGTCTATCAGCCATGGCCCTTAGGATGCTGTTGGAACTGCCCCAAACCCTCTGCAACAGGGATGCGCACCGTTTTCGCATAGTGGCGAAAAAGCAATCAACTCTCGCCTCGGCGAACATTCCTGACGCGCTGCAGAATCGGGGCAGTCCCATCAGCACTCTAAACGCAGTATTATATTGTATGCGCAGAGCCGTGTACTGCCTGTGTGTGTAATACACCCAAAGGCAGCTCGTGTAGAAGGATGTACAAAAAGCTCTAAAAAGAGTAATTTTAACACCCCTCGAACAGCGAGCAACCTTCGGGAGATCATGTTAGCTCTTATAGACAATGCCCTGCGCTCTTTCTCTATATATCTGCATCGTCCTTAAAGCCTGAGGTCACGATATGCCCAAGATATTTAAATTGTTCAACCCTATTAAGTGGGGTACTGTTGAGTCTGATGGCTGGTATATAATCTGGACATTTACCTCCGGCCCGAAAGACCATGCATTCACTTTTCTTAGTGTTATATATGCTAGTGTTATATATCCCTCCTTCTTCCTATCCTTGATTATGCAGACGCCAGTTATGTCGATCTTACTGAGAGCCAACTTAATAAACTTGAGGGGCTTCAAAATTTTTGCATAAGATTCATATTTGGTTTGCGAAAATATGATCATATTTCAGAATTCCGTGATAAGCTCAAGTGGCTACCAATTCGTCTTCGCCGGAATCCTCACTTGTTATCGCTTTTATACAACATCTTGTTCAATCCAGCATCTCCATCCTATCTCAAAGAACGATTTGAGTTTCTTCACGAAACACATTCAAGATTCCTAAGGTCATCGGAAAATCTCAGACTAAAAACACCGATGCATTCCACAAATTTCTATGGTAAATCTTTTTCAGTTCAAGCTGCCCGCTTGTGGAATGCATTACCTGAGTCAATTAGACGTGCACTGACATTTGCTACTTTTAAACTACGATTCGTTCTTGCGCAATAACGCCCGCGAACGTTCGTTTTGGCAATACGATTGGACCACTCCTGAACCAATTACATTACTGATACTAAAAATACTAAAAAATACACTCCTAATTTAGTAATAACTTAAGAAGCGAATAAGTTACAGTCGACTAAACCGAACCATTGGTTACAACTTTATCATATTGGGAATCCTATTCATAACTGAATTATTTCATACCATGAAATTTTCATTTCATACCAAACTTCCTTTGCTTCTTTGTATGTGACTGTATTTATAAGTAAAAACAAAAATTGCAATGGGTAACTTTCTAGTTAGTTCTAGATGTCCAACCGTGAGAATTGAGTGTTTCTCAACTTATTATTATGTATCCCCCATTAATAATAAATAAATAATATCAAGTTCCTTAGGACTTAGATTATTGCTGATACTACATAATATTTATCATACCTGTGATAAGAATATACTTTTGATTATTCTTGTTTAAGATAATCCATACTTTCAAATACTGTAACTCAATATTTCATCCACCGTAGCTTGTCAACATAATATCATTAAATTTTCAAATGGATATTTTTATCAAGTCATTTGCATGACTTTATTTTCTTTTTATATATAGATACCTATTTCTAAGATACATGTAACATGTGGATGTAATAATTTAAATATAACAATACCAAAATTGCAAATTTTTGTATGATATCTCAATCCAATATTTTTTACTGAAACACCTTTAAATAAATTACAACATATAGAGTGCTCTAAAACCAACTTGTTACTTTAATGGTAGCAGTTTGTGCTTGTGTTATCATAACTATACCAGAAAACATCACTGGTGTTCAAAATAACTGTACACATTCCAAACTAATTACAAAACTATTTTTATAGTTATTAATTTCTTGAATAATCTTATTTAATTACATATTATTTATTGATTATCATATGATCAAACAAAAATACAGTAAAAACATCTAATTCTCCAAATGATGAATTGATGTATAGCTTTCCATTGTGTGTGCCTCAAATTTCTAATATTATGAAGTACACTATAATTGATGCAGGAAATAATCAAGAACCCAAAACCATTGAACTCATTACATGATAGAAAACTGAATAGGTACTAATAAATTTTCTATTAGTATATTTATTATGACTGAAAGGTCTAGCGTGTTAGCATTAAGTTTTTATTTCAAATTATTAAACAATAGTGTTTCTAATAATAATGTTTCTATACATAATGTTAAACATATGTAGGACAAGATTCACTTGTCTGAAGTGCAAGTACTTGCACAAAAACCAATAAAATTATGTTTGTCGTTGAAGGCATTATTAGTGTCATAGATACATACCACCGTCAGTGAATACCTTTAACCTCCAATATTATGGTTTCTTTGTAAAACCCATGTTGTATTCCTAATTGTTTTTCTGAATTTTTCAACAACTTAAAAACCAAGTCCTTGTGTAAAATGCCTATCATGCTTTTTGTACCTCACTTTCTTTGGTAGGAGATTTCCAATGTCCAACGTGATGTTGTTTTTGGTGAACTGATAGGTACACTGTGACTTAATATTTCCATACCCAGGATGAGGATTGTTGTTCTATATTGGTTACAACGGTGGTCGTTTTATGAAATTTTAACTACTGGCTATGACTAGCTAGTTAATAATTCCATATTGATAATCCACTATATTAACACTCCTTTTATGCAAAATATATACTGCTGACCTTAAAGGTTCTTATCTCAATAAAGGTTTCATGACTGTATTGTTAGGATTCATCTTTTCTGGCTACACTGCAAGGAGTCTAGGTTGATAATATTGATAGATAATTATTAGTTCTATGTTAACTGGATAGACCAGGTATTTTATATTATCTTTTAAGTATCTTTGTGCATAACACAAATTATCCCACAACCTGCCTGCCGCAGCATCGGTAGGATAAGATATTATATTTGGAATGTATCCACAGTCCTGTTGCTTGTCAGTTACAACAGGCATTGCCATTAGTATATTACTTTGGCTTATTTGGTTATAAACCCTGTTCAGGAATAAGTATTGCTGGATTTAACTTTTTTAATACAAGTACTCATAATTTCGCACAATTCTTTGTGTAATAAGCTCCAGTTTGGGCTATTTCAGTATTATTATACAAGTATGTCTAATAATGAAATCAATAAAAACACTGTTTCTGCAAAGGAGTGACTTTTGTTATTAATAATGTATTGTTATACATAAACAATGTCACTTTAATTACCCTTTCAGTAAGTCTCCTTTTGGAGATATAATATGACAAATTGCTTATAGTTTATAGCAATAGTCTTTGTATTTACTGTTTTAGGCATGTTTAAGGTATGTATTTTAGGTAACATTTTTGATTCTTACCATTGTAGAAATGTGAACTGCACAGGAACACCTCATGGATGAAACCTATGAGTAGTATGACCTTCAGCACATATCTCGTATGGGCCCCAAGTCTTGCGGATCACGCCGATGTATCTCGTACACCACTCGTGTCCTTGAATTATCGTCAAGTCTTGCGGACCACGTCGATGTATCTCGTACATCACCCGTGTCCTTAAAATGCCATCGATCCTAAAGAATCATAATAATTGATGAACGTCCCCCTAATTTCTCTTATTGGAGGTATAACATTGCCAATTTATAGACGGTTAATAATCGTTTTCAGGTATATTTCGTGTTAAACTGTTTGTACACGAATAGGGACATAGACTTCATAAGTTTACTTTTCGGGCGACAAAGCTTTCCCAAATTTTAATATGACGAAATTCACGTCTCCAAATATTAGATATTATATAAATAAACAAGTTAAGCTGAAAACACCACACATAAACAACTATCGGTTGATCTTTATAGAATGTACTCCTTTGCCAGGACGTAAACTTTTCTAAATTTGCCTATACGATGTTTTAAATTTATTTCACACGGTCACTTGAGTATATTACAACCTTTTTGTTATATAATTTCAGTGCCAAACCAAAATTATTAAATTAAATGTCGACCAAAACTTTATTACAAAGCATCGGCTGCCGCGCTTTCAAAAGAATGGTTCCAGAGGTTATGTCCACAGATACCATAGAGGCGGCGTTGACTTTTGAAGGATCTAAATGACGCGCGGTTGCCAAGCGACTCGAGAGAGCTGCTAATATAGTTTATATCGAGAACGAAGGACACAGTATAATAATTGATAACCGTCCCCCTAATTTCTCTTATTGGAGGTATAACATTGCCAATTTATAGACGGTTAATAATCGTTTTCAGGTATATTTCGTGTTAAACTGTTTGTACACGAATAGAGACATAGACTTCATAAGTTTACTTTTCGGACGACGAAGCTTTCCCAAATTTTAATATGACGAAACTCACGTCTCCAAATATTAGATATTATATAAATAAACAAGTTAAGCTGAAAACACCACACATAAACAACTATCGGTTGATCTTTATAGAATGTACTCCTTTGCCAGGACGTAAACTTTTCTAAATTTGCCTATACGATGTTTTAAATTTATTTCACACGGTCACTTGAGTATATTACAACCTTTTTGTTATATAATTTCAGTGCCATAACAAGATTATTAAATTAAATGTCGACCAAAACTTTATTACAAAGCATCGGCTGCCGCACTTTCAAAAGAATGGTTCCAGAGGTTATGTCCACAGATACCATAGAGGCGGCGTTGACTTTTGAAGGATCTAAATGACGCGCGGTTGCCAAGCGACTCGAGAGAGCTGCTAATATAGTTTATATCGAGAACGAAGGACACAGTATAATAATTGATAACCGTCCCCCTAATTTCTCTTATTGGAGGTATAACATTGCCAATTTATAGACGGTTAATAATCGTTTTCAGGTATATTTCGTGTTAAACTGTTTGTACACGAATAGAGACATAGACTTCATAAGTTTACTTTTCGGACGAGAAGCTTTCCCAAATTTTAATATGACGAAACTCACGTCTCCAAATATTAGATATTATATAAATAAACAAGTTAAGCTGAAAACACCACACAAACAACTATCGGTTGATCTTTATAGAATGTACTCCTTTGCCAGGACGTAAACTTTTCTAAATTTGCCTATACGATGTTTTAAATTTATTTCACACGGTCACTTGAGTATATTACAACCTTTTTGTTATATAATTTCAGTGCCATAACAAAATTATTAAATTAAATGTCGACCAAAACTTTATTACAAAGCATCGGCTGCCGCGCTTTCAAAAGAATGGTTCCAGAGGTTATGTCCACAGATACCATAGAGGCGGCGTTGACTTTTGAAGGATCTAAATGACGCGCGGTTGCCAAGCGACTCGAGAGAGCTGCTAATATAGTTTATATCGAGAACGAAGGACACAGTATAATAATTGATAACCGTCCCCCTAATTTCTCTTATTGGAGGTATAACATTGCCAATTTATAGACGGTTAATAATCGTTTTCAGGTATATTTCGTGTTAAACTGTTTGTACACGAATAGAGACATAGACTTCATAAGTTTACTTTTCGGACGACGAAGCTTTCCCAAATTTTAATATGACGAAACTCACGTCTCCAAATATTAGATATTATATAAATAAACAAGTTAAGCTGAAAACACCACACATAAACAACTATCGGTTGATCTTTATAGAATGTACTCCTTTGCCAGGACGTAAACTTTTCTAAATTTGCCTATACGATGTTTTAAATTTATTTCACACGGTCACTTGAGTATATTACAACCTTTTTGTTATATAATTTCAGTGCCATAACAAAATTATTAAATTAAATGTCGACCAAAACTTTATTACAAAGCATCGGCTGCCGCACTTTCAAAAGAATGGTTCCAGAGGTTATGTCCACAGATACCATAGAGGCGGCGTTGACTTTTGAAGGATCTAAATGACGCGCGGTTGCCAAGCGACTCGAGAGAGCTGCTAATATAGTTTATATCGAGAACGAAGGACACAGTATAATAATTGATAACCGTCCCCCTAATTTCTCTTATTGGAGGTATAACATTGCCAATTTATAGACGGTTAATAATCGTTTTCAGGTATATTTCGTGTTAAACTGTTTGTACACGAATAGAGACATAGACTTCATAAGTTTACTTTTCGGACGAGAAGCTTTCCCAAATTTTAATATGACGAAACTCACGTCTCCAAATATTAGATATTATATAAATAAACAAGTTAAGCTGAAAACACCACACAAACAACTATCGGTTGATCTTTATAGAATGTACTCCTTTGCCAGGACGTAAACTTTTCTAAATTTGCCTATACGATGTTTTAAATTTATTTCACACGGTCACTTGAGTATATTACAACCTTTTTGTTATATAATTTCAGTGCCATAACAAAATTATTAAATTAAATGTCGACCAAAACTTTATTACAAAGCATCGGCTGCCGCGCTTTCAAAAGAATGGTTCCAGAGGTTATGTCCACAGATACCATAGAGGCGGCGTTGACTTTTGAAGGATCTAAATGACGCGCGGTTGCCAAGCGACTCGAGAGAGCTGCTAATATAGTTTATATCGAGAACGAAGGACACAGTATAATAATTGATAACCGTCCCCCTAATTTCTCTTATTGGAGGTATAACATTGCCAATATATAGACGGTTAATAATCGTTTTCAGGTATATTTCGTGTTAAACTGTTTGTACACGAATAGAGACATAGACTTCATAAGTTTACTTTTCGGACGACGAAGCTTTCCCAAATTTTAATATGACGAAACTCACGTCTCCAAATATTAGATATTATATAAATAAACAAGTTAAGCTGAAAACACCACACATAAACAACTATCGGTTGATCTTTATAGAATGTACTCCTTTGCCAGGACGTAAACTTTTCTAAATTTGCCTATACGATGTTTTAAATTTATTTCACACGGTCACTTGAGTATATTACAACCTTTTTGTTATATAATTTCAGTGCCATAACAAAATTATTAAATTAAATGTCGACCAAAACTTTATTACAAAGCATCGGCTGCCGCACTTTCAAAAGAATGGTTCCAGAGGTTATGTCCACAGATACCATAGAGGCGGCGTTGACTTTTGAAGGATCTAAATGACGCGCGGTTGCCAAGCGACTCGAGAGAGCTGCTAATATAGTTTATATCGAGAACGAAGGACACAGTATAATAATTGATAACCGTCCCCCTAATTTCTCTTATTGGAGGTATAACATTGCCAATTTATAGACGGTTAATAATCGTTTTCAGGTATATTTCGTGTTAAACTGTTTGTACACGAATAGAGACATAGACTTCATAAGTTTACTTTTCGGACGAGAAGCTTTCCCAAATTTTAATATGACGAAACTCACGTCTCCAAATATTAGATATTATATAAATAAACAAGTTAAGCTGAAAACACCACACAAACAACTATCGGTTGATCTTTATAGAATGTACTCCTTTGCCAGGACGTAAACTTTTCTAAATTTGCCTATACGATGTTTTAAATTTATTTCACACGGTCACTTGAGTATATTACAACCTTTTTGTTATATAATTTCAGTGCCATAACAAAATTATTAAATTAAATGTCGACCAAAACTTTATTACAAAGCATCGGCTGCCGCGCTTTCAAAAGAATGGTTCCAGAGGTTATGTCCACAGATACCATAGAGGCGGCGTTGACTTTTGAAGGATCTAAATGACGCGCGGTTGCCAAGCGACTCGAGAGAGCTGCTAATATAGTTTATATCGAGAACGAAGGACACAGTATAATAATTGATAACCGTCCCCCTAATTTCTCTTATTGGAGGTATAACATTGCCAATATATAGACGGTTAATAATCGTTTTCAGGTATATTTCGTGTTAAACTGTTTGTACACGAATAGAGACATAGACTTCATAAGTTTACTTTTCGGACGACGAAGCTTTCCCAAATTTTAATATGACGAAACTCACGTCTCTAAATATTAGATATTATATAAATAAACAAGTTAAGCTGAAAAACACCACAAATAAACAACTATCGGTTGATCTTTTTAGAATGTACTTCTTTGCCAGGACGCAAACTTTTCTAAATTTGCCTATACGATTTTTTAAATTTATTTCACAAGGTCACTTGAGTATATTACAACCTTTTTGTTATATAATTTCAGTGCCATAACAAGATTATTAAATTAAATGTCGACCAAAAACTTTATTACAAAGCGTCGGCTGCCGCGCTTTCAAAAGAATGCTTGCAGAGGTTATGTCCACAGATACCATAGAGGCGGCGTTGACTTTTCAATTGTCTAAATGACGCGCGGTTGCCAAGCGACTCGAGAGAGCTGCTAATATAGTTTATATCGAGAACGAAGGACACAGTATAATAATAAAATAAAATGTACAAAGGCGAGCTTAACTCAAAATTGAGTTCTCTGACAGCAAACCTTTGAGTGACAGAGATACAAAACATTAAAATAAGGATAGAAAAGCTCAATTTACTGGTAGCCTTCCAAAAATTACGAAAGTCGTGTTTATTATTAAGTAAGGCCAGTTCATTCATTTTTAGCTGTTCATTGTTCTTTTGACACCACCGCAATCGTGATTTAAACAATTTCCGACTTTCATTCATCTCACTCCAGAGACAACCCGACCTTGGTTTACCTTGCAAAATCCATTGTTAAAATTTATACCTTGCCTTCCTGTGACTGTCACTTACATGCTCATTCCACCCAATTACCGGTTTTCTTCTGTCCGTGGGGAGAGAATAGAGTGAGTGTCAGTGGCTGCTTGGCAGTGTGTTATACCACACTTTGCATCAAAATTGGTTTTGTATTTATTTATTGTTAACCCCATTCATGTACACAACAGCAACCTACAATTATAGTACAATTAACATACAAATAATGTAATATTGCATAATACTACCTTGTCAGTCTCATGGTAAACAATGCACATAGCGATTACAATATCCTGGGTTCAAATCCTGGGGTCATACAAAATGTAGTTTTTCTGATGAGAAATTCTCAGTCAATAAGGGGTCTAGAATTATGCCAGCTAAGTGGCAATAGATAACCTTCTATTACATGGGACCTAACATCGTCGGTAAAAAGTGGGTGAACCCACATTACGCATCTGCGACTCCTGCTTCAGTTTTTTAACCGACTTCAAAAAGGAGGAGGTTCTATGTTCGGTTGTATGTATGTTCAGCGATATTTCCGTCAATTGTGGACCGATTTTGATAATTTTTTTTGCATTGGGTTCAGTATATCTCCAAGGTGGTCCCATATTAATTTTATTGACATTGGACCTTGGACTTAGAAGATACACCAGGGAACTCCTTAACGACAAACAATAGGCATGTGTAAATTGAGATATTATGGGTAATACGTCAATCCTATAGGTCCTATAGGTACCCTACTATAGAATAATTCACTGGTCACTTAAAATTGGAAAATAAAAATCTTTTATAAAAAAAGGTAAACTGACTTCAAAAAGCAAAAAAATAAATATTTGAAGTCGGTGCCAAGTAACCGACTGCACCAACCAGCACAGACTTCAAATATTTATTTTTTTGCTTTTTGAAGTCGGTTTACCTTTTTTTATAAAAGATTTTTATTATTTTTATTGATGCTTTTATCAACCAATCATGTGATGATTTTGATGGTTGGATGGTTGATAAAAGCAGTATGTTATTGTTATGTATACTTACTATAATGACATACTAATTAGCATTATTTTGTTTTAGTAAGAAAGGTGATGATACAAATAGATATTTTGTGTACATGTTAAACCTGTGGATGTATTTAACATCCCTGAGACTCCCTATTGCCGACAGGCATGCCTGGTGTGAGAATTATGGTGAAAACACTGTATGAAGTAACAAACAAATCCTGTAAATTGTTCAGATTTCATTAGTTGTAGTTATTTTTTTTTATTTTTTTTTTCCAAAATACTGCTATCATTACAGGGTAATCCCTAATGCAATAGAGTACATTTTCACTTCAGCTTATAACATATAACAAATAGCGCTAATCTTGTGAATTCACTCAGAACCAAACAAAATATGTCTCCTTCGTTCGCCACAAGGTTGAGGGTGCGGAGTGCGCGCGTCAGGGGCGCCTCTTTCAGTAGGTTGGTGCGCGCGCTCGGCACCTGCAGCAGCTGCGGCCGCCGGCGCCGGTATACGTACCTGTCTGGGACGCATAGACCTATCCGTGCTAGCATATTTGGATTGTGCACTTTCCCTCTGAGTATTTTGAATAGGTACAATGCGAGTGCGAGTGCCCTCCGAACCCTCAATTCAGTATAGCCTACCATGCCTAAGACAAATAAAGTTGGATACATCAACGGGTACAGTGGATAGACCCCATAGTACTTCATATACAAGTACCGAACAAATTTATTCTGAACTCGCTCCAACATGAGATTATATTTAATTTCATGTGGGCTCCAGATGATTGCGTTGCATTCTAATTGACTACGAACCAGTGCATTGTATAATGTTATAATTGCCTTAATGTTTGTAAAGCCTCGAACCGTACGGAGTAAAAAGCCTAAATTGCTGTATGCTTTTTTACAGATCTTGATTATATGATTACGAAACGTTAGCCCAGAATTAAAACAGACTCCTAAATCCCTAACTTCTGTAACTCGGACCAATGGAGTGCCCTCAATGTTGTAATTGTGGACAACTGGTGTGCGTGCGCGAGAGAAGGTGATTGTTGCACATTTTGAAGTGTTTAACTGTAAATGGTTTTTTTTTACTCCAGGCTACCACCCTATCTATATCCGTTTGTAGCTTTTCACAGTCATTTGTATTTCTTATCACTCTGTATAACTTCAAGTCGTCCGCAAATAACAAACATTTTGCGTACTTTACCACTTTGGGGAGATCATTTACCATGATGATAAACTCCATTGGTCCGAGATTACTGCCTTGACTTACCCCAGACCGAGTATCATACGACTCAGAGACGCATCCCGCGTATTCTACATACTGATGCCTATCTTTCATGTAGCTTGCGAAAAACTTTAGTAAATGTGGAGTGAAACCGATACCGGCCAACTTGCTAAGCAGTATGTCGTTATCGACTAAGTCGAACGCTTTTTTAAAGTCAAAGTAAGCGGCATCGGTTTGTACTCCACTGTCCACTGCTGGGATTACATCCGCCATATAGCTTAAAAGGTTAGTGGCGGTGCTTCTCGCGGGGCGAAAACCGTGCTGAGCGTCTGTGATCTGTGTACTGACCTGCCCAAATATAGATTTTTGAATCGCGGATTCTAACACTTTCGCCGGAGTTGACAATACGGCTACCGGCCTATATTCCTCCACTTTCATAGCCGATCGTCCTTTAGGGACTGGAACGACGCGGGTTAATTTCCACCTGTTTGGAAATACACCTGTTTTTAAGCACATGTTATAGATATAATGTAGCGGCTCAGCAAGAACTGATCGACAATCCCTAAATATATAAGGTGGGATGCCATCCGGCCCCGTGGATCTCTTTGGTTTTAACTGCTGAAGCGCGCGCTGTACATCCTTTAGTTCCAGTCGATCTAGATGAACCCGCGCTGCTTCGTTCCCGTCGCCCGAACCCGTCATCGCCGCTCTCACATTCAACTCAGCGCGCCTTTCACTATACACTGAATGAAAATATTCCGCAAATTCTTTAGCACATTCCTCACTAGTTAAAACTTCCCCGTTCTTTAAAATTATCTGTGACATTCTACTTTCCCTTTTAGAATTAATGTAATTCCAGAATGACTTAGGGTCTTTTAACAATTGATTTTGAACGCGATTCCGATATTGTTCTTGTGCTTGCGCTATCATATTTTTTACCTTGGTTCTACACTGGGCGAACGCTTCGTAATCAACCCTCGAGCCCCTCTCTTTGTATCTCTTATGAAGAGTTGCCTTCAATTTTATGTCGCGAATTATTTCAATAGTGTACCATTCGGGGTAACAGTACCTCGAACTGACACTACTTTGCTTTTTTCTCGGAACACAGTCATCCAATATCGAATTAAAAGTGTCATAAAAAAAATCTAAACTCCCTTCTAAACCTAATTTATACATTGGAGACCAATCCACTACGCCAGTTAATGTATATAATAGTGAAAAATTTGCTTTATAAAAATTCCAACCTGAGTGGGTGTCCTCGCTTGCAGTAGCTTTAGCCGAGCTGGTCGGGCGGCGCGGGCCACGGCTTGGCGCCTCCGCCGCGCGCACACACACTTCCCCTCCCTCCGCAAACGTACTCAACACGAGATCTAACTGTCGATCGTTTTTATTACTTATTTTGTTACTCTGAGTGAATCCACAATATGTCTGAAAGTATTCACAGTAATTAATAATATCTGACGAGCAAGAAAACAAGTTAAAGTCTCCTATTACTACGATCTCTTTGTAACGATTGCAATATTCTTCTATTATTTTAAATAACAACATGTATTCATTGTCATTACTGTGTGGTGGAATATAAACCACACACAATAAAAACAAAAACCGATTTCTTTGATAGACGGTAGCACTAACTATTTCGAATGCATGCGCATCTATGTTTATGTCCCTCGGCCCAGCTGGTCCTGGCGAAACTCCCGTAGCTCCACCAACAAGTCTGTGTCAGTGTCACATAATTTGGTGTTTCTACGATTACCACGCTCAGTATTTACATAGCTCGGTGTGAAAGTTTTATCCATTACAGTATTCCCTCGAACCGGCGTATCTAAATTACCTATCTTCGGATTACTGCTAATGCATTCTGGACACTTCCAATTGCTTTTGCACTCTTCAGGTAAGGCTTCAAACTTTTCCATAGTGATAGCAAGGCACTTAAGATGGTATATCTTCTTGCATGATAATTGCGAACATTCCATATAGGAAATGTCGTAAATCACGGCACTGCAGCCGTTACACTTCGTAACCATTTGATTATAATCTTATATTTGCTTTTAATCTATCACACTAAGACAACACGTCCGCACACTCCTTATCAATTTGTATGTAATTATAAAATTATAGTATTTAATTGCAAATGTTTAAGATGTCAAAAATAGGTTCAAGCAATTGACCAGCAGTATTTAGTATATTTACATGGCATACATTTTGCTGCAGAAGATTTTAACAAGAATGGAAGTCGTCTGCTGAAAACTGCTGTGGCCAAATTGAACCTGCCCCATCCTCCATTGCCACAAGAGTAGCTTGTTGATTTTCTCCACACAATTAGATGTCAAAGAACACAATGTCCAAGAGGTGAGTAGTTTCAATGCAGGGCTATAATTAGTTTTGGCTAACTAGATGTTTCCTTGTCATTTAAATTTATGCCTAGGCTAGGATGCCATGCTATCTGCACTGAGCCATGTAAACTCTTGATCTATTTACACACTAAACATTGTTATTGTGTTTACTACCTAAGACTACTTTCTGATAGATAATAAACCTAGATATGAGGGTGGTTGACATTGATCATACTCTGTGATTCCACCCTAAGTTATACCACACTTTGCATCAGAATTTGTTAAAATTATTTATTGTTAACCCCAATTATGTACACACCAGCAACCTACATTAAGATGTTCTGGGTTCAAATCCTGGGGTCAGACAAAATGTAGTTTTTCTGATGAGAAATTCTCAGTCAATAAGGGGTCTAGAATTATGCCAGCTAAGTGGCAATAGGTAACCTTCTATTACATGTATAATAAAACTCCACAAATTCACAACAAACTCAACTTTATTGCACTCTTGCACAACTTAACAATCAACACTTGTCGTCCGTCCGCGCCGACGAATCACACCCAACTGTCGCCTTTTTCCCCGATCGCCTCCCTACTCCCCGTCGACAGTTTGAATCCATTTTGAATCATATCAGTGTTGCCAGCGCGGATAAAACGATTTAATAATTAGTCGATTACATTTAGTTAATAAATCATTACAAAATATAGTAAAATAATCATGTATAACACATTAAACCTAACACTCGTCCATCCTGACGACGTGTATGTCCTCATACACTAAAACAAAACCTAACACTCGTAATTGTATCCTAATTTTAAACATTAATACAATATAATTTAATATACCTAGTAAATATAAAATATCATGATACACTGCTTGAAATGTTAAGACTTGCATACATCATTGGTAGTAGGTAAACTTATTCATCATTTTATCTAAAATCTCTATGTTATTGTTTACACCCGGGTAATTCCTCCTTTTGGAGTTCTTTAGTCAGCTCTAACTTATTGGAGTTCCTATCCCGTCTCCAACTTTTGGAGTTCCTGTTCTTCTCCAACTTTTGGGAGCTTCGCCGTTCTTCTCCAACTTTTGGAGCTTCGCCGTTCTTCTCCAACTTTTGGAGCTTCGCCGTTCTTCTCCAACTTTTGGAGCTTCGCCGTTCTTCTCCAACTTTTGGAGCTTCGCCGTTCTTCTCCAACTTTTGGAGCTTCGCCGTTCTTCTCCAACTTTTGGAGCATCCCCGTTCTTCTCCAACTTTTGGAGCATCCCCGTTCTTCTCCAACTTTTGGAGTATCCCCGTTCTTCTCCAACTTTTGGAGCATCCCCGTTCTTCTCCAACTTTTGGAGCTTTCCCTTGCTTCTCCAACTTTTGGAGCTTCCCCGTTTTTCTCCAACTTTTGGAGCTTCCCCGATCGCCTCCCTACTCCCCGTCGACAGTTTGAATCCATTTTGAAATATATCAGTGTTGCCAGCGCGGATAAAACGATTTAATAATTAGTCGATTACATTTAATTAATAAATCATTACAAAATATAGTAAAATAATCATGTATAACACATTAAACCTAACACATGGGACCTAACATCGTCGGTAAAAAGTGGGTGTACACATTACACCTCTGCCACTCCTGCTTCAGAAATATAGGCGTGACGGTATTTATTTATTTTTATTGATGCTTTCATCAACCAATCATGTGATGATCGGTTGATAAAAGCAGTATGTTATTGTTATGTTCTTACTATAATGACATACTAAGTAGCATTATTTTGTTTCAGCAATCCTCAGTGATTGTTCTAGTAGAGTACTTAATCAAATTATAAATCAGCCCAATGAGAATCCTACTTGAAGTGAAGGTATGTAATTGTAACTACAATGATACTTAAACTATAACTGCCTATAACTGCTTTGTTGGTCTAGTGGTAAAGCGCATCGCTTTGTGATCACGACGTCCTGGGTTCAAATCCTAGGTCGGATATGTTTAGTTTTTCTAACGAAAATTTCCAGAGTCTGGAATTGTACCCGGTGTATGGCAATAGGCTCGCCCCCTATTACATGGGACCTAACATCGTCGGCGAAACGTGGGTGTACTTAGTACACCTCTGCCACTCCCGCTTGGGGAATATAGGCGTGTCGAATGATACTTAAACTACTTGATCGTGAAATTTCTCAATCCTTCCCATTGTCTCTAAGCCTTAGGCAGTATGAATAATATTAAAAAGCTGTATGACTGTCCACCACTGGTGGCCAATGGGAAGGTTACTGCCTAGCCTGTATGGGATCTGGCATGATGATACAAATAGTTATTTTGTGTACATATTAAACCTATTATGTATTTAACATCCCTGAGACTCCCTATTGTCTACAGGCATGCCTGGTGTGAGAATTATGGTTAAAACACTATATGAAGTAACAAACACAAATCCTGTAAATTGTTCAGATTTCATTTGTTGTAGTTATCAATTTGTTTGTAATTATAAAATTATAGTATTTAATTACATATGTTTTAGATGTCAAAAATAGGTTCAAGCAATTGGGCAGCAGGATTTAGTACATTTACTTATTAGCAGTATCCATTTTGCTGCAGAAGATTTTAACAAGTATGGAAATCGTCTGCTGAAAACTGTTGTGCCCACATTGAACCTGCCCCATCTTTCACTGCCACAAGAGTTGTTTGATGATTTTCTCCAGACAATCGGATGTTAAAGAGCACAATTTCCTAGAGGTGAGTAATTCGTATGCAAGGCTATAATTAGTTTGGCTCTGGATATTTCCTTGTCATTTAACTTTATGCTTAGGCTAGGATGCCATGCTATCTGACCTATAAATAAGCCATGCAAACTTTTGATTCATTTACTCACCAAACATTGTTATTGTGTGTTTACCACCTAAGACTACTTTTTTATAGATAATAAACCTAGATATGAGTGATGGTTGTCATTGGTCATACTCTGTGGTTCCACCCTAAGTTATCACACCATACATTGCATCATTATTTGTTATATTTATTTATTGCACAACAACAACCTACAATTACAGTACAATAACATACAGTACAGTAACATACAAATAATGTAATATTGCATAATACGACCTTGTCAGTCTCATGGCGAATATTAAGAGTAGTGATCACGAGGTCCTGGGTTCAAATCCTGGGTCAGACCAAATGTAGTTTTTTCTGATGAGAAACTCTCAGTCAATATGGGTTCTAGAATTATGCCAGCTAAGTGGCAATAGATAACCTTCTATTACATGGGACCTAACATCTTCGGCGAAAAGTGGGTGTACTCAGTACACCTCTGCCACCCCCGCTTGGGGAATATAGGAGTGATGGTGTTTATTTATTTTTATTAACGCTTTTATTAACCAATCATATGGGGGGTCTGTCCAAGAGCGTGCTCGTCGCGACCCCTGCCAGTCATTATGGCTGCAATCTTGGACCGAAGACGTACCGCAGTGCGGGCTAGGGCGTCCCCCCGAGGCGACGCGTACCGGCCCGCCCCCGTCGGTACGAATATAGGTGGAAGCGGCGATGGGGGCCGCCACCCATCACGCCGGGCCCGAACTGGCGAGTCGTGGGGTGCAGAGTGCCGAATAGGCACTTGGAATGTAAGAGGTGGTATGGAAGATAAGATGCATGAGGTGATTGATGTAATGAAAGAGAGACGCCTGGATGCTCTGTGTGTAACAGAGACTAAGCGGAGGGGCAGTGAAACCTGTGATCTGCCTGATGGAACGATGGCTCTGTGGTCTGGTGTACCGCAGAGCAGTCGTGCCAGCATGGGGGTGGGTATCTTGCTGTCCCGTCGCCTGGCCTCTGGAGTGAGAGATTATGGCCTGTGCGATGCGAGACTTCTCTGGGTCCGTTTAAAACTGGGTGTCACTAGAGTATTTTTGGTCGCAGCGTATGCTCCCGTAAGCTCGTCGACACCCCAGGACCTTGAGAAGTTTTGGGATAATGTCAGGGAAGTTCTGGATTTGGCTGAGGCTAACGAAAAGGTGATTCTGTGTGGCGATCTGAACGGATGGGTAGGAACCAGGCGGCAAACTTGCGACGCTGCTCTGGGTCCTTATGGTGATAAGAGAGTGAACGATGCAGGTAAGCTCATTGTAGATGTTTGTTTGGAAAGGGGTCTCCTTGTGTCTAATACGATATTCCAGCATAAGGACATACATATGTATACGTGGAGAAGGAATGAACAAAAAAGCATGATAGATCTGATCCTGGTTGATAACCGTCTCCGAAGCAAACTACAAGATACGCGTGCGTATAGAGGCCCCACTCTGGAATCAGACCACTATCTCGTAGTTGCGCGGTTTAGTGGTCTGTTCAGGAAGTGGAGGCACTGGCGAGAGCGTATCCCCTTCGGAGACCTTGAAAGATTAAAGGTTGAAAAGTTGCAAGATGAGAGCGTGAGGAGAATGTATGAAGACAGAGTCCGGGACAAGCTTTTGACAGCAGGCTCTTCGGACTCAAATGTAGATGAATGCTGGAATAGCCTGAAAGAGAGTTTGGTGGAATCCGCGAAAGAAGTATGTGGTTGCTCAAAGAAGCATATTACAGCAAAAGGTGATGCATGGTGGGATGCGGAGTTGCAAAGCTCCGTAGAAAGTAAGAAGAAAGCGTGGCAGGACTATGTATCTTCTTTGAACCTGAATGCCAGTATGACAGAGATGAGGAAAGAAATATACCGGCAATGCAAGAATGCCACTAAAACTTTAGTGAAAGAAAAGCGTGAAAGAGCCAGTATGATTGAGGAGGAGAGGCTGGCGAAGAACTTCGAGAACAACACCAAACTCTTTTGGAGTAAGGTGAGAAAGGCTCGAGGTGATTCGTCAGGCTCCAGAATGGAAAGGATAAAATCTAAAGATGGTGACATTCTTGCAGACACACAAGCTGTGCTAAACCGGTGGAGTGAATATTTTGGAGAAATGTATGGAGATGACCCGGATGCTGATGCCGCAGACGTGCCTAAAGGCGAGATTGCGGCACCAGAATCAACGGAGGACATCACTATGGAAGAAGTTGAATGGGCGATAGGAAGTATGAAAAACAGTAAAGCTGCGGGAGTAGACATGATATCTGCCGAGATGATCAAATATGGTGGAACTTGCGTCCGGGACGCTTTCCGGGCCCTTGCAAACCTTTGCTGGAGGACCGGTAGAGTCCCTACAGATTGGCGCCGCGCAGTCATAGTACCCTTGTATAAAGGCAAGGGTTCACAATATGACTGCGCCAATTACAGAGCCATCAGTTTGATCAGCTTGGCAGCCAAGGTGTACGGTAAAATTATTGAACGGAGAATGCGCGTGAAGTCCGATGGAATGTTGTGCGAGGCACAAGGGGGTTTCAGGTCTGGAAGAGGATGTTCGGATCAAGTCTTCTCACTCCGCAACATCGTAGAGAAGCATCTGGCAGTGGGCCGGAAGGTTTTCTGCGGTTTTGTAGATCTGGAGAAGGCATTTGACAGAGTTGTGCGAAAGAGACTTTGGGACATTTTGCCAGAGTATGGTATAGATGGCACTCTGTTGCGAGCCGTCCAGTCCACTTATGTGGGCTGCAAGGCATGCGTACGGGTGGGTGGTAACAGGTCACCCTGGTTTGACGTTAAAATCGGCGTCAAGCAGGGTTGCGTGCTGTCCGCTAGACTGTTTATAATATATCTGGACAAAAGTCTTCAAAGACTGAAAGCGATGAATGAAGGTGTACAAATGGGTGACTTAGTGGTAAACCATCTACTTTATGCAGATGACGCGGTTTTAATAGCGCCAACAGCCACTGATCTGCAAACACTAGTCACAGTTATGAAAGACGACTGCATGATCATGCTTACACTTGAATGTGAAGAAAACCAAGATTATGGTTTTTGAAAGGGAAGAAACCAGAACGAATGTAAGGATTGTGGTTGGTAACGATGTGCTGGAGCAAGTGAATGAGTTTGTATATCTTGGATGCGCCTTCAGTAAGGATGGGAAATACACCGCTGACATAGAGAGAAGAGTGAGTGCAGGGAACAGAGTGAATGGTGCGATGGGAAAGCTACTCGGGAGCCGGCACTTAAGCCATAAGGCGCAGCTGGCCATACATAACGGAGTTCTTGTCCCAACGCTGTTATATGGTAGCGAGAGCTGGGTATGTAAGAAGGAGAATGAAAGTAGGATAAATGCGGTAGAAATGCGAGCTCTGCGGAAGATGTGCGGAGTGAAGCTGACCGACCGCATTAGCAACAGCATAGTAAGACAGCGAGTAGGTATGAAAGATAGTATCGGTGTAAAGATGAGAAAGGGCATGCTCCGTTGGTTCGGGCATATAGAAAGAATGCCAGAGGAAAGAATGACAAAACAGATATACAATGTGAAAGTGGAAGGATGCAGGTACCGGGGAAGACCTAGACTATCTTACCACGACCAAATAAACCGAGTCTTATCTGATGGAAAAGTCAAGAGTCTCCGTAACCGGCGAGCGTGTATGAGACGAACTATGAGAGTCGAGGAAGCCAGAGAGGTATGTAAGGAAAGAACCTGTTGGAACTCTGTACTCTCTGCCTACCCCGCAAGGGATCTGGCGTGAGGTTATAGATAGATAGATAGATAGATTAACCAATCATGTGATGATTAGTATGCTATTGTTATGTACGTACTAATGATATAACAAATTAGCATTATTTTGTTTTAGCAATCCTCAGTGATTGTTCTAGTAGAATACTTAATCAAAGTATTAATCAGCCCAATGAGAATCCTACTGAACTACAATGAACAACTTGATCCTAAAATTCCTCAATCCTTCCCATTGTCTTCAACCCTTAGGCAGTGTGAATAATATTAAAAAGCTGTATGATTGCCCACCTGGTGGCCAATGGGAAGGTTTTCAAAAAGTCATGTCACTGTCCACCAGTGGTTATTAATGTCCCTTACTGGTGAACAGTGGGAATAGCTTTTAAAAGTTGTGTCACTAGCCACCACTATATTAGTAGACAAGTGGGTGGCGGACTATTGGAGTGATCAAATTTCTTTTTATTTCATACTTACCCAGTGGGTGAGCCATATTTAACTTTTATATATTCTATAATATATACTCTTTCCTATTTCACTCCATGCTCGAAGCGATGTGTGCCGGGGTTGGAGGTTTCTTTGATGTTGTGGTCCCCCGTTCCGCGCGTGCTCTCGCAGTTTTTGCAGGTCGGGGGTCTTCCCCCCTTCCTGTCTGGGCACTGCTGCCAGGTGTGAGTGCCTCCACAGTAGCTGCAGAGGCTCTCCTTCTCCTGGCATAGATTTTTTGTGTGCCCAAACCCAAGGCATTTAGAGCACTGTACCAATGGAGATTGGTCATCCACCGGTCTCCTTTGGAGTCCGATGTATACCTTCTCCACCTCCATTAGTCTTTTGTGCAGGGGGGGGGGGGGGGGTCAACCTCCAGGATAGGGTGGCATTCGGGTGGGTTTCTCGCAGGTCTCCTGTATCGAACCCTTAGTGTACTTTCCTCAGGTTTCAGATCCCTGAACAATTGTCGGTTCTGAGACCTGAGGTTTTCCACTATGTCCTCATTGGTGTTGTAGGACATTACATCTTTTATAATGATGAGGGGGTTGTTTGCCCTCGCCACTTCGATTTTTAGTCCTTTGTTTTTCAGCACTCGGCTCTTGACGAGTGCCAGGTCCTCCTTTGTCTCACATCTCAGGACGACTTTTTGGTTTCGAGCCTTTCGGACCCTTTCCACCCTGGCCCCGGTTTTTTTTGTGTCCAGGGCTTCTCTGATTGTCTCGACGACGTTTTCCCCTGTCTTGTTAGGATCCGTCGATGAGACTATCAAGGTATGGTTGGGGCTCGGCTTTGGCTTAACCTTCCTTGCCGCCTCTGCGTATGATGGTTTCGTCTGTGTGATACCCTCCGCGGCTTGTATTTCTGCTTGCAGACTCAGCGTCGGTGGCGGAGTCTTCTGCCTGATGTCGCGGAGGGATTTTATTTCTGACGACACTATCTCCAGTTGTTCGGAGATAGGCTGGAGTTGCTCCGTTAAGTTTATGGGAGCCGGAGGGGCTGGCACCTCTCTTTCCCTCTGCGCGAGTGTGGTTAGTTTCTCGCTGATCTCCTAAAGGTTGCCCTCCAGGAGAGGAATGTGTCGATTAGTTTCCTCGCGCGGCTGTGGATTTTCCAGCAACCCCACCGCCCTATTCGCAGACTCTTGGACCTGCCTGGTGGTATTTGAGATTTTTTCAAGATCTCGGCGCATCTCATCGGCTTGCCTCGAGAGGGTGTCCACGTTGGAGAGGAGTTTTGTATACCCTGTCCTTTGTGGTGTCCCCCCCGACGGTGTCGCCAATGGTCCGCACCGATACCACAAGGTCTTGCAGTTTTTGGTCCATTTTTTTAGTGGTTTTTGCTAGGTCTGCGATTTGGCGGTAGGGCTCCTGGGTCTCGTACCCCAACCAGCTGCGAATGTCTTTTATGTTTGTGGCGTTTTCCTTTATATCGCCTCTGGCAGACTTTAGCTCCTCTTGGAGGTTGGTAGTTAGCTCGGCTACTCTTCTCGTATGGGCCCTCTCCACATATACTAACTCCTGGGCGTGCCTGGATCGTTCTTTTTCCAGGTTGAATTTGTGTCTTGCCCTGGAGTCGCAAAGGGCGAGCGCTGTCTTATAGAGAGTTTGCAGGCAATCTATTGCGGTCTGCTTTATCTCCCGCTTCAGATTGCCCACACTCTCCAGCGCTTCTTTCCCTTGTTGGTAAGTGTCGTTTACCAGCTTGTGGGTGAGGTCCATAGTCACACCGGATCTCCTGGACGTGGCAGGGATGATGCTGGGTCTGCCACTGTCCAGGAGGGGTTCCGAGAGCACCGTCTCGACGTCTGATATTGGAAGCGGTGCTTCTCCTCGGGCCAGGTTGGTGGTTTGTCGCCGGGGGCGGGCTATGCAGGGCGACGTGATTGAGTCCTCGCTGATCGAGGATCTTGCACTTACGCACGCCGTCTTGTGCAGAACCGTTTCCCGGAGTGATTTGGACCCTTTTGTTAGCTGCTGGGTGCGGAGGCGAGTTAGTTTGTTAGAGTCTTTGACCGAAGCGGTCTCGCTCACAGCTTTCTTGGTTTGATAGTTTTTTTTTTCCTCTACTGAGTACCGCCTAACAGGGTCCCAGATATAGTAACAGAATTGTGAATGGAAAACAAAATTTTACAAAAAAAATATGCAATTTTTCCTAGAAAAAATCCCCTCCACAAGGAGATTTTTGCCACAGATGGATTGGCTGGGTGTGAAATTAATTGTGAATTATTTTTTCCCGATTTTTCCTAGGAAAAAAATTCTTCCAGGAAAACTGTTGGAGCCAGATTGAAGAGCTCCTCTTTTCGATTTCATTGACCCCTCGCACGGCTCTGTAGGTTGAGCCGTTCCCGAGATATCCCAAGGGGCGATCTTTGAGGGGGAGGGGAAGGAGGGAGGTCTCGTGTGGTGTTCCGAAGGGGTGAGGGGGTGAAGGGGGGGTTAGGTTTAGGAGTCCCTCGGGATACGGGGGGAAAAGGTACCCGCCGGTGGTGCCGCTGTGACGTCTTCCCCGTTGATGTTGCTGATGACGTCAGTCGATGCCTGGCGTCTGTCAGTTGGGGTTGACGTTTGCTCGGTGTCCGTCAGATGAGAGTGACAGATGCTCGATCCGCTCCTGTCAACTGTGGGTGACGTTTCTTCGGCAACTGTCGGTTGAATCCGACAGGTGCTTGGCGGCTGCTTCCGGCGGTGACGTTCGGGGTGGATGACGCAGTGACAGTGTGGTGACCGCGTGTGTTTGACAGCGACCGCGTGGTTCGCCCTGCTCGTACTTAACCTCACAAAAGCACTTTGATACCTCGTGTTTTGGAGGTTATTTGGTGGTAATTTGGGAATGATGTATCTCCGTTCTCGCTAAAGCGATTTTAATGCGGTTTAAATGAAGAGACACAGCTTTTCCACGGCTTCGAGACGAAAGTAATTGGTTGGTCGTACCTTTAGTTGCGGCGTGGATGTGCGCTGTCAAAGTTCCCGGCTTGTCCCTCGGGAACCGTTGGTGTCTGTGACTTGCCCACACTGTCACAGGTACACCGTTTGACTCGGTGATGTAAAGTTTTTGTTAGAATTTAGACTTTTTCTATTTTTTATGATTTTTTCCGCGGAGCGACATGTACCTCTGAGCGATGTTAAGGCAGGTTTTTTATATATATAAATGTATATTGGCTGGGCCATATTTCAGAATGACTATGCTATTTTTGTAGACCAAGATGGCGGCTTCAAAAAAAAAATTATAGACCGCAAGTATTACAATTATTGTACTATTTTTGTTACAGTTGGGCAAAAGCATTTAATTGAACATAAAGAAGAAAAGCTTCTGCAGCATCTCAAGGCTACTAAGGATTCTCTGAAGTTTCTAGTTAAGACATCCATTGATTTAGACAAATTAGAGTCAAACTTTTTGAAAAATTTACCGGAAGATACTTCAAAGAACCAGAAGCGGAAGCATCATGGAAAACGCTGGGATATAAAAATCAAAATGTTGAGTTCTTAGATTTACGCGAATATTACACATGAAATAAAACTATTTTAAGGATTTTATCGCGGTTTATTTTTTATTTTTAGTTCCCGACGTTTCGAGTGCTTTGCAGCGCCCATGGTCACGGGAGGGACTGAGGTGTTAGACGTCCAATAGGCATAGTTGTTCCGGGGTACCCTCAAACTTCTTAATTATTTTTGTTGTTGTTGGTCCGATCTACGCAGAATGAGCTCACGGTGTCTTGAGGTCTTGCAGTGTTATGCTTGGTTTCGGATTTGATTATATTAATTACCGGATCCCAAGACGATGGAAGCACCCAGCCATCTTCTCTATTGAAATTAGGATGTTTTTTACTTTCAATAGCCTCGCGAACCATCCTTGGTAGGAATCGGTGTTCTTTCACGAGGATTTGTGGTCTATCAAATCTGATGTTATGGCGGGTGCGGTCAAGGACATGTTCACAGACTGCAGACTTCTTTGAGCGACGGTGTTTTAGGTCAGCTATATGTTCTTTAACCCGAGTTTTTACCGGTCTTTTGGTTTATCCTATATAAGAGAGCCCACATTCACAATCAAGCTTGTAAACTCCTGCATCTTGTAGAGGGATCTGACACTTGACAGATGGTAAAAATTGACTGATCTTCTTCGGCGGCTTATAAAATGTTTTAATCGAAGCACGCTTCAAGATGTAGCCAATCTTGTCCGTGACTCCTCTCATGTAAGGTAGTACAGCAGGGAGACGCTCAACTGTGGCTGGTTTCACTCGGCCACTGTGACGTTGGCGTGGGACTCGAAGCTTATTGTCGTGCAGGACTTGCTTGACATGTTGAAGCTCGGCAGCCAGATGTTTCTTGTCACAGATCCCTTGTGCTCTCTGAAACAAAGATTTACCCACGGTAGCTAACTGTGTTGGATTGTGGTGAGATTCACCGTTTAAGTACCTATCAGTATGGGTCTTTTTACGATAAACCGTATGGCTTAAGTTGTTGTTGGGGTTACGGATTACTAACACATCTAGGAAAGCTAGGGAATTGTTTGCCTCCAACTCCATTGTAAACTGAATTTTAGGGTTAATGGAGTTAAGATGATTTAGGAATACATGAATTTTGTCAGATGGTAATATTGTGAAAGTATCATCTACATACCGCTTGTAGAAACTTGGCTTTACAGGTGAGGTACGAAGGGCTGTCTCCTCAAAGTCTTCCATGAATATATCGGCAACAATGGGACATACAGGGGAGCCCATCGCTACGCCATCTACTTGCTTGTAGAACTGCTCCTTCCACAATAAGTAGCCAGATGTAAGGCAGTTTCTCAATAGTTCTAAGTATTCCGCTGGCATGTTGTTCTCCACTAGTTTCCTTTCTACAATTACGACACAGTCTTGTACAGGTAGGCATGTGAATAGTGACTGGACATCGAAACTGACCATAGTTTCATTGTCAGTAAGATGTAGATTTTTGATCTCACTAACAAAATGGTATGAATCCTTAACATGTGCTCTTGTGTGCCCTTTGAGTGCCGAGAGCACTTTCGCCACGTGCTGAGCCAATGTCTAATTTTAAATAACACTGCAAAAAGAGATGAAAATGGGAACGCAGACTTATCAAAACGAGCTCAGCAACAAAGTAAAGAAAAATAATACTTTATGAAATTATACCATAATTACTTAAACTATTATTTAGCTTTACTTTTATCAGCATATGTTATAATCGCTTGCACACTTTTTTGCATTAAATCCATTATTTTTATTGATCTGAATAAAAGTAAATAGTTTATAATTTGGTTTAGACAATGTCTACCAATGTTTGTAAAATAGAGAGTCTGTTAGATTTGAAAAACTGGAAATGTTAAGTGATTTATGTTACTAACTGTACATACAGTATCCAGCTATTTATATGGTACATTCAGTTATACAAAAAAATTGGCTTTTTGTTGTGCCACAAATGCAATTAAAATTGAGATCATTCTGTTTAAGTTTTGAGAAGATAATCCTGTACTTTATTTTTAAAAGACGAGCGATTTGTGGCCATCCTGATATTCTGAGGCAGTGCGTTCCATAGCAAAATGGATTGGACAGAGAAAGAAGAGTGTATAAAATTAGAATAGGGAGAAGGGCATTGGAGAAGACGATTATTACAAGAGCGAAGATGTTTATCATGATTAGAGCATAGAAATTGAAAATGGGAGGAAAGATAATCAGGCGAAGCAGGAGAGTAAAGAATAGAAAATAACATTGTCAGTGCCCGTAGAGCCCTGCGCATGCGAATTGGCAACCACTTTAGATGGGAACGATACTCAGATACATGGTCAAATTTACGTATATTAAATATGAATCGAATGCAGTTATTTAGAAGGCGGTCGAGTTTGTTGAGATGATCTGCATTCAGGTCGTAGTAGCACACATCACCATAGTCAAATATAGGAAGGATTAAGGACTGCACGAGCATTGTTTTCGTGCTAGAGGGGAGTAGGTTTTTAAAGCGATACAGGTATCGCAACATCCCGGTGACCTTTTGACCGACGGCTGTGATTTGGGTTTGCCAGCTAAGTGTGTTGTCAATGTGCAAGCCTGGTCTATCCAGTTAACATAAAACTAATATTTATCTATCAATACTACCAGCCCACACCCCTTGCAGGGTAGCCAGAAAAGATGGTCCTAACAATACAGTCATGAAACATTTATTGAGATAAGAACCTTTATGGTCAGCAGTATATATTTTGTATTAAAGGAGTTTTAATATAGTGGAGTACCAATATGGAATTATAACTATCTATTCATAACCAGTAGTTTAAATTTCAAAAAACCACTAGTGTTGTAACCAACATAGAACAACAATCCTCATCCGGGGTGTAAAAATATTAACCCATAGTGTACCCATCAGCCCACTAAAAACAAATCACATTGGACATTGGAAGTCTCCTACCAGGGAATGTTAGGTAAGAAAAGCATGCTAGGCATTTTACACAGACTTGGGTTAAATTACTGAAAAATTCAGTAAAACATTCAGGAATACAACATGGGTTTTACAAAGAAACCATAATATTGGAGGCAAAAGCTATTTACTGACTTTGGTATGTAATTATGTATCTATGACACTAATAAAAATGTGTGTCTGTCTGCCTTTAACTAAACATAACTTTATTGGTTTTGTGCAAGTACTTGCAATCCAGACAAGTGAAGGTTAAAAAAATCTGGTCCTACATATATTTAACATTATGTATAGAAACATTATTATTAGAAACATAATATTTTCTAATAATTGATATACAACTTATAGCCATTCTCATTAGAAATTACTATAAACCTTAATTGCTATAAACCTTATCCCACAAAGAAACTAAATGCTAATAATAGACCTTAGAGTCATATTAAATATACTAATAAAAATTTATTAGGAGATATTCAGCTTTCTATTGGGTAATGAGTTCAATGGTTTTGGTTTTTGTTTTGTTCACGTCCTCCATCATAAATAGTGTAGTTAATATATTACATCAATTCATGAATTGAAGAATTAGATGTTTTTACTGTACTTTTGTTTGGTAATATGATAATCAATAGATAATATTTAATTAAATAAGATTATTCAAGAAATTAATAACTAAAAAAAAAAATAGTTTGAATGTGTACAGTTATTTTGAGCACCAGTGATGTTTCTGGTACAGTCAGCATATCAGAGATATAACACAAGCACAACCTGCTACCATTATGGAAACAGTTGGTTTTAAAACACTATACATGATGTAAATTATTTGAAGGTGTTTCAGTGTAAAAATATTGGATGTTATACAAAAAATTTGCGATTTTCATATTGTTATATTTAAATTATTACATCCACATGTTACATGTATTTTATAATTATATGTATCTATATATAAAAAGAAAATAAAGTCATGCAAATGACTTAATAATAATGCCTATTTAAAAAAAAAATATGATATTATGTGTTACATGTATTTTATAATTATATGTATCTATATATAAAAAGAAAATAAAGTCATGCAAATGACTTTATAATAATGCCTATTTAAAAAAATAATGATATTATGTTGACATGCTATAGTTGATGAAATATTGAGTTACATTATTTGAAAGTATAGATAATCTGAAACAAGAATAATCTAAAGTATATTTTTATCACAGGTATGATAAATATTATGTAGTATCAGCAATAATCTTAGTCTTAAGGAACTTGATATTATATATTTATTGTTAATTATGGCACCACGCCAGATCCCAAGTGGGTAGGCGATTGCACAAAATATTATTATGATATTAAACGAAATAAGAATGATATGTATGTACTACATGTATAAGTTGAGTGACACTCAATTCTCACGGTTGGACATCTAGAACTAATTAGAAAGTTAATCATTACAGTTTCTACTTATAAAAAACAGCCACATACAAAGATGTGTTCGCGGGCGTTATTGCGCAAGAACGAATCGTTAAGTGATACACAAATATTTATGTGGCCACTAAGGACATGGAAATGATTCCGGGATAGTTTCGAAATATATAATAATGGTAGTGGTATAGTAATAACAGTGGTAGGTTAAATTGGTTTACCACACATTAGCACTGCCTTCGTTTCAGACTATAATCGGGGCTGGGTCGGGGGGCGAGATCATATAGTTAAAGTACATAGCCTTATGTGAGGAATATCTACAGATAAGGACATTAGTACAAAGGCCTCTAGTACAAAAAATGTTTAATTTTAGTATATATACAGATATATATATATCTTTAAAGATTATAAATATAACTAACATTAAATATAACCGAACTTTGACATGAAGGAAAATACTTAATCATAAATTAAATAAGTAATGATAGCAAAAACATTCTTATAATCACCAATATAATTCGTAGCCTTTGTCTGGCACTGTACTCAAAAAGAGATCATTTGACAATACAAAAAAAAAAAACTTTTCACATGCCACTTGGAAGACACTTCACTTGGAAGACACTTTAGTGGGGAAACAGGATTCCCTGTCTTATATTGTTATAGATTGGCTACCAACATACTTTGGTTCCAGATCTAGTACGCAGTAAGGGTTTTCTATCTATCGCTATCTATATCATCACGACAGATCCCTTGCGGGGTAGGCAGAGAGTACAGAGTTCCAACAGGTTCTTTACTTACATACCTCTCTGGCTTCCTCCACTCTCATAGTTCGTCTGATAAGGGTTTTCTATGATACAAGAATTATTATAAAGCGTTTAATTTCATATAAACAAAGCTCTGGATCGGTAATTCCTCAACTTTCGTTATATAGAAGATATCTATAGAAAGGAAACCTTGATAGAAGACATAACAGATGGAGACTGCACTGATATCTGATAAGTAATGATTGATTACTATTACCCGGTAGTAATGACTTTGGACAACAGGTGTGCTATAACAGGTGCTTTAAAGACTTTTGTAGGAATGGATCTACACTATATAACATAACATGTTATAGAATTTGTTTAAGTAAATTTATTTTGAATAATTTAGACAGACTGGTTGTAAGAAACAATATATGTTGTATTTGTGTTGTATAGCAATGCAAACAACGGCAATGTATTAACGACAAATATACTCATGGCATGTTATTTTTTAGAGCTCACGCTTAAAAAAAAAAAAAAAAATTATGTGGTATACTTCAACTTTACCCTTATAGCTCTAAACAGCTGCATATGTTTTATATCGTGAACGAAGGACACAGTATAATAAGTGATCAAACGAACTTACCTGAAGTGAAGTTCGATCATTATATAATAATAATAATAATATACTTTATTGCACACAAAATAAAAATAAAAGGACAAAAAAAGTATTTTACATAGTTGGTGGTACAGTAAGGCGGCCTTATCGCTTAAAGCGATTTCTTCCAGGCAACCTTTAGGTAGAGGACAGCGATGCTTATGATAAAAATTTAAAAAAGTGCAACAGTTCAATAGATTTAAACCAAATAATAAAAATAAACAATTTAAGGGATATAAATGAAAGAGTCAATTTTACCTATAACACATAATACAATATATATAAGAGTTAAGAAGTAACGAGCGAACCAAAATTTTGAGGAGGAAGGGAAGCTTGTATTAAATTTGAAGGAAATGTGATTTAATTTCACGCTTAAAAATTTCCAAGGACTTTGCGCGTCTTATAGACTCAGGTAAGGAGTTCCACAGACGGACACTTTGAACAGTGAAAGAATTAGTAAAGAAGTTGGAAGAATGGGAAGGAATTATAAGGCGAAGTGTATCAGAGGAACGAAGGTCACGAGACTGAGTGGAAGCAAGAAAGGAGAAACGTCGCTTCAGATACATAGGAGTGCGTGGGTTAAATAAGACAGAGTAAAGTAGAGCAAGGACATGTACGTGTCTACGACGATGGACAGGAAGCCACTTAAGTTGAAAACGGAATTCGGATACGTGGTCATACTTGCGTAAGCCGAAAATAAAACGAATACAGAAATTTTGAAGCCGTTCCAATTTATTTAGAAGATCCACGGGCAAGTCGAGGTAACAAGAATCAGCATAGTCAAGAATGGGCAACAGGAGGGATTGAACAAGCGCAATTTTAGTACGAATAGGTAAGAAATTTCGCAGGCGTTTAAGAGAGGCTCCTGAAGCAAAAATCTTTCTACTAACCTCAGTAACCTGTGGTCTCCACGATAAAGTATTATCAAAGAAGACACCAAGATTTTTAACCTTGTCGCTGTATGGAATATGGACCCCGTTGAAATTAATGACAGGAAGTTGATCAAAGTTGATTCTAGAGATATACCAAGGACTGCCTATAACAATAACTTGTGTTTTAGCTGGATTAACTGTAAGGCCATGCGACTTACTCCAAGAATGAATACGATTTAGGTCGAAATTCACAGTTTGGATGGCAGTTGATAAATGAGCAAGATCAGCCTGTGTGTATATTTGTCAGTCGTCAGCATAAAGGTGATAGGACGATGTTAGCTCGTTAGTAATTCTGTTGATAAAGACTGCAAAAAGCAGCGGAGATAGCACACCCCTTTGCGGTACGCCGGCAGAAACTTCACACCAAGAGGAAAAAGTATCGTCTATGCGAATACGTTGCCGACGTCCACACAGATAGCTACAAAACCAGTCGATCGCCAAAGGAGAAACATTAAGGGAACGCAGCGTGGCAAGGAGAATATCATGATCAACTGTATTGAACGCATTGCTAAAATCAAGAAGAGTGAGAACAGTTAGCTGCTGGTTTTCCATTCCAAACCATATGTCGTCGGAGATATTCACTAATGCAGTAGTCGTAGTAGATAGAAGATCATTATTATACGAAGTCCTTCATTCGAAGATATAAGTACCCAACCTGCCCTACCCGTTGGTAAAGTTGAAAGATCCAAGGACGTTTAAAGCATTTGTAGCTCACCGCATAGCAGACATTGAGGATAGAACGAGGCCCCAGCAGTGGCGATGGGTTCCGACCTCTGAGAACCCAGCGGACGACGCCACGAGAGGAATTCCAAGCAGCTTTAGCTCGGAGCACAGATGGATCGTGGGTCCTTCATTTCTGTACCTGCCCGAGAACTGTTGGCCTCGGGCGAAAACTATGAAAGTGGTCCCAACAGGCGAAGAAAAAGACCCCGAATTTACCGGAAAGATTTCGGAGATCGACGCTGAAGTCACGCCAAGCCCGGAGAACCATTCCAGCTGGGTGAGACTGCTGCGAGCAACAGCGAGGGTGTTGCAATTCGTGGAGTTGTGCAAGCCCAAAGAGAGGGTTAACGCGTATAAAAGGAGTCTAGACCCCGACTGGCGTAAGACCACAAAAAGGGCAGCCTAATATTCGTGAGAAGAAACCTTGTAAACAAGTAACCTGCAAGCGTTACCTCCCAATAGAGGCATTTATTGGAACGGGCAGAGAAATTGTTAGTCCTACGCAGTCAAAAGGAATCTTTCGCGGAAGAGTTGCGGAGATTGCGTAAGAAAGAGCCACTGTGCTGTTTAAGAGCAGTGCGTTAAGGAAGCTAGACGTGACAATTGAAGAGGATATCTTGAAAATCCGAGGAAGGATAGATGCTGCGCAGGGAGTGAATGATGGCTTTAAAAGACCAACAGTATTGTCTGGCCGTCATCGAATAGGAAGACTGCTCATTGAACACTTTCATCGACGCTACAATCATGGGAATCACGCGACTGTCATCAATGAAATCAGGCAAAAGTACTGTATGCTAGGACTGCGCGCTGTATTATGATCTATAGCCAGCAAGTGTCAGTGGTGCAGAGTATACCGATCCAAACTAACAAACGCACCGCCTGGTAACCTGCCCATTGAACGTCTACGACATGGAGCGCCACCATTCGACTGTACAGCGGTGGATTACTTTGGACCCATGACAGTGACAGTTGGACGACGCCATAAGAAAAGATGGGGAGCCCTGTTTACATGTTTGACAATAAGGGCAGTCCATATAGAGCTGGCTCTCATTATCTACCGATTCAATGATCCTGGCCCTGCGAAGATTCGCCGCCAGACGAGGCACACCACGCACTATGTTTAGCGATAACGGGACTAACTTTGTCGGAGCCAATAAGGAACTGAAAGAGGCCGTAGAGGAAATGAGAGCTAATATGGAAACCGTAACCGATCAAATGAACATCCGATGGAAGTTTATTCCGCCCGGCGCACCCAACATGGGTGGAGCCTGGGAGCGCCTGGTGAGGTCTATTAAGACGGCGCTCGAAGTAACTCTACGGGAGAGGTATCCGAGAGAAGAGGTGCTTCACACACTATTGCTGGTAGCGGAGCATGTAGTGAATTCCCGGCCGTTGGCCGACGTAGAATTCGTCGACGGCGAAGCCCTTACCCCCAACCATTTTCTGATTGGAAGATAGAGCGGCACCACCAGTATTGGAATCCTTTCGGACAGAGATTTGGTAGGCCCGCACACATGGAAGACGGCTCGGCGCCTGGCCGACCATTTCTGGAATAGATGGGTACGGGAGTACCTGCCTTCGCTGCTGCCGCGCCGTCTGCAAGGAATAAAGGAAGCTCGGAAGCTGCGCGTTGGCGACGTGGTCATAATTGGAGACCACACACTACCCCCCGGCAGCTGGCCGCGCGGCATCGTCAAGCGGATATATCCTGGTCCAGACGGTCATGTCCGGCTGGCGGACGTGGAAACTGCCGGAGGAGTAATGCGCCAGCCAAAATCAAGACTGCTAGTTATCGAAGCAAGTGAGTCGCCTCCAGCGGATGATGGTGCTGCGCACGAGGGGGAGAATGTCGGCGACAGGACCGGATAGACTTTTTTAAGACTTACTTATATAATATGACGTGTCCGCGATGTTACCATAGGAACTGAATCATAATTATGTAATTGCGATAGGATTAGTTTATATGTATAATAGGTGATAAGAATCCGCCCCGTAGCGTATAAGATTTAGGAATAAGTTACAATTAACGAGTGGAAATTGGACACAGTTGTAATGTTTTTCGCACTGATTTGGCGATTATACAAAATATGTGCCTAGAATTATTTATATTTTTATGTTTTTATATAAAGAATGTCACCGTGAATGTAGATATGTAAAATTCGTCTTTATTACGAACCCATTAGTTAATAGCTCTGTTATCTCTTGTTTATAATAATAATAATAATAATATTTATTTATTTCGGATTAAATCCATACTGTGTTAGTAACAATTTCCTTAAAATCTATGTTAGTAACAATTAACTATTTAGACAACACTATTTGGCACTTGACCAGCATGAACCATGCATACTTATCCAATGCCTCATAATAACGCCGTCAAACCGGTCCACAAAAATTAACAAAAATCTGTTGGAGCTGTCACGCACCCTCGTCATCATGGATGCTGCTCTTTTACGCAAAATCGCGTGAAAGCCATCCACATGCGCAGCCGCAAACATCTCTGACGCGCTGCAGTATCGCGGCAGCCCCAACAGAATCCTGAACGCATTATTATATTGGATCCGCAGAGCATTGAGTGCCCCCTTTGTATAGTTGACCCACAGGCTGCACGTATAGAAGATTTGACAATAGGCTTTAAATAATGATAATTTTACTTATTTAGTGCAGCGTGCAAACCTGCGAGCCAACATATTACATCTGACTGTCAACGCTCTGCGTTCCCTTTCCAAATCTTCATCGTCAAGCAAAGACTCCGTGACCCAGTGCCCCAAGTACTTAAATCGCGGAACTCTTGCTAGAGGAGTGCCGTTTAAAAGAACTGGTGGCAAATTGACATAAGTTTTATTGCGTGACTTAAAAACCAGCAACTCACTCTTCAATTCGTTGTACTTGAGACCATGGGCCCCGGCGTACCGCTCACATATGGCAACTAATTTACGCAAGCCACTAATCGATGGACTCAGCAACACCATGTCAACCGCGTAACTTATATTGTTCACAACTATACCGTCAACTGAACAACCCACCATGGTGCCGCTGAGCTCACCAATCATCTTGTCTACGTAAAGGTTGAAAAGCTTGGGTGACGACAAACCTCCCTGCCTCACTCCGCATTGCAACCTGTACTCTGAAGATAAGGATCCCGCCCACTTCACAAAGTTGGTTTGATTGTTGTACCAGTATTTGAAAACATTTACTACTTCTTTCGGTACAGTAGTGTCATTCTCCATTTTACGCCACAGTAACTCATAAGAAACGAGATCAAAGGCTTTGGAGAGATCGAGAAAGCAGGCAAAAACTGGGGTGTTTCTCAACGTTTAGTATTGAACTGTCTGCTTGAGACAGTATATTGCGCTCTCAGTTGATACGCCCGACTTAAAACCAAACTGAGCGTCATGTATTAATAAATTTTGGCTTAGCTGCCTTTCAAGCAGACCGTTCAACACTTTGGCCATAATTGTGGCCAGAGAAATTGGTCTATAATTGCTGATATCAGAAGTTTCTCCCGTTTTATTTTTAATAATTGGCACGACTAACGTTCTCATTAAGTCCTCAGGCAGATAAGAGTGACCGACACACAGAGTGTAGAACATTGACAGCACACGAGGCAAGTGTATGCCAGCATGCCGCAAATGCTCCACACTCAATGAGTCATGACCTGGAAACTTACCTCTTTTCATACCCGACACCGCCCTGGCGACGTCCTTCGCACTAAAGCGCACTGTTAATTCTCGAATACTCTCCTCTGCCTCCGACCTCTGCACCTGCACGTTCGGGCCCAGAGGTGACGTCACAGTGAAACTATTTTTAAATAGCTCTGCAATTTGCACACTATCATTTAAACCCCCTACAATGGTGGGGGGGCTCACTTTAGGACTCATCTTCAGAGTTTGCTTCCAGAAGTTTTTAAAATCTTTTCGAGAGTGATGCGCCGCAATAATATCCATCTTTATTTGCTCTTTGTTGTTCTGGCAATATTTAAGTTGGTTTTTAAAGATCTGTTTACTGCTACGCATCCTCTCATACACTAGACCTTTTGTCGGTTTTCCACTTAGGATCCAACTCTGGAAACAAACTCGCGCCTCTGTATGGGCTTCCTTAACATACTTGTTCCATCCTGTGATGTACTTTTTACATGTATTTACCTTGAAACTAATTTCAGATGCCCGACGCAAGATATTTACAATAGTGTGATAAATCTTGTCTAACGCTAGTCTATGTGATAAGTCATTACATGTTCTGTCACTACAATTTTCGAATTCAGACGGAAAATGGAGCTCTCTTAGGCTATTGTTACATACATCGTGGTACATTTTAATTTGAGTGGCATCCCTTTCTCCCCATATAGTCTTATTACACAAAGAAATGTCGACGTTCAAAGCTGACTTAGACTTTAAATTATTGAAATTGCATTCTATTACAAGTGGAAAGTGGTCTGACCATGATACATTGTATAATATTCTAGCGGCTGTAACAGAATTCCATGCAGCCTCAGACACTAAACAATGATCCAACCAGCTGGTTGTGCCGTGTACATCACTAAGGTACGTATATGAGTTGGAATTAATACCAAGAAGTTCAATATCAGCACATCGCCACTTTTGTTCTACACAATAGTTCAACATTTCTATTCCAAATAACTGACCTGGGTGCGCATTGAATTCCCCTAAGATGAAAACCGACTCCACATTAGACTCCTCGATTATGGCACTTATTTCACCCATACACTGAGACATTTCATGTAGATTTTCAGCGACATCCGTAGGCATATACACCGAAAAAACTAATATAGTACTATCATTAAGATCCATTCTCACTGCCGCCAGCCGCACACTGCTACACTGTATTACCGACACCTTAGTAAACGCACTCTTTCGCCACAGTATCGCCACTTCGCCGTGAGGACGTCCACGAAGGTTCCCCGCAGAAGTATTCACAGCCGATTTTCCCGTGTACGCGAAGTCAGTGTCTATGGTTCCCAAATATGGTATGTCGTGAGGCAAGAGCCACGTTTCCTGAAGTGCTACTACATTTGCCATTTTAAACAATGATGTAGGAATACCGCTGTGACTACTAGTTCGCTTGCACTCAATAGCAGCAAGGCCCGCCGTAGCCCGCTTCGAAAACTCAGTGTCGGCCTCAGTGCACTCACCGGCCTCCTGCGCACATGAGATAGCACATTCACTGTTAATGGGTGACAAGGACGGAAGTCTTTCATGCAAGGTCGTCTCATCAGCTGACGCATTCCCCGATTTTTCTACTAAGTGTGGTAGGCCCAACGGTCCGCTGTCCAAACAGTAACTGTTTAATAATCTACCTCCTCTTTTCATATTTATATTCAAACAGCTGTTAGGCGATGTTTGTTTATGATTTATGAAATCTTTTCTAACGTCCTCTAACTGGTTTCTTGTTACATATGTGTCCTTTATGATACTTATTTCACTTTTCATAATTAATAAATCTTTTAATAATTTTGTGGCATCGATATGATCGAAGGTAACTGGCGGGAGTTTATGCAATTCCCTTGCCACAAATAAAGGGACTTTTTCTGGATCTGTCTCTTTTAACAAGGTGATTACATCATATAGGTCTCTCTGCGTTTTACCATCCCGTTTTCTTGTTATTCTTCTCCTCTCTGGAACCAACTCAAAAAGCAGTTTTTTGGCATCTTCTATATCCTTCACTGCGAATCCTGAAGTACATATGCGCACTAAACTTTCTTCGTCCATCACGTCCAATTTATTTTGGACAAAAGCAAGAACTTCACATATTACTGTTGCAATTATTGCACTTTAAAACTTTCGAAGTCATTATTCTCGACGGAGTTCAATGACACAACCGATCGCACAATGCGCGCGCTCACTAATCTAATTAAACTCTTGAACGTTTTTAATTATAATTATCCGTGCTTCTCGTATTTCACCTATTGTTAATTGCTTTGATTCATCATGCTCCTTTGGGTGGCGTGCTCTGTTTTTGAAACGTAACACTCATACGATAATCGGGCACACTTTGTTTACATTATTATATTTATTTATTGTTTCTGTTATAATGTTGGATTCCGTACACCTTTTTATCACATTGTACACTTTTATTTCTTTGTCTGTTGTTCTTTTAAGGTAATTTTGTGTACTAGAAAGGCAATCATTTTGTAGCCATTCTGGTCCATTCCACCACAGCTTCAAATTGTGTAGCTGAGACGGCATTAAACCTCTTGATGCGCAATCTGCTGGGTTTTCTTCGGATTTTACGTATCTCCAAGTTTGTGGTGGTATAATGTTCGTTATTAGCTTGACTTGATTAGCTACGAACGACTTCCATCTGTTAATTGCGGGTAGTAGAATTGACAAGACTATAAAAATTTAGCTCTGTATTTAAATAAGTATTATCCTATTTTAACTTTATAACTTACTTTTAATGATTAGCTAACCTTCTTTACTTGCCGAATTTGTGTTATCTCCAATACACCAGCCGTATTTTCATGAAAATGGAGTCAATACAATCCACTATGACACAAATGACAGAAATGTTCACATAACAAATGTCAAAATTCGAGGAAGCACTACACAAGTCTCCTGGAACAAACACAACGGAAGGTCTGGCATCGGAGTTAGCTGCATTTCGTACCTTCACAATCGAAGCACTACATACTCTTCAGCGGCAGGTCACCGTGCTGGCACAGACTGTTGATGCCTTGGAAATGCGAAGTCGACGAAAGATGCTTCTGCTTCATGGTGTTACCGAAGAAAGCAAAGAAGACATGTTCAAGGTGGTGCTTAACCTCTTTCAGAGTCGTCTAGGGTTAGCGGACATCAATCCAGTCGACATAAGTCGGTGCCACAGGATGGGGCGTTCGTCCCGTAAAGCTAGGCCTATTCTAATCAAGTTCAAAGATGTGGCTATACGCGCCAAGGTTTGGTTTGCTAAAACAAAGTTGAGGAGCTCGGGGGTAACAATCTCTGAGTTCCTCACTAAGACACGCCATAATCTATTCCTTGCTGCAAGGTCGAAGTTTGGCGTGACGAAATGCTGGTCCAGAGATGGGGAGATATATGTCCTCGGCGCGGATGACACAAGGGTTCGTGTACAGTCTCTTGCCGACTTAGATGGCATTACTCAAGATCCCGTGAAGCCGTCTACCTCTGGAAAGGAGACCACTGGCGTGCCACTGGCACTTCGACGAGGTCGAAGGGCGTTCATCAACCCAAAAAGTGATTTTTTTTTGTGTTGTGTTTACGTCCCTAAATTTTAATATCATTTTTATTTTTTGCTGTCCATATCTTAACTTTTAGTTTTTCTTTTCAAACACCCACTTTTTATTGTTTTCTTTTTAAAACGATTTATTATTCGGTCACTTATTATTTATTTTTTATTTCAATGTCAAAAGTCAAAACTAACTTTACTCGACCAGTGTCAATGTCAACAGCGTGTTCCGTTTTTTAGGTATTCCGCAGAACATTTCTCCTCCTCCTTCTTTAAGTTATGGCTTCACACTAATTTTAAGTGTATTTTGCCAGTGTCCAGTGACATATATAATCGTGTTTGTTTAAATTATTTCAATTCCCCGATGAACTTAATGGCAACGATGATAATGAAATTAATGAAGTACCCCACCCTGGATAGTAAAGCGGTGGATACTTTACATACCAATTGAGACGGCCGTTTTGAGGGAAGCCGAAAAGGCACGTTTTATCGCTTTGTTACAATTACCTTCACTCATGCACATATAAGAACACATAATGGTTAATATTCCACCCACATTACACATTATTAGTCAAAATAACACAAGTTTTGGAAATTAAAACAAATTGACAACATCACTCTTCGACTTTCCGCCAAAAACTCGCAGAACATTTCATTTATTGGAATGCGTTTCAGGTCTACGTGACTTTGGCTTTTAGCATAATAAGTTTTGTTTTGTTAGCATCTCTATGGTTAGCATAGTAAGGCTGATGATTATTGTTATTTTCTTTTATTATTTTTTTATTTTTTTTATTTACTATAAATTTTAATTAATTAATTTTTTTTTCGAACGTTGTGTGTAATTTAAGTTTCGTTTTTTATTTTTCTCAAAAACAATCGGCAGGTGAATGCATTTGTTGGATAACAACAAACTTGAAAGTTTAAATATTTTAAAAATTATTTTTATTTTGATAGGTTCATCATCATCATCATCTCAGCCCATACTTGTCCACTGTTGAACATAGGCCTCCCCAATCGCTTTCCAGCGTAACCGGTCCGATGCCACCTGCATCCAACGACTTCCTGCGATTTTCACAAGATCGTCGGTCCATCTGGCAGGCGGTCGTCCCACGCTGCGCTTGCCAATACGTGGTCTCCACTCTAGAATCTTTCTGCCCCAACGCCCGTCCGATCTACGCGCTATGTGGCCCGCCCATTGCCACTTCAGCTTGCTAATCTTAACGGCTATGTCGGTGACCTTGGTTCTTCTACGAATCTCCTCATTCCTGATTCGATCGCGTAGAGAAACGCCGAGCATAGCTCTCTCCATAGCTCGCTGAGCAACTCTGAGCTTTTTTATGAGACCTATTGTAAGAGACCACGTCTCTGATCCATATATCATCACTGGTAACACACATTAGGTTATTTTGGAATATTGTTTGTATATATATTTAGAATCAAATCAAGCTGTTATGATAGTAATAGCGATACAGATACGTTTTTCTCCGCAAAAAGCAGTAATGACAGTTTAGTTAGCATCCCATGCCTCGCTGACGTTCTAAAGTCAACATTTTCCGATGTCTCTAGGAACTTTAATGTCGTTCATATCAATGCCCAGAGTATTCCGGCCCATTTTCCTGATATGCTGGCAAGCTTTGACTGTAAAAATATTCACGCTATTCTTGTGTCCGAATCCTGGCTTAAGCCTTGTCTTCCGTCTACACTGTATACGCTCCCGGGTTTCAATCTCATTAGAAATGATCGTGTAGTAGGTGGTGGCGGTAGTGTTGCGATATATCTGAGATCAAACATTCCTTTTTCTTTTGTAAATTTATCGCCGCAACCGCCGCCGCCAAATGCTGGCGAGCATCTCTTTATTTTTTTTTTTATTATTTTTTTTTCTTTTTTTAAAACGTAGCCCCACACTAGGATTATTCCTGTGTCGTGGGTGCGTTTACAAACATGAAAATTCACAAACAAATACCCAGACCGGAACAAATAATTGTGGATCACACAAAGATTTGTCCCGTGCGGGAATCGAACCCGCGACTATTCGACACAGTGGGCGGAGCAGCTTAAGCTCTTAACCACTGCGCTAAATCGTCCGTATTGATATCAAACTTCATCATTCTAAAATACTTCTAGGTGTATATTACTGCCCTTCATCACGCATAGATTTCTTTTCTTCTTTTGAATGCATCTTAGAAAACTTAGTCCCTTCTTACAGTCATAGCATCATAATGGGGGATTTCAATACATGTCTGCTTAAAAATGACTGCCGCTCTACCAATCTCCACAATGTTGTTGGATCCAGTAACCTGTTCGTTGTTCCGCTTCAAGCTACTCATCATTTTCCCAACTCAACTCCGTCACTTTTTGACCTTATCCTTGTTTCTTCTACCCAACATGTCGCTAAACACGGTCAGTGTTCAGCTGATGCTTTCTCCTATCACGATTTAGTCATCCTATCATATAAAGCTCGGCCACCGAAGGCCAAAGCTAAAATTCTTTTGCAGCGCAATTTTAGTGGCATTAATCTTGAGAGGCTTCGGGTGGATGCTGCTAGTATTAACTGGGATAATTTGTTATTGTCCGACTCATTGGACGACAAAGTTAATATTTTTACTTCGGCGTTAATTCAGTTGTACGATGTGCACGCTTCTATTCGGCCTATCAAAGTAAAACATCTTCCGGCACCTTGGTTAACTGATTACAAAGCTGATAATGAACAAGAAAGTGACTATCAAATCCAAATTTAAAACTAGGTCCACAGAATCCAATTGGAATAGTTATGTAGCCATTCGGAATCACTGCAACAAGGTGTGTAGAGATGCTCAACGCCAACACATTCACAGTTTAGTTCAAAACGGCAATCCAGCAAAAGTCTGGAAGTTTCTGAAAACAATGAGAGTCGGTAAACCGCGGCAAGAAAACATCCCTAAAGACCTTGATATTAATCTTCTTAATAAACATTTCTCGGCTTCTTCTTACTTTGATAAGACTATGAAAGCAACCACGCTAAACTATCTTTCGTCTATTCCGACGCCCGATTATGCTCCATTTTTCTTTAGTCAATTTGCTGCTTGTGATGTTAAAAGGAGCGTAGAATCCATTACATCGAATGCAGTCGGCAGCGATTGTATCAGCCGTAATATTATTCTCGCTATCCTTGATGAAATTCTACCTATCCTTTGCCACATTTTTCAATCACTCTATTTCCAACGGTCAGTTTCCATCTTCATGGAAAGAAGCTCAAGTGACACCATTACCTAAAAAATCTAACCCTACGTCCTTCTCTGAATATCGTCCCATTTCAATATTACCCTTCCTATCCAAAGTTCTTGAGCGCTTTGTCCATGGCCAATTAAGTAGATTCCTCAATAATAACTCCCTCCTTAATCCTTTTCAGTCCGGTTTTCGTCCTGGTCACAGTACTGTTACCGCTTTGGTGAATATTACGGAGGATATAAGATTGGGTATGGAAAAGAGTAACTTAACTATACTCACCCTGCTCGATTTCAGTAATGCTTTCAATACCGTGGATTTTGATATTCTACTTGGAGTTTTGCGATCTATTAACATATCTCCAACGGCAATTGACTGGTTTCGTAATTACCTGTTTGGTCGTCGGCAACGTATACGCATCGAAGAAACTTACTCTTCCTATTGCTATACTACTGCCGGTGTACCGCAGGGTGGCGTTTTGTCTCCGTTACTTTTCGCTATCTTTATTAATTCGATTTCCAACCAACTACTTTCTTCCTACCACCTTTACGCAGATGGTCTCCAAATTTACACTCAAGCACCGTTGACCAGGTTGTCAGAGGCTGTCAATACTATGAATAACGATCTGGTAAAAATATGCGAGTGGAGTAAAAGCTATGGTCTTAAAGTCAACCCAGCTAAGACCCAAGCTATTATCATCGGTAGCTCTAGACTTACTGCACATCTAGATTGGTCACGACTTCCCCAAATTATGTTTGACGGTATCACAATACCTATAAGTAAAACAGTAAAAAATTTGGGGATCTATATTGACACCAACTTCACGTGGGGCCCGCAGATTCAAGAACTTAGCCGCAAGATTTTTGCTTCCGCTGGCTCATTAAGAAGCTTGCGAAATTTTCTGCCCACTGCTACAAAAATTGCTCTTGCACAATCCCTTCTACTTGCTATCCTCGATTATGCCGACGCCAGCTATCTTAATATAACTGAGAGTCAACTTGATAAATTTGAGCGACTTCAAAATTTCTGTATAAGATTCATATTCGGTTTGCGGAAATATGATCATGTGTCTGAATTTCGTGCTAAGCTCAAGTGGCTACCAATTCGCTTTCGCCGGAATGCTCACATACTATCACTTCTATACAGCATTCTGTTTGATCCTAATACTCCTTTATACCTCAAAAAACGATTCGAGTTTCTCCGTGAGTCACATTCAAGGTTCTCAAGGTCGTCGGAAAATCTCAGACTTGAAACACCAATGCATTCCAAGATATTTCTTGATAAATCATTCTCAGTCCAAGCTGTTCTTCTATGGAATGCATTGCCTGTGTCAGTAAGACGCGCAGAGTCATTGGCCATTTTTAAAAGAATGGTTAAGGACCACTTTCTTTCGTTAAGCACCACTTTTATTCTGTAATAAGTCACGTACTATCATGCCGTTTCTTTATTTCTACCTTTATTATATTTGTATATTGTTATGTATCATATATATTTATATCATATATATACCTATACCTATTAAAGTAAAACTTAACTAATAAATGTACGCCACCTACTGCCCTCTATTTTTTGTATATCTTTTTGTCTTGTTCTTTCAGTTTTGGTTGTCTGGAAGAGATCGCTATTAGCGATAAGACCGCCAATTGTGCCTTTGTTTAATTTTTTTTTTTCTCCATGTAAATGTATTGGTGTACAATAAAGAGTAATCTATCTATCTATCTAATGTCACCATTCATCCATCCCAAGACTACCATGGAGTCAGTCCAGGCTGTAACATTGATCTCATTCCTGTTCATACATTGTTTTATTTTGTTAACTATTTGGCTTAGTAGTTGTGCACCACATAATTCTAGTCTGGGCAATGTTTGTTGTTTTTGTAAAGGGGCAAATCTTGTCTTCGCCGCTAGTATATTTATTTGTGTTTGATTATTTTTGTTTCGTATGACGCTATAAACAATGCATGCCTACGCTTTTTCTGACGCGTCACAGAATGCAGGGAGTTGCATGTTTTCTTGGGTTATGTTTGCACCCAGCCATCGTTTTATCTGAAATTCCTTGCACGTTGTTAATTCATGTCTCAAGGCTGTCCATTGTTTCTGAATATGTTCAGGAATATTTTCGTTCCATTCAATTTTACTTTTCCAGATATCTTGAAAGAGTATTTTTGTTTTTATTGTTATTGGAGACAGCCAGCCCAAAGGATCAAATTACGTCGAGATCTCACTCAGGAAGTGCCTTTTTTGTTGTTTAATTTTCTTGGTTTCAATGTTGGTTTCAAAATAAAGTTATCTTTTTTCGGGTTCCAACTTAGGCCCAATGTTTTAGATGTTTCCGACTCTGTGAAATGAACGTTGAGTGGATTTCTCATCGATTCAGGCAAATCTTCTACCAGTTTTGGTTCGTCACTAGCCCACTTGCGGATGTTGAATCCTCCACTCTTCAACAATTGTATCAGCTCATTTCGAGTTTCTTGAGCATCTTTAATTTGGTGGCAGCCAAATATTCCGTCATCCATGAAAAAATTATGTTTACATATTAATGTATTTGGCCTTCGGATAGTTGTAGCCTTCATCTTCTGCCAGCTGATGTAATGTTCTTAAAGCCAAAAACGGAGCAGCTTTTGTGCCATAAGTTACAGTGCACAAATGAAATTCTGTCATGGCTTGTTCCGGACTGTCACGCCAGATGAACGTCTGTAGTGGCTGGTCATCAGGATGCATAGCAATATATCTATACATCTTCTCGATGTCTGTTGTTAGTGCGTACCGATACTGTCTCCAATTTAATAGGATAGCTTGCAGATCGGCTTGCAAATTGGGTACACTCTCCGTCAGGTCGTTAAGGCTGCATTTTGTACTTGTTTTCGCAGAAGCGTTAAACACCACTCTCAATTTGGTTGTTATGGAATTTTCTCGTATTATTACATGATGTGGTAGGAAGTACTGAAGAACACTGTTGTTACTTGTGAACTTCTTCATATGTCCCAGATTTTTGTATTCGGACATGAAGGCTCTGTAGCTTTGTCCAAAATTGACATAATTTGCCATTTTTCGTTCAAGCATCTTAAATTGTGCAATTGCTTGAGGTTTAGATGTTCCTAGTTTTTCACAGATATCTTGTTTCAGTGGAAGGCGAACCTGGTATCTTCCATCTGTTAACCCGATTGTTGTTTCCTTGTAGTATGTTTCCCAAGGATCTTGCTCGTTTTGTTCTTTATTATTATTTGTTATAATATCAGCCTATACTGCCCACTGCTGGACTAAGGCCTTCTCTCATTAATCGAGTTGAGAGAGATTAGGTCATACTCCACCACGCGGACCCAGTGCGGATTGGTGGAGGCAGGTTTGTGGCCACCTGCTGTTGGAACTTATCAAGCCGCCTTTAAGGCTTCCAACTCGACTTAACGACTACCACATTAAGTGGTAGCCGGGACCAACGGCTTAACGTGCCTTCCGAATTTGTTATATCTTCATAATCCCAGAATTTAGCTATTTCTTCTAGGTTGTTTATAGTCACATGGCAGTGAAATGTTTTGTATCTCCCACAAATAATCCACCCTAGATGGGTTTGTTGAGCCACGATATTGGAATGTTTTGTTTTTATCAGACCCTCTCATAAAATTTCGGATGGTAAAAATTGACTGATCTTCTTCGGCGGCTTATAAAATGTTTTAATCGAAGCACGCTTCAAGATGTAGCCAATCTAGTTCTGGCTGTGCCTCGCGTGCGTTCGGTCGTGTCACTGCGCAGCCCACCCGCTCGCTATTTTCGTATTTTCGCACGTACATATTTCATAATCGACTTGCTCTGTTGGTAACGCCTGCGCTTGCGTGGAGTGGTGATTTCGTTGGCTCGATATACGTGTATACGTACATATATACGTGCTTGCGATATTAGTTCTCCGCGTCTGGCGCGCGCGTAGCAACTAGGCGAGCCGATAGGTAGACGCGCCGTTCTGACGGCGGTCGGCCTTCCCGCGATTTTTGCAACGGTCGTTTTCCGAGACCTACGTGGTTTGTCGCGGCTGTGCTTACGTGTTTTGTGCTTGCGTGTTTACGTAATTGCATTCGCTGCGCGTATGCTTTTGCGTCCCGTGTAGGTACGGTTCGCGTATCGCCCGGTGTGACCAATTACGTGGGTTGCTAGGCAGCCGCGTCGGTTAACGGCGCGGCCGGCCCTCCCGCGGTTTTTTCCTAACGGTTTTTTTCATAACGATTTGTAATTTCGTTTCGTTTGTATTGTAAATCCACGTCTTTTGTCCGTTCGTGGTAAGTCCGGTGGACGCTCGGAAGGGCTTGAGCTCTGGCCTTGGGGGCTTCCCTAGTCAGGGCTCTTGATTTTCCCAGGACCCTACCCTTACCCATCCCGCTATCCTATTCTCCGTGCGGCGGTTCTCTTCGCCCCGGAGCAGTTAGGGTTTTGGTGCCGCCCGTTCGCCCTTAAGGCGAAGGCACACACCGCGTCTCCCCGGTAGTGCCACCCTCCCCCCGCTGCCACCCGGTGGGGTGATCTGGGCATCGTTCACGCCCGGGTCGTAGGGCCCTATTTTAGTCCACGCGCCCTGCCATTTCCCCTCTGGAAATGGCTGACGACTTCCCTCCCGATTTTGTCCGGGATCTAACGAGGTACATCGTGCTGAATTGCCCGGACATAGTCCGGGAATTCAGGGTGACGTACTCGCCCGCCTTGCCCGACGCGTCGCCCGCGCGCGCGTCGGCCCCCGCCCCCGCGCACCCCGCGCCTTCTGCGCGCCCCGCGACTCCGTTCGCCGCGCCGAAAACGGATTTAGTTGCGCCGCCCCAGACCCCCGCCGACCGCCCCGTCTCGCCATGCGGGTCCGAGCCTCTCTCGGACTCGGACATGGAGGTCGAGCGCGCGTCCGCGAGACGCGCTGCCCCCGCCCGGTCCCCGTCCCCGTCGTTCTCCTCGGAGGACGACTTCATTCCCATTTCGAATGGGAAGCGGGCGCGTAAACCGCGCGACTCGCCACCTCCCAAGATCCAGAAGGCCGGGAACGTCTCCGGTTCTCCCGGCCCCTCCGGCCCCCGGCCGTCTCCCAACGCGGCCGCGAGGGCCTCCCCCCTCGCGCGCCCTGCACGTCCGAACATCACTCTCCCGCCGCTTGTCATTCAGGACAAGAGCGCCTGGGAGCGCATCTCTAAGGCGATCTACAATCGCCAAATGAATTACACGCACGCGCGTTCCACCGCGCAAGGCATAGCCGTCAAGGTGGTGTCCTCGGACGACCACCGACGGCTATCGGCGTTCCTGCGATCGAACAAGATCGCATATCACACGTACACCCTGGAGGAGGAAAGGGAGCTCAGGGTAGTAATCCGCGGTGTCCCTAGGGAGCTGGACACCGCCGTCATTAAAGCCGACCTCCAGTCCAGTGACAATTACGGGCAGAGTGCCCTATACGGGCACTCTGCCCGTAATTGTCACGCGCGCCCTCGATGCACTTCACGCATCGGGGACCACGCGACGTCCCAGTGCGCCCGTTCGAAGGAGACGGCGGCCGAGCCCCCCAGCTGCGTCCTCTGCGGCACCAAGGGGCACACCGCGAACTATCGCGGTTGCCCCAAGGCCCCGAAGGGGAAGCGCGGCCGGGCGAGGCGCGGCGTCCGCCGCCGCCCCCGCGCGGTTGCCCCCCCCTCTGCGCCCTCATCGCAACACCTCCCCGCACCCTCAGCGCACCCCCGTCCGGTGCCTTCAGCGCCAGCGACCACAGCTCCCCGCGCTCCCGCGCCACAGAAGCTGACCCCCCCTCCCCCGCCGCTCCGTCTCTTGGCGCCAACGCGTGGGTGAAGCCGCTGCCCTACACCGCGGCCTCCCAGCCGTCAGTGGGCCCTGCCCGCCCTCCAAAGGGCGCGCCGGCGATCCCGCCGGCGGCTTGTCCCCCCACTAACGTCAGTCAGGACGTCAACCTGATCATGAACGTCTCGGCGGTGATAAGCCCCGCACTATTCCCCAGAGTATATATATATATATATATATATCATCATCATCATCATCATCTCAGCCTATACTTGTCCACTGCTGAACATAGGCCTCCCCAATCGCTTTCCAGCGTAACCGGTCCGATGCCACCTGCATCCAACGACTTCCTGCGATTTTCACAAGATCGTCGGTCCATCTGGCAGGCGGTCGTCCCACGCTGCGCTTGCCAATACGTGGTCTCCACTCTAGAATCTTTCTGCCCCAACGCCCGTCCGATCTTCGCGCTATGTGGCCCGCCCATTGCCACTTCAGCTTGCTAATCTTAAGGGCTATGTCGGTGACCTTGGTTCTTCTACGAATCTCCTCATTCCTGATTCGATCACGTAGAGAAACGCCGAGCATAGCTCTCTCCATAGCTCGCTGAGCAACTCTGAGCTTTTTTATGAGACCTATAGTAATAGACCACGTCTCTGATCCATATATCATCACTGGTAATACACATTGACTAAAAACTTTAGTCTTTAGGCACTGAGGTATTTTGGATGAGAAGATGTTGCGCAGTTTCCCGAACGCTGCCCAGCCGAGTTGGATTCGTCGATTGACCTCTCTCTCAAAGTTGGACCTACCTAACCTGACTACCTGTCCCAGGTAAATGTATTCGTCGACAACTTCAAGAGTAGAGTTCCCAACGGTGAGTGCGGTGGGTACGACATGGACGTTAAACATTATTTTCGTTTTGTCCATGTTCATTTTAAGACCCACTTGTTGAGATACTCTGTTGAGGTCGCCGAGCATTCGTCCTAGATCTTCCAGCGACTCCGCCATGACCACAATGTCGTCGGCAAATCGAAGGTGAGTGATGTATTCGCCATTGATGTTGATGCCAAGTCCTCGCCATTCCAAGAGCTTGAAGGCGTCCTCTATGGTGGTCGTAAACAGTTTCGGAGAAATGACATCTCCCTGTCTTACTCCTCTCTTTATGGAGATCGCCTTCGTGCACTGCCCTTGTACTCGGACTGACATGGTGGCGTTATTATACAAGCACTTCAACACTTCGATGTACCGATAGTCAATGCGGCATCGCTGGAGAGAACTAAGAGCCGCCCAAGTCTCGATCGAATCGAAGGCTTTCTCATAGTCCACAAACGCCAAGCATAGTGGCCGATTATACTCCTCGGTCTTCTGTATAATCTGCCGCAGCGTATGTATGTGGTCTATGGTACTAAAGCCTTTCCGGAAACCGGCTTGTTCGGGAGGCTGGAAATCATCAAGCCTGCGTTCGAGACGATTCGTGATGACTCTCGAAAACAACTTGTAAACATGGCTCAGCAGTGTGATGGGCCTATAGTTCTTTAATAAAGTGTTATCACCTTTCTTGAAAAAGAGTACCACCACACCCCTGTTCCATGCTTCCGGCGTTTTTCCTTCGAGCAAGACGGAATTAAACAGCCTCTGAAGGACTTTAAGTACCGGTGATCCACCCGCTTTCAGAAGCTCTGCGGTAATTCCGTCTTCACCCGGCGCTTTGTTGTTTTTTAGCTGTTTGAGAGCCATCCTAATCTCGTACAGGCTGATGTCCGGGATATCTTCAGTGTAGTGTCGGGTTAGCTTGGCTCTTGGGTCTTTTACCAAGTCAACAACAGGTTAAGCTACTGAGGTATACAACTGCCCATAGAACCTCTCTATCTCCCTGAGCACCTCTGACCTATTCGACGTTACGTTTCCGTCCTCCGTCTTCAGCTTTGTCAACTGGCTTTGCCCAATAGACGCGTCTCTTGCGAACACTTTGGAGCCCCTGTTCTGCGCTATGGTCTCCTCAATACGTCTTGTATTAAAGGACCGTAAATCGTGTCGCAAAGACTTCAATATGTGTCCATTGAGCTGCCTATAGGACTTAGCATCATCGGAGGTTTGGAGTGTCATGATACGTCGCTCAGCCATAAGGTTTTGGGTGTAGTCAGATAGCTTTTGAGGCCTATTTTTACGGTGGGGCTTAAAATGCTTGGACCCGACCGTATGGACGGTCTCTACCAACCTATTGTTGATTTCGTCCACTGATGCGCTGCTGTCTAGCAATTCGAAGCGGTTTGACAATTCGAGTTGAAAGTTCTCGGGGTTTTGGATATGTGCATTAGAAGGTCGGAGCGTAGACTTCATCAGACGCGATCGTTCCATTTTGACATTAATATTTAATGTGCCTCTGACCATTCGGTGATCACTGCCGGTTTTTACCCTGTGAATCACGGAGACATCATTAAATATTTGTCGCTTGGTGCTCATGATGAAGTCTATCTCATTTTTTGTGAAACCATCAGGGCTCATCCAGGTCCATTTCCTATGAGACGGCTTCTGGAAGAAAGAGTTCAACATAAAGAGTCCCTCCTTCTCCAGAAATTCGGCCAGCCTCTGACCCCTGGGGTTGCGCTGCCCATATCCAAATTGCCCCACTCTCAACTCATCATCGCCCCGTTTGCCCAGTCGCGCATTGAAGTCACCCATAACTACTGTAAAGTGTGCTTTGGAAGTATGTATGGCTCTACTAATGTCCTCATACATAACTTCGACCTCATCATCTGAGTATGCCGAGGTCGGTGCGTAGACCTGTATGACCTTCAGCGAATATTTTTTGGATATTCTGAGTATCAGCTACGCTACCCTGCTCGACACACTAGTGATGGACACAACGTTGTTTATGAGTGACTTGTGGACGATAAATCCGACACCACCTTGGGACTGCTGTTCGCCCTCCCGGTAGTAAAACAAGTTGCCGGATTTTAAGGTTATCGTGTCCTCGCCCTCTCTTCGGACCTCCGATAAACCAACAATACTCCACCGCAACTTGTTTAACTCTTCTTCCAGCTCAACTAGCTTCTCATCTGTCCTCAATGTGCGTGCGTTGTATGTCACCAGGGCCAATTTTCGGTTTTGGTGGTAGCCGAATCTCTGCCGGAGATTCTTAGCACCCCTTGTCCTGTCGTTACCATGGCTGCTACCGTGGCCAGGACGAACAGGACCGCCGGGGACTAGGGGCCTGGTTTTCTTACTTTCTTCCATAATTGGGGGTGTTTGCCATACTCGCCACGCTTGGCAGGTGGGTTGGCGAGCGCAGTTATTGGTCGTCGAAGTGTTAAGGGAACGCTGCTGCCCATTCCCTAGTTTCCCTTAGTCGCCTTGTACGACACCCGATGGGATGAGATGGGTTGGTCCTATTCTAAGCCGGGAACCACGCGGCTATATATATATATATATATATATATATATATATATATATATATATATATAAATATATATGTGTGTGTGCTATTTATGCATTGTATTATATTATATATTGGTATATTACTTTCTTATTGTTTTCCCTTCTTTTTTTTTTCTCATTTTTAGCACCTACCACAGTTGTTTCCACACCACCTCAAGGTAGACTGGCAGAAAATGCCTCAGGCATTAAGTCCGCCTATGTACACATGTGCATAAAGAATAAATAAATAAATAAGTTATGTCGTGTTGTGCTGTATTTTGTAAATCAAGGACAACCAAAGGAGGAGTAAAATATCCTGAATTATCATTTCACACGTATGTATTTATTGCCTCTTATTATATTATAGGGAAGTTTCACAGCAAAATTATGGATTTTACATGAAATATATACGTTATTGACGTCATAAAATTAGTATACGGTGATAATTAACTGAGTTTTTATTGAATTTGTATTTTAAATATGCATTATTTTACGCTCCTCCAATAGTGATGTCCTACAGCGCCTATCACTTGTCGATACTGTCGGTATTAATAAATTAATACTGAAACATTAACAATTTCTATTCACGTCATAATGACTAAACGAATTTGGATGAAATTTAGTAAGGATAGAATATCTAGATAAACACTGTCACGTCTATATTCCCCAATCGGGGGTGGGATATTCCCCAATCGGGGGTAGGACCTATTTATGATTATTTCATCTTTATAGCGTTTTCCCTGAAATAAAACACTTATTAAACTACTTAACTCACTGGAAGCTTTATATTGATTGATGGCATATAGACCCTCGGTTGCGAAATGAAGTTTTGCCTTTTGGGTAGTACTGCTTATACTGAAGATTAGAGGTTTGAACTCTATATGAGTTGGCATTGTGCCCTCCACCCCGTGAGGGTGCGTTGTATGCCATGCCCATATGTAAATAAATCTGAACCCTGAAAAGCATGTTGATATCCGTGTGATGGAACTATTGATTATCGTGATTTAGAATCCGCGTTTGAGTGCTAAAACGTTTAAAAGGTAGCTCCCCTTTCATTATCGCCGGCACGCGGTTGCGGTTAGCAAGTAGAAAATCCAAAACCAAGAACAGCACTGCGAGACCTTAAGACACCGTGAGCTCATTCTGCGTAGTTCGGACCAAAAAAAATAATTAAAAAGTTTGAGGGTACCCCGGAACAACTATGCCTTTTGGACATCTAACACCTCAGTCCTTCCCGTGACCATGGGTGCTGCAAAGCATTCGAAACGTCGGGAACGTAAAATAAAAAAATAAACCGCGATAAAATCCGAAAAATAGTTTTATTTCATGTGTAATATTCGCGTTAATCTAAGAACTCAGTATTAAAATATCTTATTTAAGTACCTTATTGGTCTAGTAGCAAATCTGTACCTCCAGATGATACAACTCGAGGTATTTTAGTTATTACTTTTGATATATTTACACATTATGCAACAGAAAAAATCTGCTATTTTTCAATCTGATGTCTCTTATATAATAGTCCAGAAGTTAGGAGGTCAAAGAAAGGTCACGATGAGATGGGTAACACTTTTTATTGATATTTCACAAACATTAATTGTGCACACAGCAGTGCTTTCAGCTCCAACTCTCGACAACGACTCACGATTATATTCCTTTCAAATGGCGCACAATTGCATTTATACTGAGTCAATTGACATACTCGTTATTCTTACTTCATAATTTATTATAATAGCACATCCGTTTGTCGTCAATCATTAGACGTACTTATTGAAAATGAAATGAATATAACAGTCGGCCATTCTGAGATTTACATGTCCTCATGTTTTCCTTTCTTTTTTTTTCTAACAATCTAGTAAATATTACAATATACAAAAAAATATAAGCATACATAAATTATACTACATTATAATTTTATTTTATTATATATTAAACCTTTATAGTTATTCATAGTTCATTACAATGTAATACTACTGCCTCGGCCATCACCAAAACGAGAATTGTTCCATCAATTTCTTCATATACTTACGGTTAATAATTCATATATCAATGTTCAATATCATATCAATATCGATTCAAAATCATGATCAATTCAAATATATCAATCAAAAATATTTGCACACTCCTTGGTTGGCTTATCGGCCTCATTTGTGTGCAAATATATTCTCAATATACCTAGCATACTCCTCAATTTGGCTTATCGGCCTCATGTATGCAGGTATCCTATCCGGGTAAATAGATGCTCCCAAAGTTGGCTTCTCGGCCTCATGTGCATCCTTTACCTAAAACTCCATATTTATTCACGATATATCATTTGAATCCATATTTGTTTTAATAATTAAAACAATCAATAAAATAAATAGATTACAATATTATAATTGTTGAACCTACAATTTATAATATTTAATTAACTATTCCCTTACCATTTTCAGTTTTATTATCAACTTCGTAATTAATTACATCTTCACTTTCCACATAACAATTACTAGAGGTAATAGTTTCCTGTTCAATGTCATTGCCTGGTTCAACCCCTCTATCAGAGTCTGTATTTCCCTGATCCGAACTCGAACCGACATCATCCAAATATTCTTGCGTGTATGTCAACCATGGATAAATTTTATCTATAGAAATAACAGCTTCATACCTTCTATTTTGCTAACGCGTTAAAGGAGTATCTTCTACGACATACCTATCATTATCTAATACTTTAATGACTCTATAAGGACCTTGAACTTTCGGCAAAAGTTTCTTAGATTTGCCACTGTTACTTGCTATTTCACTTTCTATTCTTACTAAGTCACCTACTTGATACTTTTTAGCTTCTTTTCTTTTCCTATCAAATCTTTCTTTTTGTTTAGTCTGTTCTTTTGCTACTCTCATATTAACTTCGTCTCTGATTTCAGTTAAAGACTTTGAGGAGTCTTTATCGGAATCTAATAATGTAACTATATTACTATCACCCTTTGTCCGTAACCTTAACCCGAATAATATTTCCGATGGGCTATTTCCAGTAGTTTTTTTTTTTTTTTTTTTTTTTTTTTTTTTTCATTTATTTTGGCATCAAACAGTCATATACAATGAATGTGTGAACATGCATATTTTTTACATAATAGACCTTACAGTGCCTAAAAGAAATTTAGATAAGAAAAACAAACCAATTATTGGACCTTACATGCCAAAACGTATACCAAACAAATTTAGGTTTTAAACAACAATTAATTGCATACAAACAAGTGAGTGCACATAATATAATATTACATTGTGTTACATATCTGTTAGTGCATTTGTCGACAGAACTTATTTATTTAACAATGTATGACTTAATTTGTTTTTTAACAAATTGAGAGACATGTTAAAAAGATCGACATTAGAGAATTCCCTGTTATATATATTGGTGGAACGATATAAAAAGGAGTTGCGTGTATAAGTTTTGTGCCGTCGCGGGGGTACAAAAAGTGGTAATGTACGTGAGGGGCGCACTGGTAAACGAGCGCGAATTGGGAAGGATATTTTGGCGAGAAGATCTGATGTATCAACGACGGAATTTAAGATTTTATATAGAAAGATAATATCAAACATTTTACGTCTTTCATAGAGGCTCAGTAATTTATGTCTAGACAAGGCAGCGCTGTATGAGTCATCTACAGTGTCACTGCGATAATTAAGCGATTATAAGAACTTATGCTGAATTTTTTCAATTCGGTTGATGTGTATTTGATAACACGGGCTCCATACTGAACTGCAAAAATCTAAGATCGAACGGACAAATGAGAAATAAAGAATTTTGAGTGTTGTAGTTTTACTGAAAGGCTTACTGATTCTTAGAATAAATCCTAATCTACGGAATGCGGCACAAACTATATGATCTATATGGGGGTTAAATGATAGTTTGGAATCCATGATTACTCCTAGATCCTTGACAGTGGTAACTCTTTTAAGGATAGTATTGTGCAAGCTATATTCGAAACTAATTGGACGAATCTTACGTGTATAGAATATGACAGAGCACTTATCAATATTTAAAAACAACTGATTTGTGAAACAATACTGTTCTAAAGCATGTAAATCATATTGTACTTTAATGCAATCGTCAATACATTTTACTGCTCTAAATAGTTTAGTGTCATCTGCATAAATTAGATGTTGACTGTTGTGGAATGTATGTGCAATGTCGTTTATGTAAAACGAAAACAGCAAGGGCCCTAAATGGGACCCTTGTGGTACTCCTGACGAGACTGGTAAGAACTGTGATAAGTACCCCTTCACGCAAACAGCTTGGCTTCTATTTTTTATGTAGGATTCGACCCATCGCAGAAGGTTAACGTGTACACCGGCATTTGCGAGTTTTTCTATAAGAATGTCATGATTGATTTTATCGAACGCTTTGGAGAAGTCGGTGTACACGATATCCACCTGTGGATTGTCATCCATAGCCTTAGTCAAAAATTCTGTGAAAGTTACTAAATTTGTATCCACACTACGCTTTTTAAAGAAACCATGCTGTTGAGGCGATATATAATTTCGGATAATAAAAGAGATATATGCAGTTACTATTTTTTCAAGTACTTTACCAAATACACATAGTTTCGATATAGGTCTGTATTCCGTTATAATGTCTTTTTTGTCATTCTTTGGTATCGGTGTTATTAAAGATCTTTTCCATTTACTGGGGAAAACTCCGGTTTCCAATGAAGTACGAAAAATTATCGCAATAGGTACAGCCAATTCCTCAGCACAGTTAAAAATTAAAACTGGGTGAATATCATCAGACCCGGCACCTTTATGGATATTAACTTGTTTTAGTGCTTTTAAAACCAAGTCATAGCAAATGTTAACTGAGTTTATGTCTAAAGTTGAACACGGATTGTGATTATCGGGATTCACATTTTGGGAATTAGAAGGTATGAATACGGAATGAAAATGTTCGTTAAAAGCATTGCAAATCTCATCGCCCCTTGATAAAACCTTACCTTTGTATAACATCATTTGCGGAATATCGCTATTTGCTTTTTTTGATTTTACAAATGACCAGAAAGATTTTGGATTTATTTCAATGTTATTTTCAGACAATTCAATAAAACTTTTATAACAATCTTGGGTCATTTTCTTAAATCTGTTTCTTAAAGTTGAGTATATTTGATAATCGTTAAAATTCCCATATTGCTTCCATTTTTTGTGATATTTACACTTTTCTTTGGATAATTTTCTAAGCGGTTTTGTATACCAGGGAGGAAATTTATGTTTTACACTTAAATTATACGTCGGTACATATTTATTTACTACATTATCAAGAATATTATACAAATAGTTAGTCATAGATTCGACATTTTTCATAGTGCTAAACTCATTCTCCCATTTAACTGATTTTAAAGTGTGTTTAATAGATTTATAGTCTGCTTTATGGTATTGTTTTTTTAAGGTGTTACGAGGTTTGAGGGGAGATGAGAAAGCGATCTTTAAGTCGATTTCTAAAGCTTTATGATGCGAGTCTTGCCATACTAGTGGATGTTCGGCTGAGGAGACATGACAATAATTATTACTAAAAACTAAATCAAGAAGTCTACCATTTGCGTTGAATTGACCATTTTGCTGTGACAATAAAGATAAATTGATAAAATCGGCTGTTAGACAGGCCAAGATGTTATTATTTGTTTGTATATCCATGTAATTCAAGTTATCATTGTAAGACCAATGAGCATTGGTAACATTAAAGTCCCCCAGTATTAAGAAAATATCATCTGAATTATTTAAAATAAATTCGCTCACTCTATCGTAAAAAGAAGTCAACGTTAATTGATGGTTACTACCGTGTGCTATATACGTAGATATTAAGTGTAAGTAGCGAGGAACGGTAACAGACTGAGACGAGGTGGCAGGGGCGGGACCTGAGCGCAGAAGCGGCACGGATACCCATATCTCTTCGGTCGGTGGCGGAGCACACAAGTCGGCGCGGAGCCGCGGACACAAGTCGCGGCGCACCGCAATCAACACGCCGCCACCACGCTCATGCCCACTCGTAGCTGTGTTACGATCACAACGGTATACCTCGTACCGAGCGTCAAAATATTCGGAATTATAAAAGTTATCATTGAGCCAAGTCTCAGTAATACATATTGCATCGTAATTACTGTATAACACTGCCTCGAGAAATGAATGTGACTTAGTGCGTAGACCTCTCACGTTTTGGTAGTAAACAGAAAAGTTGTTGTTATCGAATAGTAGAAATATTTATAATAATTATTAAGGTTCCACCAACATAGATTGAATATAGTAGAATATTGTAATAAAAGATTTCAAAACATGACAAAATAAGTTTATAGGTAAGTTTACGGTAGATATAAAACTGTGTTATTATGCAAAGTGTATGTAATATATTTAGCAAGATTAATAAATGAATTAACAGTCATTTAATTTTATTAAGATCTGCTTCACTTGAAATAAGTAATACCTTCGTAGTGTCATTTTTTCGAGCCAAGATCTTACACTCCGACAACCAGATGTACTTGAAGCCTTTTTCTTTGACTAGGAGGCGTGCCTGCTTGTATAGTAATTTGTTAGATGGTGTTAAATGGTCATTGATGAAAATGGATTTAGATGGGCCATCCAACCCCGCGTCTGCGGTGGTTAGTCCACGACGTGCACGCACAGCTGCAAGCATGTCACTTTTACGTCTCCTCTGGGTGAATCTAACGATGATATTGGGTATAGAAGCCGGTTTTAGGGGTGATATACCATCCGCAGCTAAAAAGATCTCACTTTCTTTCGAGTTAAAGCGGCGTACGCGATGTATATAATCGATATCTGTCGGTACCAATGGAAAACCTATCTTTGTTGCAATTTTTTGAACAATACTTAACAGGTTTTCTCCTTTTAAAAGAGGTATTCCCGATATCTCCAGATTGTTAATCCTCCCCTGCTGATCCTTAGCTCGAAGTTGACCAGATAAGTCACACACAGCTGTCTGTAATTGCGACACATCGTTCGTCATTGTTTCCAGTTTATGATTGTTTGCTCCATATAACGATTTCAACTCGCGTATATCGTTGTTGATTGATGTTTGATCCAGTGATAATTTTTGCATAGCAACGTTAATATCGCGCATTTCTTGCCTAAAGACGGATAAGTCTTCTCGTAATGTATCCAAAGTACATTTGATGGTTTGATTTTGGGTTTCAAGACAAGATTTTATAAGATCCGTTATCCCGTTTTGAAACAATAATAAATTCTCTTGGTTGTTGCATTGAGAAATTGGTTCCTTTCTTTTCTTTTGTGGGTTACTTGCAGTGTCTTCTATTTTAGACAAATCAGGCTGAGATCCAAAAATTCCATCCATTTTTGGCGCTGCGCGGTAGTTGGAGATAATTTTGAATGAAAACAATGAATTGGGCGACACAGCCAGTGGTCGAAAGTTGGAGTGGGCGGAACGCTGCGTAGACTATCTCCCTTCCGTAGTGACAGTTATTGATGCCGACACTACACGACTGCTGACGAACAACCGTATGAGTAGGATGATAGATAACTTTTCTCGCGCTCACACTAAAATGGTTCACTTAAGACGTTTACGACAATTGCAACTTAACATCACTGTATCAGAGAGTGCAAAATGTATCGCAACTAATTGAAAAAAGTAATAAGAACTGTAAACTAACTTGGTACACGTCTGACTACGTAAAGATTCGACGAGTGATTCAGTGAGTAGTTTTATTTAAAGTTGTATTCAAACCTAATTGTATTTCTTCCAAATGCTTATCCCATTCGTTTTCAAGACAGTTATGATTTTTAGTAGCAAGTGAAGCTAAAATTGTGCGATTATATCTCTCCACCTGACCATTGGCCCTTGGAGTCGCTACTGCGTTTAACACGTGACGTATGCCTAATTTGTTTACAAAATCTTTAAATCCTTTGCTGGTGAAAGACGAACCCCGATCGCTTATTATCCTACTCGGTACCCCAAATAAACTAATATAATTGTTTAAAACTTTTAAGGTTGTCTTAGTTTTAGTATTTCTGACACCATACAAACTAATATATTTCGTATAGGCATCAATCAAGACCAAAATATAGGAATTTTTTGATTTACTTTTAATAAACGGGCCTAGATGATCCAAATGGATGGTGTGGAAGTGATTGTGATTTTTTTGAAGTAATTGCCACCTAACGCCCTTTGGCACCATCCATTTCAATTGATCATTAACTACGCGATAGACTTTTCCGTTTTTGATTTTATAATTTTTATAAATATCCACAACTTTTGGCTCCAACAATTACCATTTGGATCCTCTAAAATTTGTTTTATTTTCAAAATTTCATCATCAATATTTTGCATTGTAACTAACCAGTCCTCAGTTTCAATAGATAAAATATCAAATACAGGTTCCGATTCATTAGTTATTTCTATAGCATTTCTGCTCAGGGCATCTACATGATTCATTCGAGGACCAGGCCGGTACTCTATAGTACAGTCGTACTCTTGCAATTGCAACCACCACCTAGCTATCCTAGGTATGATGTCTCTTTTAGACAGGGTTTTTCGCAAGGCGTTACAATCAGTGACTATAGTAAATTTTAAACCTAAGACAAACTCTGAACCTATTTAATGAAGCAACGACAGCAAGAGTTTCAAGCTCAAAAGAATGGTACTTTTTCTCTTCAAGATTTGTTTGACGACTATAATAAGCAACAGCTCTCCACCTACCAGAATCATCTTCCTGTAGAAGCATGCCCTAGGCGTTTACATATATGACATGTCACCAATGGTTTGGAGCACTTAAAACTAGGGTGTCCTAATTCATCACAATTAAAGCATCTAATAGATGCTGCTTTATTATTGTCACTATGTAACTCTGAACGCTTTTTATTAAAGAAGGGTTTCCTAGTATCTTTAATATCTTCAGATTTTATTGTTTTTAAATAAGTTAACAACTGTACAGGTTCGGTATAATTACCTGCCTGAGCTCCTAGTCGCATACTTCTATCATCTAATCCATTTATAATAATAATTCATTTTATTGAAGGCATCTAGGCCCAGTTGTTAGTAATTACAATTTTCTTATGCTAGTGTAAGTATTTACAGTTTTATATTCACTACAGCAGGCGAACATGTAAAGCACAACAGTGTGTAACATAGGGGCAGTCATATCTGCCCGCTATTATTTCCAGCAACCTGTTGGAACTGCCTCGAACTTTGCGGATTAGCGACGTGGCTCGCTTACGCATAATTGTATGAAAGCAGTCGACACGCACGTTTGCAAACATGCCCGAAGCACTGCAATATCGTGGCAAACCCATCAGCGCCCTGAAAGCGTTATTATATTGGACTCGGAGAGCTCGATATGCTCTTTGAGTGTAATTCACCCACAGGCTGCACGTGTAAAAGGATGTACAAAATGCTCTGAAAAGTGTTATTTTTACCGGTATGGAACAACGTGCAAACCTGCGGGCTATCATATTAGCTCTGACTGATAACGCCCTCCGCTCCCTCTCAATATCTTCGTCATCTTTGAGACCCACGGTTATTAAATGTCCAAGGTACTTAAAATTGTTGACCCTGACCAACGGAATTCCATACAGTTTGATGGGTGGAACTGATACAGTACACTTAGAGTCGGTCTCAAAGACCATGAACTGACTCTTGGTAACATTATATTTAAGGTCGTGATTTGTGGCATATTCCTTACAAATATGTAAAAGCGTCCTTAGACCACTGATTGATGCACTCAGCAGCACCATGTCATCTGCGTAACTGATGTTATTGACGCAAACATCATCAATATGACAACCGACATGTTGGCTGCTGAGTTCAACAATCAGTGCGTTAATGTACAAATTAAATAATGTTGGGGAGCTCAATCCTCCCTGCCTAACCCCACACTCTAACCCGTATGGATCAGACAGTGTGCCCGCCCATCTCACATTGTTAATCTGATTTCTATACCAATATTTGAGGAGATGTGTCATATCTTTGGGAAACCCTATGTCCTCCACTTTTTTCCACAAGATGTCATAGGAAACCAAATCAAAGGCCCTCGATAGGTCAAGGAAACATGCGTATACGGGGGTATTTCTATTCGTATAATACTTGACGGTATGCTTCAGACACAGTATAGCACTTTCTGTGGAAAGTCCCGGCTGAAAGCCAAACTGGTTCTCGTGTATATGCAAATGTTCATTTAACTGTGTATCAAGCAAGCCGTCAAGTATTTTCGCTATAATAGTCGCCAGGGATATTGGCCTGTAATTACATTTATCAGACTGGTTTTATTTTTCAAAACGGGCACTACTATTGTTTTGACAAGCTCATCGGGTAGATACGAATGACTTATACACATATTATAAAGTAAGGCTAACAATCTTGGTAGATGAGAACCCGCATACTGAAAATGCTCAATACTAAGACCGTCATGACCAGGGGACTTGCCTCTGGACATGTATTTTATGGCTTGTGCTACACTCTTACTATCTATTCTTGTCTTCACCTGACCATGACACGTCTCAGCATCAAGCACATCCCGAGCGGACGAGCCGATGGGCCTTTTCACACAAAAATGATCTTTAAAGAGATTAACTATCTCTTTATGATCACAGAGAGGATTGACGCTGGCAGGGAGGCCAGGGCGAGGACTCATTTGATTTGTACCTTTCCAAAAATTTCGAAAATCTTTGTTTGAGTGATTTGAAGCAAGGATATCCATTTTTATCTGTTCTTCGGTTTTGGCACCATTTAAGTCTTGATTTATATATTCTTCGACTTTCACACATTTCATTATACATAGGACCAGAAGAAGGCCCGCCAAACGAACGCCAATTTTGTAGTTTCGACCTAGCCTCCCTGTACGCCTCACATACATGCCGGTTCCATCCTACTATAGGAAGTGATTTTTTCCTATGATGCTTAACACTCTGACACAATATTGCAGACTCACTAAGGGCAGATACAATGTTACAATAAAATTTATCGATGGTGTCTCTGTGGCTGGCGTCATTACAGTAATTGTCAGCACAGTTAACAAATTCCACGGGGAAATCAATTAACTTTAATTTCCTACTACATTCATCACGGTACATTTTCATCTGATTATCAGTTCTAACCCGCCATACTATGCCATTATCTAAAGGTATAAAATTATTTATCTTAGGCGTTAACAGATTTAAATTACATTCCAATATAAGAGGATAATGGTCTGACCATGATACTTTGCAATTAACATAAACGTTAACAACTGAATTCGCCACGGATTGCGTAACAACACAGTGATCCAGCCACCTTTTTGACCCATGAGCCTCACTAATGTAAGTGTAAGTGCCAGACTGTTCACCAAGTTTAATTACATCAATACACAACCAATTTTGCTCCCCACAAAAATATATTAGTTCATTATAGAATAGTTCGCTAGGATGAGCATTAAAATCTCCTAATATATAAACAGATTCAATTCCGTATTTCTCAATAATTGCACTCACCCCACCAAGACAATCCGTTAACTCCGGCAAGTTACACACCGCATCCGTTGGCAAATATACACTCATCACAATAATAGGCCTGTCCGCCGTCACTATCTGTACCGCACACAGTCGTGGATTATCGCACGGAATCACGCACACATTTTGAAACACTTTATGTCGCCACATCAAAGCCACACCACCGTATGGCCTACCACGCAGCATGCCTGTCGATGTATCCACTGCTGATGTACCCGTAGAACTAAAGTCATCATCGATAGTGCTCAGGAAGGGTATTTCATCCGGCAACAGCCAAGTCTCCTGCAATGCTACTATGTCAGATTTTCTACATAACTCTCTAACACTGTCTACGGAACGTCTAACACTTTTGCAATTAAAGCTTGAAAATGTTTTCTTATTCATAATTTATTCGTTACTAGCCGTTATCAGGTGTGAGTCGTGCGTGACTCATCTCTGTTCGCATGTTTTTGTTTATAATTAACAAAGCATCTGAATATAATTCCTTTCGGCCATACATTTTCATCTAGAAACAATGGTAGTTTGTCCGTTGACACAAAAAATTTATATGCGTCATAATCATTGCGTTTTTTATTTTGAATGCGTTCCAAACAGACATTTTGTTGGGTCTTCTTATATATGTAATTGGTTATATCTGAGGGGAGGGTCTCTGTGTATATTTGTAATAAAAACAGGAACTTTTTTATCAGCTGCTTTAAATTTACTATCTGACGCAGCGGCTACTCCCATCCTTCCACGGTATTGATAGTTTACCTTCTTCTTGCGTCGTTGAATCAAGGTCCAACTATCACCTGTCTGACCGGACTGCATATCCTTGCTAGATCTCGCACTTGTCACATCCGTAGATTTATTTATCGCAGTCAAAAATAGAAAGAATAATACAATCTATTGCCTTCTTATTGTATATTTCGCATCTATTTAATAAATTGATCTTATGGTAATAATAGGTCTCCAATGATTCATTAGGTTTAACTTTTCTATCTAACATCTCTTGTAACAAGTGAGCATAATTTTGTACTGTGGGAAAGGATTTTACAAACTTTTCTTTCCATTCAGACCAAGTAAAATTAACAGAAGATAATCCTTGGTACCACACCTTTGCTACGCCCATAAGTTTGGGTAATGCATAGTGCAATAATTGGGCCTCACTCCAGTCATATAGTTTTGCACATTCTTCTACTTTCTTTATCCATGAATCGACAGTTTGCTCTTTATTAGATGGATCAAATTCAGGGACGGCATTACTACTCATTGAAAAATGGTTATTAGACGTTGTAGCAGGCAATGACTTAATTAAATTTAACAGTTCTCGCGCAAAAACACTGGTTGAATCATTAGTATTACAGTGATGGTTGAGTTTTTGTCTCTTTGAACGTATTAACCTAGATCTCTTACTACAACGATCTATAGAAGATTGGTTGCTTGAGAAATAACTATCAGACGGACGGACGGAACTAGAAGACTGAGTACTCACAGTTGATAACCGCCCTCCCCTCTGCCACGCTTATGCCTACGCAGACGCTCTGACGAACGCTTGCGACGTCTACTTCGGCGGCTTCGCGACTTTTGTAGTCTTCGGGAATTCAGCCGGCTCCGTGATTTATGTGTACGTCGGTTTCGGCTTCGGCTTCGTTGTGAAAATGAAGAAGATTCCGAATGACTCCGTTGCTCACGATGTTTACGACTTCTATATCGACAATGACGATTTTCGGGTAATGGTGGAGTCCCCGTAGGTGCAATCTGTTCTTCCTCATCTCCAAACATCATTCCCAATGCTCTGAAACTTGTTATTTATTGCATTAGGTCATGATCAACTAGCACAAATACGAAGTTCATAAAAACACAAACCAGTTCACTAATTTAATGCCTTTACTCAAAAAAATAAAAGTCAGTGGGTAATTTTACTTTACAGAAATTGTCGACATAATTTCATCGTGGAACCCTACTATTTATATGCAGTGGAGCAAACCATTAATAAATGCATGTAATCCACTATGACTTAATGTTCTGTTTCGATTTTAGACGTTACAATTTAAATTAGCGTCGTTTTGTAAGTTAGTTGGCATAAGAAAAGAAAATTTAAATATATGTAATACTTTTCTTTACGCAGAAATAAACGTGCATCTATTTAACAGGTAAATGTTCAAATCACTAATTCTTTGCACAGTTTGCAATAAAAAGGTCTAGAGATATAAGTACTAAATGATCGCACTCACCTTTGTTTCCAGTCGAAATTTGTTAAATTCCGTTACCTTAACGGTTACTTGTAGGCGTGGAAGGAATTATATCCTTTTTATTATCCCACTTCTGAACTATAATAGTCCAGAAGTTAGGAGGTCAAAGAAAGGTCACGACGAGATGGGTAACACTTTTTATTGATATTTCACAAACATTAATTGTGCACACAGCAGTGCTTTCAGCTCCAACTCTCGACAACGACTCACGATTATATTCCTTTCAAATGGCGCACAACTGCATTTATACTGAGTCAATTGACATACTCGTTATTCTTACTTCATAATTTATTATAATAGCACATCCGTTTGTCGTTAATCATTAGACGTACTTATTAAAAATGAAATGAATATAACAACCAAAACCTTAGTTATGGAAATGAGTTATATCCAGTTCGGTCTGCATTGTTCTCTACTCTGTTTATTGAAAGAACCATGGATTTTCTTGCCCTTCTCCATAGAATTGTGAATCGGAAGGGTTGTCTAAGTTAGTAATCTTGTGTATTTTTTTTTTACTATTTTAGTGCTAAAGTCGAAATGACTATAACATCCTTGATTTTGTCTAACACTGACAGACATTCTAAGTTGACTTGCCTGATACCTAAAAATGTTAAATAATGTTAACATAAGTAACCCAGCCATGACTTAACATTTTATTACTTTTCCTACTCGACGACACAATTGAATTGCCAATTAATTCATGAGTTATTATTCATAATTTAAATAAATTTGTTATCGAATTGTGTTGTGTGGCACAGGGCTTTGAATTACACACAGTAGTGTTCAATAAATGTACATTTTGTTGTTCTTAACATTAAAATTATTTAATTATTAATTAAAAAACAGATGTATAAGGCAGATCACATCAATGAATCCTAATAAAGTTATTATATCAATCTTGTTGTTTTTACTTGATTACATATACTGAGTTCTTAGATTTACGCGAATATTACACATGAAATAAAACTATTTTTTCGGATTTTATCGCGGTTTATTTTTTGTTTTTTAAGTTCCCGACGTTTCGAGTGCTTTGCAGCACCCATGGTCATTGCGTGCCAATTACGCCCACATATAAATTTTACGCACACATAAACAACAAAAGGGGCCGGATTCAGGCCACAGAATAACAATACTCCTAACGGAGAAGAATGATAACTTCATACAAGAAATCGTGAACCTAAAACGACTTTAGCGCCATCTAAATTCAGCCCCTGTGAACGACCCCTGAGGGGCCGTTCGCAGGGTACTATTTAACCGACTTCTAAAAAGGAGGAGGTTCTCAATTCGACTGTATGTTTTTTTTTGTATGTATGTTACTCGAACATTTCTCCAATTATGAATCGATTTTGATGATTCTTTTTTTGAAATCCAAGATGGTGGACGCCACTTTTTGTGAAAAATCAATATGGGTATCATTTTTAGAGTTTTATGTGATTATTGAGTTCTTAGATTTACGCGAATATTACACATGAAATAAAACTATTTTACGGATTTTCTCGCGGTTTATTTTTAGTTCCCGACGTTTCGAGTGCTTTGCAGCACCCATGGTCACGGGAGGGACTGAGGTGTTAGACGTCCAAAAGCATAGTTGTTCCGGGGTACCCTCAAACTTCTTAATTATTTTTGTTGTTGTTGGTCCGATCTATGCAGAATGAGCTCACGGTGTCTTGAGGTCTTGCAGTGTTATGCTTGGTTTTGGATTTGATTATAATAATTACCGGATCCCAAGACGATGGAAGCACCCAGCCATCTTCTCTATTGAAATTAGGATGTTTTTTAATTTCAACAGCCTCGCGAACCATCCTTGGTAGGAATCGGTGTTCTTTCACGAGGATTTGTGGTCTATCAAATCTGATGTTATGGCGGGTGCAGTCCAGGACATGTTCACAGACTGCAGACTTCTTTGAGCGACGGTGTTTTAGGTCAGCTATGTGTTCTTTAACCCGAGTTTTTACGGGTCTTTTGTTTGTCCTATATAAGAGAGACCACATTCACAATCAAGCTTGTAAACTCCTGCATCTTGTAGAGGGATCTGACACTTGACAGATGGTAAAAATTGACTGATCTTCTTCGGCGGCTTATAAAATGTTTTAATCGAAGCACGCTTCAAGATGTAGCCAATCTTGTCCGTGACTCCTCTCATGTAAGGTAGTACAGCAGGGAGACGCTCAACTGTGGCTGGTTTCACTCGGTCACTGTGACGTTGGCGTGGGACTCTAAGCTTATTGTCGTGCAGGATGTCAAGCAAACATGTTGAAACTCGGCAGCCAGATGTTTCTTGTCACAGATCCCTTGTGCTCTCTGAAACAAAGATTTACCCACGGTAGCTAACTGTGTTGGATGGTGGTGAGATTCACCGTTTAAGTACCTTAAGGCTTAAGGTGTTGTTGGGGTTATGGATTACTAACACATCTAGTAAAGCTAGGGAATTGTTTGCCTCCAACTCCATTGTAAACTGAATTTTAGGGTTAATGGAGTTAAGATGATTTAGGAATACATGAATTTTGTCAGATGGTAATATTGTGAAAGTATCATCTACGTACCGCTTGTAGAATATTAACCAGATGTAAGGCAGTGTCTCAATTGAGACACTGCCTTACATCTGGCTACTTATTGTGGCGATAGGCTCCCCTGTATCTCCCATTGTTGCCGATATATTCATGGAAGACTTTGAGGAGACAGCCCTTCGTGCCTCACCTGTAAAGCCATTTGCGTCATTCGCCGCTATTGCACAACGGGTCATTGCTGAGTCGACGCCTCGTGTCGCCGTCGCCGCTTACCTAAATGCGCAATAGCAAAAGTGCTGATGTAGCTTCCCACGCCGATCGCTATCGACCATGTTGCCAGGGCACTTCGGTACCAGCATCGACCGAACTTAGACATAAGCTTTTTAATGTAGTAATTTCAATTATTTTAATATACTCTTTTTATCATATATTTGTTTTTTTTAAGCCTGTCGGCTGTGACTAACATAAGATGTTAGACCAAGGTTACGACCTTCAGACTCAGCCTGGAGCTTACCTATATGGGTTGTACCAAAGAAATCAGATCGATCTGGACAACAAAAATGGCGAATAGTTGTAGATTACCGGAAATTAAAAGAAAAAACGGTGGATGATAAGTACCCCATCCCCAATATCGCAGATGTACTTGATAAGCTGGGAGGTGCCAATATTTCTGCACCTTGGATATTTTTTCAGGATTTTTCCAGGTCGAAATGGACCCTTGCGATATCCCTAAAACCGCTTTTAATGTTGAGCACGGACATTACGAATTTTTACGTATGCCGATGGGGTTAAATTATTCTCCATCCACTTTCCAACGGGTAATGCATAATGTACTCCGCGGCCTTCAAAACGAGATCTGCTTAGTCTATCTTAACGATATAATAGTCTTCAGCACATCCCTTCAGGAGATGATGGTCAATTTAGAGAAAGTTTTCACTAGATTGCGCGAATCCAATTTCAAAATCCAACTAGAAAAGTCTGAATTTCTAAAACTAGAAACACCGTACCTAGGACACATTGTTAGTAGGGAAGGCGTGAGACCAAACCCTGAAAAAATGTTGGCTATTCAAAAATACCCCATTCCGAAAACCATTAAAGAGATAAGACAATTCTTAGGAATTCTCGGGTACTACCGAAAATTTATCCCTGACTGTACGGACACGCACATTATTATTCTATATAGTGAATTTTACTGCATTTATGTTGCAATCCGAACGTCCTCCTGTAAACCTGCGATTCAGCAGAACAGTAGAATCGTATTACATTTACCATTTCAGTAGCAATTTTGTACTCAAACAACTAACATGTTTTAATTGTAAAATATAATTAAAACCATTTTAAGTAACAAACAATCTTTATCTCCCACAAACGGGTTACGACTTATCTGTAGGATAAGGAATCAAAAACCTTACCCCTACAGTTTGGTCTTTCGAGCCGTGCTTTAGTGTTCTAGAATCTTTGCTGCGTTAGCAAATCGGTTTACCTGGCTTTCCACCAGCGGAATCCCCCAGGCAAATTGAGACGTTGCACATAACGTAGCTAAGCTGATAAATTCACTAAAGATTAAACAAAACTAGTGCCGGGTGAAAACAGTGAACATTTTAACAAGTGTGTGGACAGGAAACATTTTAACAATTGTGTGGACAGGAAACATTTTACCAAGTAGGTGAACAGGGAACAGGAAATAACATAAACAAATTTAAGTAACATATTAAATAACAACATAACATAATGTCTACGGATACGTACGACGATATTTTGCAACAACAGGCTGAACTGGTGGAGATCATCAAAGCCATTCAGACCAACTTCAAGAAAGATAGCCCGTTAAGGAAACAAACTCTGCAATACCATGACGAGCGTCTAAAGAAACTTGAAAACAACTGGACAACATTTGAGTTTAACAATACCCGTCTCTCTGTACTAAAAACTCAGAAAAAGGGTAATTACTTTGACAACAAGGTATTTGAAAAACTCCAACAATTATATGAACAAACAAAAACGATGATTTTGACCTCCAAGCAAGAACTGAAGCGCCGAATCACGCATGCAGAACAAATGCTTAGAGAACAACTGCAAGCAACAGCTAACATTGAAGAAGGGAAGGGAAGTGGTAGTGACGGTGAACGAAAATACCATGACTTTGATTAACGAACAGAAATCTAATGTTAAGGCATTTGAAAGAACAATACGCAATCTGGATATTGGAGTACTTACAGAAAAGTGGCAACTGGAAGATAAACTCAAGATTATCACCCAGCGATGGGAAAACATTGATAAATTATACTGGAAATTGGATAACATAATTCATGACGTAAGTGCCCACGAACAAACATATAACAAGCTGGAAAAAATGTACGAAGTGGCTAAAACAATGATTAATAACAAAATCTGGGAGCGCAATCATCAGGAGACATCAGCACCTAAAATAGAACTGCCTAGCTTCGCGGGTAACTATGCGCAGTGGACCACATTCAAGGACTTATTCACGGAAACAGTGCATCAGAACACGTTTATATCAAAATCCCAAAAGATGCAACATCTCAAGTCTAAATTGAAAGGAACGAACGCTGAACTGAACGCCTAGTTCAACAATTGTCAATAAGCGCGGACAACTACGAAACTTGCTGGAACATCTTAAAACAACGGTATGATAACCTCCGACAGTTATTTACTTACCACGCCAGTGAACTTCTGACCCACCCTACTATCCAACAACCTTCAGCAGCAAGTGTGAAAAGGATGCATGACGTAATTCAAGAAAATGTAAACGCGATTTCAAACCTGAAGATTGAAACCAAAACTTGGGGATTATTGGTTCATATTTTTCTGAACAAACTCGACAGTGAAACAAAACAAGCTTATGTGGAGTCTTTGAAAAACCCCAGAGAAATACCTACACTTATTGATTTTTTGAAATTTTTAGAAAATAAATTTATAGTGTTGGAAACAAACATTAAGCCTAGCCGTAGTATGAACGCAGAAAAAACAACAACTTCGGAGAAACCTATGTACAATTACAGAAAATATCACCAACATAATGAACAGTACAATAATAGTAAGTCGCCGAAGACATTTTATAACTTTATTATAAAATGCCCTAAATGTAACAAGAAACATGGATTATACAGTTGTAAAGAATTTATAGACATGACGTCACAAGACCAATTCATAACAGCGAACAAACTTGGCGTGTGCAAAAACTGCCTGTTTAGCCATAACGGAGTTCGATGCACGTCAACGAAGAAATGCAAACAGTGCAATAACAATCCTAACACTTTATCCGTGCGGCGGTTCTCTTCGCCCCGGAGCAGTTAGGGTTTGGTGCCGCCCGTTCGCCCCTAAGGCGAAGGGGCACACCGCGTCTCCCCGGTAGTGCCACCCCCCCCCGCCGCCACCCGGTGGGGGGATCAGGGCATCGCTCACGCCCGGGTCTTAGGGCCCTATTTTAGTTCACTCGCCCTGCCATTTCCCCTCTGGAAATGGCCGAAGATTTCCCTCCTGAGTTCGTCCGGGACCTAACCAGGTACATCGTCCGGCATTGCCCGGACATAGTCCGGGAATTCAGGGCGACGTACTCGCCCGCCTCGCCCGACGCGTCGCCCGCGCGCGCGTCGGCCCCCGGCCCCGCGCACCCCGCGCCTTCTGCGCGCCCCGCGACTCCGTTCGCCGCGCCGAAAACGGATTTAGTTGCGCCGCCCCAGACCCCCGCCGACCGCCCCGTCTCGCCATGCGGGTCCGAGCCTCTCTCGGACTCTGATATGGAGGTCGAGCGCGCGTCCGCGCGACGCGCCGCCCCGTCCGGTCCCCGTCCCCGTCGCTCTCGTCGGAGGACGATTTCGTTCCCATTGCTAATGGGAAGCGGGCGCGCAAACCGCGCGACTCGCCGCCGCCCAAATTTCAAAAGGCCGGAAACGTTTCCGTTTCTCCCGGCCCCTCCGGCCCCCGGCCGTCTCCGTCTCCCGACGCGGCCGCGAGGGCCTCCCCCCTCGCGCGCTCCGCACGTCCGAACATCACTCCCCCGCCGCTTGTCATTCAGGACAAGAGCGCCTGGGAGCGCATCTCCAAGGCGATTTATAATCGCCAAATCAACTACACGCACGCGCGTTCCACCGCGCAAGGCATAGCCGTCAAGGTGGCGTCCTCGGACGACCACCGACGGCTATCCGCGTTCCTGCGATCAAACAAGATCGCTTATCACACATACACCCTGGCGGAGGAAAGGGAGCTCAGGGTAGTAATCCGCGGTGTCCCTAGGGAGCTGGACACCGCCGTCATCAAGGCCGACCTCCAGTCCCAGGACCTTCCTGTGCGCCAGGTGCACAGAATGGTCAATGGGCGCTCCAATGAGGCGTATGACATGGTGCTGGTCGTCCTCGACCGCACTGAGTCCGGCCGTAGGGTCTTCGACCTGAAGGCCGTGTGCCATATATCTGGCCTCTCCGTGGAGGCCCCCCACAAACGTGGCACGCCCGGGCAGTGCCACAACTGCCAGCTATACGGGCACTCTGCCCGTAACTGTCACGCGCGCCCTCGATGCGTTAAGTGCATCGGGGACCACGCGACGTCCCAGTGCGCCCGCTCGAAGGAGACGGCGGCCGAGCCCCCCAGCTGCGTCCTCTGCGGCACCAAGGGGCACACCGCGAACTATCGCGGTTGCCCCAAGGCCCCGAAGGGGAAGCGCGGCCGGGCGAGGCGCGGCGGCCGCCGCCGCCCCCGCGCGGTTGCCCCCCCCTCTGCGCCCTCAGCGCAACACCCCCCCGCGCCCTCAGCGCACCCTGGTCCGGTGCCTTCTGCGCCAGCGACCACGGCTCCCCGCGCTCCCGCGCCACTGAAGCTGACCCCCCCTCCCCCGCCGCTCAGGCCGTCCCTCGGCGCCAACGCGTGGGTGAAGCCGCTGCCCTACACCGCGGCCTCCCACCCTGCGTCAGTGGGCCCTGCCCGCCCCCCGAAGCGCGCGCCGGCGATCCAGCCGGTGGCGGCTTGTCCCCCTCCGCCCACTAACGTCAGTCAGGACGTCGACCTCATCATGAGCGTCTCGGCGGTGATAAGCCCCGCACTTTTCCCCAGAGTCCGCGAACTCGCCCTTCGACTCCGCGCCGCCACCAACTTGGCGGACCAGGTTCTCCTGGCCGCGGAATACAGGGAGGTATATGACGTCCTGGCGTCCCTCAGAACCCAACCCCCCCGCACCCAATAATGGATCTACGATCTCCCCGCCATAAGCCCCACAACCTATCCCTGGCGTTCTTTAACGCCGATGGCCTTCGCTCCCAGCGAGATCAGGTTGCTGATTTCCTCCGAGATCACCAACTTGATATCCTCCTCGTGCAGGAAACCTTCCTGAAGCCCGCACAACGCGATCCTAGGATCGCAAACTATAACCTCGTGCGTAATGACAGAATCGGCTCCCGCGGAGGCGGTACTCTCATTTACTACAGGAGGTCCCTTCACTGCATCCCTCTCGATCCTCCCGCGCTCACCAACATCGAAGCCTCGGTCTGTCGCGTCTCTCTCACGGGGCACCAGCCCATCGTGATCGCCTCCGTATACCTTTCCCCCACTAAATCCGTTCTCAGGAGTGACTTTGAAGCACTCCTCAATCTGGGAAGCGCCGTCATTCTGGCGGGCGACTTCAACAGTAAGCACGTGGCCTGGAACGGTCTCACCACTTCCCCTAACGGTAGGAGCCTTGACGCCCTGGTCGACGTTCTCGACTTTGACGTCATCGCACCTATGCACCCTACCCACTATCCTAACAATCCCAACCACCGACCCGACGTCCTGGAAATGGCGCTTCTGAAGGGTGTCACCCTGCGGCTGCACTCCTTGGAAGTAGTCCAAGAACTCGACTCTGACCATCGACCTGTAGTCATGAGACTCGGTTCCCCCCCTTCCGCCCCTCAGCGACCCAAAAAGACGGTGGTGGATTGGCATGCGCTAAGCACGGCCTTGGCGGATGCCGACCCTCCCCCCCTGCCTCTCAGCTCGGACTCCATCCCGTCCCCTCAGGACACCGATCAGGCCGTAGATGCCTTCACCGAGCACATCCGATCGAATGTCAGTCGATCGTCCAAGCAAGTCGAGGCGGAAGATCTCTACCTCAACCGCTTTCGACTGCCGGACGATGTTAGGGATCTCATTCGTTCCAAGAATGCTTCTATCCGAGCGTACGACTCCTACCCCACCGAAGCCAATCGGGCCCGGATGCGCGCTTTACAACGAGAGGTAAAGCGTCGTGTCGCGGAGGTCCGGGAGGAACGGTGGGGTGACTTCCTAGAGGGCATCGCGCCATCGCATCTGGCCTACTGGCAGCTGGCGCGTAGCCTCAAGTCAGACTCCACGACTGACATGCCCCCGCTGTCCCGCCCTTCAGGCGCACCCCCAGCCTTCGACGACGACGAAAAGGCCGAGCTTCTCGCCGACTCCCTCGAGAGCTAGTGCGCCCCCAGCTCTCAGTCCGTCGACCAGTCCCACGTCGACGCGGTCGACAGGGAAGTCGAGCGCAGGGCATCCCTCCCCCCCGTCGATTCCTTACCTCCTATCACCCAAACGGAGGTCGAAGATCTAATTATGGGTCTCAAAACTAAAAAAGCCCCCGGCTCTGACGGCATTTCAAATCGCGTTCTGAAATGCCTGCCCGCCCAACTCATCTGCCTCTTAATGGCCTAATATTGAACGCCGCCATGGCGAACTGCACCTTCCCCGCTAAGTGGAAGGAGGCGGACGTCATAGGCATACCCAAGCCCGGCAAACCTCGCAATCTCCCCGCGAGCTACCGCCCTATCAGTCTCCTCAACTCCCTGGCCAAGATATACGAGCGCCTACTTCTGGCGAGGCTCAAAGACTTCGTAACGTCCAGGGGTATCCTTATCGACGAGCAGTTTGGCTTTCGAGCCAAACACTCTTGCGTCCACCAAGTGCACCGCATCACGGAGCACATCCTCTCCGGTCTCAATAGACCCAAACCCATCTACACGGGCGCCCTCTTCCTAGATGTCGCGAAGGCATTCGACAAAGTCTGGCACAACGGCTTGATCTACAAGCTCTACCAATTGGGTGTGCCGGACAGACTCGTGCTCATCTTACGAGACTTCTTGTCGAATCGCGCCTTCTGTTATCGCGTCGAAATGACGCGCTCCACTTCCCACTCCATCAGTGCTGGAGTCCCACAGGGCTCAGTTCTCTCTCCGCTCCTGTTTAGCCTTTACACGAACGACATTCCTCGTTCGAGTAAGGCGCATCTAGCCCTATTCGCGGATGATACCGCTCTCTACGTCTCGCATAGGAATAAGGGTTTCATTACCAGACACCTTCAGGCATCCGCCAATTCCCTAGGGAATTGGTTCAGGAAGTGGCGTATTGAGGTGAACCCGGACAAGAGCGCTGCGGTGTTCTTCTCCAGAGGTGCCACCCCGCGCCACTCCCTGCGCCGCCCTAGAAGTAATCTCGGCCAAGTGACCATGTTCGACCGACCCATTCCCTGGGTCAAAGAGATCAAATATCTAGGGGTCACCCTAAACCATACCATGTCCTTCGGTCCGCACATCAAGCGGGTCCGTCACCGAGCATCATTTGTGCTCGGTCGTCTCCATTCGTTAATCTGCAAGCGGAGTAAAATGTCCCTTAGAAATAAGGTGACACTTTACAAAACTTGCGTTCGACCCATCATGACTTATGCGTGTGTTGTGTTCGGGCATTCGGCCCCCTCTCACATCGATAAACTCCAAGTGGTTCAAAACCGCTTCCTCCGTAAAGCCGTAGGAGCCCCCTGGTTCGTACGGAACGTCGACCTCCACTCCGATCTAGGTCTCGAACCTATACGCGCCTTTATTAAAAAGGCGTCAACACGTCACTTCGCGAATGCATCTACCCATGCGAATCCGTTAATCGTTGCCACCGCCGACTACGATCTCCCCCCCGACCCCTGCCGCCACCGCCGGCCGCGACATGTTCTCACCGACCCCCCCGATGCTTTGTCATCCCTTGTTTCCGTTTAGAATACGGGCGACGACGACGACGTAGTAGTAGATCCCCTCCCATAGCCGGCGGTTGACCGGTGCACTTAGTAGTGCACCCGTCCCCCTACAGCGACTGTCCCAACCGAGGGCGCCTCGAAGAGTATGTCGCCTCTTGCCCTTCTGGCTGGCTAGAGCGTAGTGGTTGCACGCTCGCCTTTAAGTCCGGTGAAGCTGTAAAGGCCTCGCGGCCAACAGCGTACATCATTCACACACACACACCTAACACTTTACTGCATGATGCACTACATAACGAACGGGAAAATTCCACGAACAAACAGGGTCAAAGACATACCCATGTGTGTAACCATGCAATGATGTACTCTTAGGAACAGCCCAAATCGAAGTCAAGACCTCATTTAGAACCAACATCAAACTGAGAGCCCTATTAGACCAAGGTTCACAAGTTACAATGATAACAGAAGACGCTGCTCAACGACTGCGGCTCAAGAGAAGCATCTTGGATGCGGCGGTATATGGAATTGGGTCTTTGCCTACAAACAAATGCAAAGGAGTGGTTAAACTATCCTGTAAATCTCTGCGTAATGACTTTACATTTGAAGCCGAAGCCCTGCTTATGAACAGACTAACAAGTCAGCTTCCGAACAATAACATAAATAAATCAATCTTTAAACATTTGGAGAACATTAAGCTAGCAGACCCAGAATTTAACATAGCTGGAAACATATTGAGTTTTTAGATTTACGCGAATATTACACATGAAATAAACTACTATTTTCGGATTTTATCGCGGTTTATTTTTTATTTTTAGTTCCCGACGTTTCGAGTGCTTTGCAGCACCCATGGTTACGGGAGGGTCTTAGGTGTTAGACGTCCAAAAGCATAGACGAAGAATATACCTAGTAACCGCATATCGCCACGGTAGCGTGTCAATTTTATGTCGGCGTGAGTTTGTGAATCTGCGTTAGTGTGCGTGATTAGGCAAGTGATTACTAGTACAGGATTTATCAATAAGAAAATTTATCGATAATTTATGATTAACAAATATTTACTTCATGCAAAATCGTAATTGACTCATCTTAATTATGATTTCGAATTACTACGAGTAATTTATATAAGTTCACACATACGTATCATAATACAAATCTTAAAGACGAATCTGTAAACATCGATATTAGTATGTACAATTTAATTGATGGTTCCAGTGCCCTAATACAAGCTTTTTAGGGATACCTGGAGGATATTAAAGAATAACTGCGTGGACTGTAATATAATGATGTACTTGTATAATCGAGGCGTATAACAAAATAATGTAAGAAACGACTAGTACGCTGGGCTGTTGCTTGCGGTCTGTCCCGTCGTCAGCTGATCGGCGTGGCGTGGGACGCGGCTACATGCGTCTCCCCACACCTCAGTCGCGCGCGCCTGTATTGGCGCTAACATGTGCTCCCGGCGTTGAAGATTTGTCTTCAAAGGATTGGATGGGCAGGGGGCATATCATGTTGTATGCTCGACGAATGACTCCCCTCTTGGTGCGGATATCGGCGACTCTGGCAACACCGTCGCCACCCGCTATGACGCGGACCACCCTTCCGAGAAGCCACATTAGAGGTGGTGCGACTTTGTCTCTGATGACTACCAAGGCACCTTCCTGCAGCTGTCCCCTGGCATAGCACCATTTGTCTTCTGCTGTAGCCAGAAAATATATTCATTAGAGAAGCGGTTCCAGAAATGTTGCTTAAGATGTTCGATGCGCTGAAACCGTTGAAGGCTGCTAATCTTCTGACTGGATATCTGCGGATGAGGCAAGAACATGAGCGATCCTCCAATTAAGAAATGGGCAGGAGTAAGAGGAATAAGGTCAGAAGGGTCGTTGGAAAGTGGAGTAAGGGGTCGGGAATTTAAGATTGCTTCGACCTGAATAAGGCAAGTGGACATTTCCTCGTAAGTGAGGTGCGTTCATCCTAAGATGCGCCGTAAGTGGTGTCTAATGGATTTGACCGCGGATTCCCATAATCCGCCGAAATGTGGAGTATAAGCGGGAATAAAAGAGAAATTAATACCATTGTCAGCCATCTCTGAACCGAAATCTTGTTTTAAAATGTTGAAAAGTTCATTAAAGGTTCCAACAAATGTGGTGCCGTTGTCTGAAAAGATAGTTTTCGGCTTCCCCCGACGAGCTATGAACCTATTCAGAGCTGTAACAAAAGCGTCTTTGGTTAGGTCCGAAACAAGCTCCAGGTGAACCGCTTTCGTAGCTAAACACACAAAAACACATATATACGATTTAATGAGCCTACAACCTCTTCCTTTGCGATCGGCTATCAGGATTGGTCCTGCGTAATCTGTGCCTGTCTCATAAAAGGGAAACTCTAATTGAACTCTTTCCTTCGGGAGATTGCCCATGATAGGTTGAATACTTTCACCCTTAATTCTGGCACATCTTACACATGTACGAACAACCCTTCGTGCCAAGTTCCTTCCACCCAACGGCCAGTAACTATGTCTGATAGTGGCAAGAAGCAATTGGGGACCCGCGTGGAAAAGACGTAAATGAAAGGAGGTAAAAATGTTAATTTGTGTTTACTACATAAAAGAATAGGGTGTTTTACATTATAGTCGTAGTAAGAATTATCGAGACTGCCACCAATTCTGATAATGTCAGAGTCTAGGTACGGAGACCAAGAAAGCAGACGATTTTTGTGAGGTAATTTAGCTCCTGATTTGAGAAGTTGGTATTCCGTAGAAAATGACTCCTGTTGTGAAATTTTAATAAGGAGCTCAGATGCGGACACAAGTTCCGACATTGCCAGGGAACCGTGTCGTTTATTTTTAGGATATCTACAATTATGTATAAATTTCTGAACAAAAGCAATGATACGTTGTAATTTTATATAATTAGATGACTTATTAATTAAAGATTGAATTAATTCATTGTTATTATTTGTAACGCCTAGAGCAAAAAATGTCTTTATGGTATCTGGTAACGTAGTAAGATTTTCTGAATTAGGTATTAAAGGCCATGATGAGGGATTATGTCGTAAGAATGGTGTTCCTGACCACCACAATGAGCAATCACCTATAAGTTCAGCGCTAAGCCCGCGTGATATTAAGTCTGCAGAATAAGTTTTGACGATAACATTCAACACAAGGATCCTTCTCGAATTTACGTACCGATGAAAAGAACCGTTTATTTTCTAAGTCATATTAGTTATCTAAAGTAGTGCCCAGGTGCTTCCTTAAGTGGAATTGTAACTACATAACGTCCATCATCATAACTTTTCCTAGTTCTAACAAAGTGCTGCGCACATGCACGCTCTTCGGGAATGTAGTCATGTCTTGGCAATATGGTATCTCCCAGAATCGACAAAAGGTCTGTGTTTATTGTATGACTATCATCCCGCATAAGTAAGCATACATGCTTTGAATTGTGTGATTGATGTACAGTGCCAGATATGAGCCATCCTAATTTTGATTCGAAAAGCACTGGATTACGATTTCCTAAAGATATGCTACGTGTACCAATTACGTTCCAAAAAACTTCTGCGCCAACTAGTATATCGATAGAAGACCGAATATGGAATGACGGATCGGCTAAACAAACATTTGGAGGTATTGGTAGGTTATGTGTATTTATACATGAATTGGGCATAGGCGATGTGATAGATGGTAGAATAAAACAGTCGATGTCCATTTTAAAACCACCGTTGGAAGACTCCATAGAAAGGGAGCAAGCACGAGTAGTACTGGACATCTGATTATTTTTTTCAGTAACCCTAGAATTCACGATATGTATTGGTAAATTTAGTTTACTAGATAAATCTTGAGTAACAAAATTCGCAGTGCTACCATTATCCAAAAGGACCCTGGCACGGTGTAGTTTACCGTTGATATCCCTCACGTTGACCAGAGCTGTGGAAAGTAACACACAACGTTGTGTTTCATATTTACTATTATCAGCCGACAAAGCTATGTTATGAATAAAGGGTTGTTCCTCATGAGTATGAAGCAAGGTATTATGCTTAACCTTACAATATTTACAATGACTCAAGGCACACTTTACGTCTGTATGTCCTGGGCGTAAACAGTTAAGGCATACATTGTATTCTTTGGCTTTAAGTATACGAGAATGAACTGGTAATGATCTAAATAATTCACAATTAAATATGTAATGATTTTTTGTACATAAGGGGCAAGAATAAGTAGAATAAGTTGTTTTATTGTTATGTATTGTATTTATGATGTTATTATTAGGAGTGACTACAAAACTGTTTTGCTTACCATGATTGACCTCTGGACCTAATCTATGACCTTTGCCGTCTTCTAAAGTCTCCAAGAGATTTGACCTATTCCTAAGGAAAGTCACGAACATATTTAAGGTAGGGGGTTCCTCCAGCGTATTTCGATATTCTTCCCAATGCCTAGTTGTGACATTATCCAACTTCGATACCATTATATAAATTATAAAGGTTTCTGTAAGGTCAAATTGTTGGCCGCTAAAATGAGGTAAATCAATTTTGGGAAGTCTTATGTAGCTATGTTTATGTGTAACTACGGTACGGTCACCATTTAGAGCCTACCTCAGAACCGACGACCGAAGTACGCTGGCCGCGATGCCGCGTGATTAACTCACGCGCAGCCGCCAGCTGGCTATAGTACTTTGACTCAAACTCTTCCCTTTCCGCGAACAGCTCGTCAGGTTTGTCCGATACCATCTCCAGTTCAGTCTGAAAATCATCAAAGCTGGTATGAGGCTTCTATATTGTTAACTCTGATCTTGAGTTCCAATAACTGAGTTTCACTAAGCTGTTGACATGACTGTGCTGATGATAAAAATGACCCGAACTGCGTTAGCTTAGCCTTTATTGAAGCACGCTTCTTAATAAGCTCCTTTGTTCTAGCCTCAGTAGCCATTTTAAAACACTTGAGTTCACTTGGGTTATCTATAAGTTAACAAATGAATATGTATTAAGGATCAGTTGCTATTCAGTAACCTGTTTGCGTGCAGTGACTAAGCGTTTAGTGGTTGACTACAATATTTTCTTTGTGTATAAAATAGGAAGACAACAAAAGTTATAACGGTGTAATCCAATAGCGAATAAAAAATATTCATATACCCGCTATCGAAGAAAAAAAATAAAAATAACGGTCAATATTTTTTCCGTTACATCGGCTGTAGCAGAAACATCTTATTATAAGATGTTTGTGCTAAATGTATTGATTAACAAATGCACATAATATGATTTTGATTGAAAAACGAGGGATGAATATGAGATTACGATTAAAATGAAGGATTATGTGTAACGGAAAATGACGCACTACGAAATTATGTTCTACACTACAGCTACAATGAAAACTAGGTCTAAAAGCATTTTAAATTAGTAGCAATACTGTGCAAATGTAAATGGATGATTAGGGATGAAATGATGAAATAATGATAAGGAATTGGAAAGATCTCACGTATTTTCGCCTTTCGGTTCCTGATGTTGGAATCCTATGCCGATTCCTGCTTGATAGCTTTCTTGGCCGCAAATTGAAGACGCTCGATGATGCGCTGTGATGCAAAACGTACTCCTATGAAATGTGAAAACGGTTGCTCCACACTCGAACTCCAGCCGTATTCTTGTTAACGCCACCGGCAATTCTCTTGTAGACTCACAGCACGATGATTACTTGCCATTAAGAGCAGTAACTTATCTAAAGTCGCTTGAGTCTAACGGTCGAATTCAAATTTTCAAACGTTTGATAACATTGAGCCCATTGAGCCTTATCTTTAACCGCTCGCTGCAAGATGGTTGCTTCCCAGATGAGTGGAAAAGAGCTAGAATTATACCATTGCACAAAAAAGGTGACCAAAGCGACGTTAAAAACTATCGCCCTATTGCTATCTTGTCATGTCTTGCTAAGCTGTTTGAGTCGTTGGTGTGTCCTGTGTTGACAAAACACGTCAATAACGCTTTATCACCTAATCAACATGGCTTTAGGTTAGGTTCATCTACTGTCACCAATTTAGTGTCCTTCGTTTCTTATTTGACAAGTGAACTTGATAGGGGTTATGAAGTTGACACAATTTACACCGACTTCGCTTGTGCTTTTGACAAGGTCAACCACTCCTTACTAGTTGGTAAATTGACACAATTTGGCATAACAGGATCCTTGCTACACTGGTTTGAGTCGTATCTGGCAAAAAGACTTCAGACTGTCTCAATCTGTGGTCATGACTCATTTCCCTATTGTGCTATCTCTGGAGTTCCTCAGGGATCCCATCTTGGACCAATCTTATTTTCAATTTTTATCAATGATATTGCCTCTGAAATACATAATTGTAAATTCCTACTCTTTGCAGATGATTTAAAATTGTTCAAAACTGTTAACTCTATGAATGATAACGCGTTGATTCAGGACGACTTGTCAAGGGTCAAGCAGTGGTGCGATCATAACCAGATGGAATTAAATGTAAATAAATGCTTCCACATGAGATATTCTAGGAAAAAAAATAGACTAGACACTACATACAACATAGACGGAAATCCACTGCAGAAAGTCAGCGAAATAAAGGATCTAGGCGTAACGATGGACAGCGATCTACGATTTAAGACTCACATCGAAAATATTGTAACCAGGGCTGCACAGATGCTGGGGTTCTTGAAGCGTAATACAAAAGCATTTAAACACGCTCGTACTAAAATAATCTTGTTCAACTCCCTTGTTAGAGGTCATCTTGAATACGGTTGTGTAACGTGGAACCCTATTTATTGCATACATTCGCAGCGGATTGAAAATATACAACGCGCGTTCACACGACACTTAGCTTTTGTTTCAAGTGGAGTTACGCATCGGTGTAGCTATGATCAACGATTGGCTTTCTTTAAAATGAACTCTTTACGGGATCGTCGTAAAATGCACGAGATGATATTCCTGTACAAGATGGTAAATAATACTCTTAGTTGTAATACAAATCTGGATAATGTGTTAATTAACGTTCCATACTGTATCCCGCGAAAACCTCTAACTAGCACTTTTCATGTTCAGCCTACAAGAACTAACATTGGACTCAGTTCGCCACTAGTCAGAATGTGTAACACATACAATAAGTTTAATAATAAAAATGATAATAATATTGACATATTTCATGACTCTCTTCCAATTTATAAAAAGATTATACTGGAATCATTTTGCAATAAATAGATTATTATCCTTAGATCCTTTGACATATTTTGACATATTGTTGACATATTTTTGACATATTTTTGAAATATTTTTGACATATTTTTGCTATCTTTAGTTTTTATGTTATAGTTATAGTATTATTATTTTCTATTTATTCAATATTATCAAAATTTAATTTAATGTAAATCGTATATTATTTGTATTCTCTTCTCGATTTAGATTTTAAGCTTTGTAAAATGGTAAATGATGTACACACCTGTTATTGGTGTACATATCGGAATGTGTTTCTGTTTGAATACTATTTTTTTTCAATGTGTTAATATGTACTCTGTTGGTGTGTCTTAATAAATAAATAAATAAATAAATAACGGTCGCTATTTTCTTTCTTCTTGGGAGAAGGACCATATGATGGTTCCAGTGCCCTAATGCAAGCTTTTTAGGGATACCTGGAGGATATTAAAGAATAACTGCGTGGACTGTAATATAATGATGTACTTGTATAATCGAGGCGTATAACAAAATAATGTAAGAAACGACTAGTACGCTGGGCTGTTGCTTGCGGTCTGTCCCGTCGTCAGCTGATCGGCGCGGCGTGGGAGGCGGCTACATGCGTCCCCCCACACCTCAGTCGCGCGCGCCTGTATTGGCGCTAACATAATACAATAGTAAAGCCTCATTGGTAATGCATAACGATCACAAGGTCATCGGTTCGAATCCTATGTCGGAAAATACGAATTATTCGATAAAAAAAATCTAGTCCGGAGTCTGGCACTGTGCTTGGTATAATATCAATAGACTCATCCTCTACTACATGAGACCTTACATTGTTGAACGACAAGTGAGTGTATACAGTACACCACTTCCACTCCCGCTTGGGGAATATAGGCGTAGTGGTGTAACAATTTTTACATCACATTTATCCTACGTTTGCACGTGCGCTTTTGCAATGCACGTTAGTCATGAAACTAGGATGTATGGTCAGCGCATATCGCTGAGGTAGCGTGTCAATTTCATGTGGGAGTTTGTGGATCTGCATTAGTGTACTTTAATAGGGAAGTGATTACTAGGACAGGCCTTATCAACGTAAAAGACAATAGATGATTAAAAAACATATTTATTTCAAGGAACAGAAAATCTTAAGAATTCGAGAATCTATGAGAATCTATACTAAATATGTTCATTTATTAATATATAATAACATTAGTGTACACTGACACAGGTGGTGATTATATCAATTCACACCATTTTTAATCTACCCCTGCTGTTTGTGTATAAGGGGTTAATTAAAGTTGAATCATTAATACAGAAAAAAACATTGGAGCAATCAGTTCAGTTCAATTTGTGATAATTGAAGATATATCATCTTACACTTTGTTAATTCTAAAAAATCCTTAGTTATATTAATATGCACAAAAAAAAACTTCTTCATTTTAAGTGTTATATTCATTTCATTTTTAATAAGTACGTCTAATGATTAACGACAAACGGATGTGCTATTATAATAAATTATGAAGTAAGAATAACTAGTATGTCAATTGACTCAGTATAAATGCAGTTGTGCGCCATTTGAAAGGAATATAATCGTGAGTCGTTGTCGAGAGTTGGAGCTGAAAGCACTGCTGTGTGCACAATTAATGTTTGTGAAATATCAATAAAAAGTGTTACCCATCTCGTCGTGACCTTTCTTTGACCTCCTAACTTCTGGACTATTATAGTTCAGAAGTGGGATAATAAAAAGGATATAATTCCTTCCACGCCTACAAGTAACCGTTAAGGTAACGGAATTTAACAAATTTCGACTGGAAACAAAGGTGAGTGCGATCATTTAGTATTTATATCTCTAGACCTTTTTATTGCAAACTGTGCAAAGAATTAGTGATTTGAACATTTACCTGTTAAATAGATGCACGTTTATTTCTGCGTAAAGAAAAGTATTACATATATTTAAATTTTCTTTTCTTATGCCAACTAACTTACAAAACGACGCTAATTTAAATTGTAACGTCTAAAATCGAAACAGAACATTAAGTCATAGTGGATTACATGCATTTATTAATGGTTTGCTCCACTGCATATAAATAGTAGGGTTCCACGATGAAATTATGTCGACAATTTCTGTAAAGTAAAATTACCCACTGACTTTTATTTTTTTGAGTAAAGGCATTAAATTAGTGAACTGGTTTGTGTTTTTATGAACTTCGTATTTGTGCTAGTTGATCATGACCTAATGCAATAAATAACAAGTTTCAGAGCATTGGGAATGATGTTTGGAGATGAGGAAGAACAGATTGCACCTACGGGGACTCCACCATTACCCGAAAATCGTCATTGTCGATATAGAAGTCGTAAACATCGTGAGCAACGGAGTCATTCGGAATCTTCTTCATTTTCACAACGAAGCCGAAGCCGAAACCGACGTACACATAAATCACGGAGCCGGCTGAATTCCCGAAGACTACAAAAGTCGCGAAGCCGCCGAAGTAGACGTCGCAAGCGTTCGTCAGAGCGTCTGCGTAGGCATAAGCGTGGCAGAGGGGAGGGCGGTTATCAACTGTGAGTACTCAGTCTTCTAGTTCCGTCCGTCCGTCTGATAGTTATTTCTCAAGCAACCAATCTTCTATAGATCGTTGTAGTAAGAGATCTAGGTTAATACGTTCAAAGAGACAAAAACTCAACCATCACTGTAATACTAATGATTCAACCAGTGTTTTTGCGCGAGAACTGTTAAATTTAATTAAGTCATTGCCTGCTACAACGTCTAATAACCATTTTTCAATGAGTAGTAATGCCGTCCCTGAATTTGATCCATCTAATAAAGAGCAAACTGTCGATTCATGGATAAAGAAAGTAGAAGAATGTGCAAAACTATATGACTGGAGTGAGGCCCAATTATTGCACTATGCATTACCCAAACTTATGGGCGTAGCAAAGGTGTGGTACCAAGGATTATCTTCTGTTAATTTTACTTGGTCTGAATGGAAAGAAAAGTTTGTAAAATCCTTTCCCACAGTACAAAATTATGCTCACTTGTTACAAAAGATGTTAGATAGGAAAGTTAAACCTAATGAATCATTGGAGACCTATTATTACCATAAGATCAATTTATTAAATAGATGCGAAATATACAATAAGAAGGCAATAGATTGTATTATAAATGGATTAGATGATAGAAGTATGCGACTAGGAGCTCAGGCAGGTAATTATACCGAACCTGTACAGTTGTTAACTTATTTAAAAACAATAAAATCTGAAGATATTAAAGATACTAGGAAACCCTTCTTTAATAAAAAGCGTTCAGAGTTACATAGTGACAATAATAAAGCAGCATCTATAAGATGCTTTAATTGTGATGAATTAGGACACCCTAGTTTTAAGTGCTCCAAACCATTGGTGACATGTCATATATGTAAACGCCTAGGGCATGCTTCTACAGGAAGATGATTCTGGTAGGTGGAGAGCTGTTGCTTATTATAGTCGTCAAACAAATCTTGAAGAGAAAAAGTACCATTCTTTTGAGCTTGAAACTCTTGCTGTCGTTGCTTCATTAAATAGGTTCAGAGTTTGTCTTAGGTTTAAAATTTACTATAGTCACTGATTGTAACGCCTTGCGAAAAACCCTGTCTAAAAGAGACATCATACCTAGGATAGCTAGGTGGTGGTTGCAATTGCAAGAGTACGACTGTACTATAGAGTACCGGCCTGGTCCTCGAATGAATCATGTAGATGCCCTGAGCAGAAATGCTATAGAAATAACTAATGAATCGGAACCTGTATTTGATATTTTATCTATTGAAACTGAGGACTGGTTAGTTACAATGCAAAATATTGATGATGAAATTTTGAAAATAAAACAAATTTTAGAGGATCCAAATGGTAATTGTTGGAGCCAAAAGTTGTGGATATTTATAAAAATTATAAAATCAAAAACGGAAAAGTCTATCGCGTAGTTAATGATCAATTGAAATGGATGGTGCCAAAGGGCGTTAGGTGGCAATTACTTCAAAAAAATCACAATCACTTCCACACCATCCATTTGGATCATCTAGGCCCGTTTATTAAAAGTAAATCAAAAAATTCCTATATTTTGGTCTTGATTGATGCCTATACGAAATATATTAGTTTGTATGGTGTCAGAAATACTAAAACTAAGACAACCTTAAAAGTTTTAAACAATTATATTAGTTTATTTGGGGTACCGAGTAGGATAATAAGCGATCGGGGTTCGTCTTTCACCAGCAAAGGATTTAAAGATTTTGTAAACAAATTAGGCATACGTCACGTGTTAAACGCAGTAGCGACTCCAAGGGCCAATGGTCAGGTGGAGAGATATAATCGCACAATTTTAGCTTCACTTGCTACTAAAAATCATAACTGTCTTGAAAACGAATGGGATAAGCATTTGGAAGAAATACAATTAGGTTTGAATACAACTTTAAATAAAACTACTCACTGAATCACTCGTCGAATCTTTACGTAGTCAGACGTGTACCAAGTTAGTTTACAGTTCTTATTACTTTTTTCAATTAGTTGCGATACATTTTGCACTCTCTGATACAGTGATGTTAAGTTGCAATTGTCGTAAACGTCTTAAGTGAACCATTTTAGTGTGAGCGCGAGAAAAGTTATCTATCATCCTACTCATACGGTTGTTCGTCAGCAGTCGTGTAGTGTCGGCATCAATAACTGTCACTACGGAAGGGAGATAGTCTACGCAGCGTTCCGCCCACTCCAACTTTCGACCACTGGCTGTGTCGCCCAATTCATTGTTTTCATTCAAAATTATCTCCAACTACCGCGCAGCGCCAAAAATGGATGGAATTTTTGGATCTCAGCCTGATTTGTCTAAAATAGAAGACACTGCAAGTAACCCACAAAAGAAAAGAAAGGTACCAATTTCTCAATGCAACAACCAAGAGAATTTATTATTGTTTCAAAACGGGATAACGGATCTTATAAAATCTTGTCTTGAAACCCAAAATCAAACCATCAAATGTACTTTGGATACATTACGAGAAGACTTATCCGTCTTTAGACAAGAAATGCGCGATATTAACGTTGCTATGCAAAAATTATCACTGGATCAAACATCAATCAACAACGATATACGCGAGTTGAAATCGTTATATGGAGCAAACAATCATAAACTGGAAACAATGACGAACGATGTGTCGCAATTACAGACAGCTGTGTGTGACTTATCTGGTCAACTTCGAGCTAAGGATCAGCAGGGGAGGATTAACAATCTGGAGATATCGGGAATACCTCTTTTAAAAGGAGAAAACCTGTTAAGTATTGTTCAAAAAATTGCAACAAAGATAGGTTTTCCATTGGTACCGACAGATATCGATTATATACATCGCGTACGCCGCTTTAACTCGAAAGAAAGTGAGATCTTTTTAGCTGCGGATGGTATATCACCCCTAAAACCGGCTTCTATACCCAATATCATCGTTAGATTCACCCAGAGGAGACGTAAAAGTGACATGCTTGCAGCTGTGCGTGCACGTCGTGGACTAACCACCGCAGACGCGGGGTTGGATGGCCCATCTAAATCCATTTTCATCAATGACCATTTAACATCATCTAACAAATTACTATACAAGCAGGCACGCCTCCTAGTCAAAGAAAAAGGCTTCAAGTACATCTGGTTGTCGGAGTGTAAGATCTTGGCTCGAAAAAATGACACTACGAAGGTATTACTTATTTCAAGTGAAGCAGATCTTAATAAAATTAAATGACTGTTAATTCATTTATTAATCTTGCTAAATATATTACATACACTTTGCATAATAACACAGTTTTATATCTACCGTAAACTTACCTATAAACTTATTTTGTCATGTTTTGAAATCTTTTATTACAATATTCTACTATATTCAATCTATGTTGGTGGAACCTTAATAATTATTATAAATATTTCTACTATTCGATAACAACAACTTTTCTGTTTACTACCAAAACGTGAGAGGTCTACGCACTAAGTCACATTCATTTCTCGAGGCAGTGTTATACAGTAATTACGATGCAATATGTATTACTGAGACTTGGCTCAATGATAACTTTTATAATTCCGAATATTTTGACGCTCTGTACGAGGTATACCGTTGTGATCGTAACACAGCTACGAGTGGGCATGAGCGTGGTGGCGGCGTGTTGATTGCGGTGCGCCGCGACTTGTGTCCGCGGCTCCGCGCCGACTTGTGTGCTCCGCCACCGACCGAAGAGATATGGGTATCCGTGCCGCTTCTGCGCTCAGGTCCCGCCCCTGCCACCTCGTCTCAGTCTGTTACCGTTCCTCGCTACTTACACTTAATATCTACGTATATAGCACACGGTAGTAACCATCAATTAACGTTGACTTCTTTTTACGATAGAGTGAGCGAATTTATTTTAAATAATTCAGATGATATTTTCTTAATACTGGGGGACTTTAATGTTACCAATGCTCATTGGTCTTACAATGATAACTTGAATTACATGGATATACAAACAAATAATAACATCTTGGCCTGTCTAACAGCCGATTTTATCAATTTATCTTTATTGTCACAGCAAAATGGTCAATTCAACGCAAATGGTAGACTTCTTGATTTAGTTTTTAGTAATAATTATTGTCATGTCTCCTCAGCCGAACATCCACTAGTATGGCAAGACTCGCATCATAAAGCTTTAGAAATCGACTTAAAGATCGCTTTCTCATCTCCCCTCAAACCTCGTAACACCTTAAAAAAACAATACCATAAAGCAGACTATAAATCTATTAAACACACTTTAAAATCAGTTAAATGGGAGAATGAGTTTAGCACTATGAAAAATGTCGAATCTATGACTAACTATTTGTATAATATTCTTGATAATGTAGTAAATAAATATGTACCGACGTATAATTTAAGTGTAAAACATAAATTTCCTCCCTGGTATACAAAACCGCTTAGAAAATTATCCAAAGAAAAGTGTAAATATCACAAAAAATGGAAGCAATATGGGAATTTTAACGATTATCAAATATACTCAACTTTAAGAAACAGATTTAAGAAAATGACCCAAGATTGTTATAAAAGTTTTATTGAATTGTCTGAAAATAACATTGAAATAAATCCAAAATCTTTCTGGTCATTTGTAAAATCAAAAAAAGCAAATAGCGATATTCCGCAAATGATGTTATACAAAGGTAAGGTTTTATCAAGGGGCGATGAGATTTGCAATGCTTTTAACGAACATTTTCATTCCGTATTCATACCTTCTAATTCCCAAAATGTGAATCCCGATAATCACAATCCGTGTTCAACTTTAGACATAAACTCAGTTAACATTTGCTATGACTTGGTTTTAAAAGCACTAAAACAAGTTAATATCCATAAAGGTGCCGGGTCTGATGATATTCACCCAGTTTTAATTTTTAACTGTGCTGAGGAATTGGCTGTACCTATTGCGATAATTTTTCGTACTTCATTGGAAACCGGAGTTTTCCCCAGTAAATGGAAAAGATCTTTAATAACACCGATACCAAAGAATGACAAAAAAGACATTATAACGGAATACAGACCTATATCGAAACTATGTGTATTTGGTAAAGTACTTGAAAAAATAGTAACTGCATATATCTCTTTTATTATCCGAAATTATATATCGCCTCAACAGCATGGTTTCTTTAAAAAGCGTAGTGTGGATACAAATTTAGTAACTTTCACAGAATTTTTGACTAAGGCTATGGATGACAATCCACAGGTGGATATCGTGTACACCGACTTCTCCAAAGCGTTCGATAAAATCAATCATGACATTCTTATAGAAAAACTCGCAAATGCCGGTGTACACGTTAACCTTCTGCGATGGGTCGAATCCTACATAAAAAATAGAAGCCAAGCTGTTTGCGTGAAGGGGTACTTATCACAGTTCTTACCAGTCTCGTCAGGAGTACCACAAGGGTCCCATTTAGGGCCCTTGCTGTTTTCGTTTTACATAAACGACATTGCACATACATTCCACAACAGTCAACATCTAATTTATGCAGATGACACTAAACTATTTAGAGCAGTAAAATGTATTGACGATTGCATTAAAGTACAATATGATTTACATGCTTTAGAACAGTATTGTTTCACAAATCAGTTGTTTTTAAATATTGATAAGTGCTCTGTCATATTCTATACACGTAAGATTCGTCTAATTAGTTTCGAATATAGCTTGCACAATACTATCCTTAAAAGAGTTACCACTGTCAAGGATCTAGGAGTAATCATGGATTCCAAACTATCATTTAACCCCCATATAGATCATATAGTTTGTGCCGCATTCCGTAGATTAGGATTTATTCTAAGAATCAGTAAGCCTTTCAGTAAAACTACAACACTCAAAATTCTTTATTTCTCATTTGTCCGTTCGATCTTAGATTTTTGCAGTTCAGTATGGAGCCCGTGTTATCAAATACACATCAACCGAATTGAAAAAATTCAGCATAAGTTCTTATAATCGCTTAATTATCGCAGTGACACTGTAGATGACTCATACAGCGCTGCCTTGTCTAGACATAAATTACTGAGCCTCTATGAAAGACGTAAAATGTTTGATATTATCTTTCTATATAAAATCTTAAATTCCGTCGTTGATACATCAGATCTTCTCGCCAAAATATCCTTCCCAATTCGCGCTCGTTTACCAGTGCGCCCCTCACGTACATTACCACTTTTTGTACCCCCGCGACGGCACAAAACTTATACACGCAACTCCTTTTTATATCGTTCCACCAATATATATAACAGGGAATTCTCTAATGTCGATCTTTTTAACATGTCTCTCAATTTGTTAAAAAACAAATTAAGTCATACATTGTTAAATAAATAAGTTCTGTCGACAAATGCACTAACAGATATGTAACACAATGTAATATTATATTATGTGCACTCACTTGTTTGTATGCAATTAATTGTTGTTTAAAACCTAAATTTGTTTGGTATACGTTTTGGCATGTAAGGTCCAATAATTGGTTTGTTTTTCTTATCTAAATTTCTTTTAGGCACTGTAAGGTCTATTATGTAAAAAATATGCATGTTCACACATTCATTGTATATGACTGTTTGATGCCAAAATAAATGAAAAAAAAAAAAAAAAAAAAAAAAAAAAAAACTACTGGAAATAGCCCATCGGAAATATTATTCGGGTTAAGGTTACGGACAAAGGGTGATAGTAATATAGTTACATTATTAGATTCCGATAAAGACTCCTCAAAGTCTTTAACTGAAATCAGAGACGAAGTTAATATGAGAGTAGCAAAAGAACAGACTAAACAAAAAGAAAGATTTGATAGGAAAAGAAAAGAAGCTAAAAAGTATCAAGTAGGTGACTTAGTAAGAATAGAAAGGGAAATAGCAAGTAACAGTGGCAAATCTAAGAAACTTTTGCCGAAAGTTCAAGGTCCTTATAGAGTCATTAAAGTATTAGATAATGATAGGTATGTCGTAGAAGATACTCCTTTAACGCGTTAGCAAAATAGAAGGTATGAAGCTGTTATTTCTATAGATAAAATTTATCCATGGTTGACATACACGCAAGAATATTTGGATGATGTCGGTTCGAGTTCGGATCAGGGAAATACAGACTCTGATAGAGGGGTTGAACCAGGCAATGACATTGAACAGGAAACTATTACCTCTAGTAATTGTTATGTGGAAAGTGAAGATGTAATTAATTACGAAGTTGATAATAAAACTGAAAATGGTAAGGGAATAGTTAATTAAATATTATAAATTGTAGGTTCAACAATTATAATATTGTAATCTATTTATTTTATTGATTGTTTTAATTATTAAAACAAATATGGATTCAAATGATATATTGTGATCGTGAATAAATATGGAGTTTTAGGTAAAGGATGCACATGAGGCCGAGAAGCCAACTTTGGGAGCATCTATTTACCCGGATAGGATACCTGCATACATGAGGCCGATAAGCCAAATTGAGGAGTATGCTAGGTATATTGAGAATATATTTGCACACAAATGAGGCCGATAAGCCAACCAAGGAGTGTGCAAATATTTTTGATTGATATATTTGAATTGATCATGATTTTGAATCGATATTGATATGATATTGAACATTGATATATGAATTATTAACCGTAAGTATATGAAGAAATTGATGGAACAATTCTCGTTTTGGTGATGGCCGAGGCAGTAGTATTACATTGTAATGAACTATGAATAACTATAAAGGTTTAATATATAATAAAATAAAATTATAATGTAGTATAATTTATGTATGCTTATATTTTTTTGTATATTGTAATATTTACTAGATTGTTAGAAAAAAAAAGAAAGGAAAACATGAGGACATGTAAATCTCAGAATGGCCAACTGTTATATTCATTTCATTTTCAATAAGTACGTCTAATGATTGACGACAAACGGATGTGCTATTATAATAAATTATGAAGTAAGAATAACGAGTATGTCAATTGACTCAGTATAAATGCAATTGTGCGCCATTTGAAACGAATATAATCGTGAGTCGTTGTCGAGAGTTGGAGCTGAAAGCACTGCTGTGTGCACAATTAATGTTTGTGAAATATCAATAAAAAGTGTTACCCATCTCATCGTGACCTTTCTTTGACCTCCTAACTTCTGGACTATTATATGGTAGTCAAAAAGAACATGAATAATTTTAAAAAGTAAGAGTATGGTGATGATGAAATCATTAATCACAGTCATAGTAGTATTGTTCTACAAATTTATACAATATGTGCATCTAAATGCTGCTTACTATCCTATATCTCACAATAAAAATAGATTAAACATAACACCATGAATAATAAACAAAATAAACATACTATTACATTATTCATTGCTCAAATATAGGTAAGATACACACTCGCTGCACGAAAAATGGCACCACAATTAACAGGCTTCCCCTTTTTTGCAAATACAACTTTAAGTGATACAAGTACGAGGTACGAAATGTCCTAACTCCATGATGACATTTAGTTTATCCTTTCTACTAATATTATAAATGTAAAACTTTGTATGTTGACATGTTTGTTTACACAGCTAAACGGATTTGGATGAAATTTGGCACTGACAAGCCTGTCTCATGTACTTCCTGCACTTATTATATAAAAGTCTTTCCTTCTTTCTTATGTCTTTATTCCATGGGTTTTTGGTGGAAGAACTGTATTTGGTCCTGATTCAGTCTCTGGTGGTTACAATATTTGTGCTTGAGGATTTATGTCTTCAGGTATAATTGACTAGAGTGGTGGTCTAGGTTCCACAAGAGTAATACCTGTCATGTCACTTACATCAACCAAAAACATTAGCAAATAGAGTAGATATTGAATACCCACCTATAAACATACTAAATATGATTTATCAACAATTTAATTTTGCCAGAAATATGACACAAGAGCCATCTCTTCATAACATGCTATTTGACAGGGTTTTTTAATACTAATATTATAAGCGGAGAGATTTTTTTGTTTGTAATCAATAAACTCTATAATTACTGAACTGACTATAATAATAATGCTTTATTTCAAAGAATAGTACATTACATTACGCTAATTACTTAGTGCAATACAATCTTGTGTAAATCTGCTCAAATTTGCGGAAACCTTTGTGTCTGGACTAGATAACATAATATTATCTGTATCCCAGACACAATGCTCTTCCCTAGACAAAAACATAGAGCTTAACATAACATGAACAATACAACAATAAGCAATTTTCCATTATTATAAATAACAATTTTTATTTGGATATCAATTATAATAATGTATTAATTAATTATTATTAATTTCAATAAAAAAAAGAATAAATAGTAATTAAGGTTGTGTATTTGTGGCCTCTTTGTGTGTTGAGTGAATGGGAGTATGTGAGTGTAAGAGGGTGTGTTATGCAATAACATTTCAGGTGGGCTGGGGACAGGGACGTAATATTTGTTCATGTTAGCAGGAGTAGGAGTTTTTCAGTTTCATCATAATTTAGGTGAAGTAAATACTCCTTCACTACGGATTTGCATTGAGTTTGGTTTAGGGCATAAATGTTCAGAGTTTTGTTAAACTTATTATATAAAAATGGCCCTAAAAACGGGAAGTATTTATTAACATAAGCATGTTTCATAACATTACCGTCAGTGCATACTATATCTTTTCTCCTCTTAGACGTAATTAAGGATTTATTATAGGGTAAGGACGAATGTTTTTTTACTATAGTGTGCAGAATATGTAACTGACGAACAGTTAATACTTCCCACGATTGGTAAAGTTCAAAGGTCGGGAATGTAAAGGGGCGAGATGTGCTAACTTTTAGCAGTCCTAGTTGTGCTACCTCTAAAGGTTTTATAACAGATTTAGGGGCACCTCCCCAAACAGAGATACAATACTCTATAATAGACTGTCCTAATGCTAGGTATACCTGTTTTATTAGTTTGAAGTTGGCAACATTTCTTAAATTTCTGAAGACGGCCATTAGTTTCCTTAATCTAGAGCTAATTGATTCTATATGGCCTCGAAAAGAAAGGTTATTGTCTAATACAATACCTAGATATTTAAACGTTTCAGTTTTTTGGATTATTGTACAGGCGCAATGGTTATCGTTACAACAGCTGTGGGCAATCAAATTATAAGCATTTGGAGGTGGATTTGAGTTCCTCATAGAAAATGTTATATATTGGGTTTTTGCAGGATTAAGTGTTAACACATTTTCGGTCAACCAGTGCATCACGATATCTAATCCTAATTGAGCGCAATTATAGACTTTCTCCCATGAATCATCTGAGAAAAGCAGAACGGTATCATCTGCATTAGATATAATTTTTCCATTCGGAATATTAAGATTGCAGAGGTCATTTAAATAGACCAAAAATAGGCTCGGCCCTGCTATACTGCCTTGTGGGACACCGTAGGAGATAGGGAGGCCGTCACTAAAATAGTTGTCTATTTTTACACTTTGGGACCGATTCGATAGATAACCTTCTAGAAGTTTGAGCTGGGTTGCTCTTATACCCAGCGCTTCCAGCTTTCGTAAAAGCAATGGTGGAGACTGTGTCAAAAGCCCTGGCCAGGTCTAGGAATATGCCAATAGTTTTCTTCCCTTTATCAACATTCCTAACCACATAGTCAACAAGCTCATGGACAGCGTCATTCGTAGACTTACCGCCTCTAAAGCCAAATTGGTTCTGAGAAAAATAAGAATTCTTTTCTAGAAACTGTACCAGCCGACTGTTAATCATACGTTCCAGAAGCTTGGAGACCGATGGCAGGATAGAGATAGGTCTATAGTTCTTGACACAGTTATCATCACCAGCTTTATAGATCGGGTGAACTATTGATCTTTTTAAAATTCTAGGGAAAGTACCACTTAAGAGACAAAGGTTAAAAATATGAGTTAAAGGTTTAACGAGAAAGTGCTTATATTCTTTAAGAAAGGTATTTGGAATACCATCCCACCCGACAGTACAAGTGTTTTTCAGTCCCCCATGATAAGTCGATCTACTTCCATCTCATCGGTTTTTAGCATGACGAAGGAATCACTAAAAGTATGATTTTTTTCTTAGTATATATAATGTGTTCTGGGTCTTACGTTTTACTGTTTTATCAGCTAAAACTTTACCAATATTAACAAAAAAAAGATTGACATGGTCCACAGATTTTTTTGGGTTATCAGGGTTCAATAATTTAGTATTGGCAATTTTACGTTTTGTCGTGTTGGTTATAAATTTTATGGCCTCCCAAATCTTTTTATTATTTTTGCCTGCTTCCTGCAACATTTTCTTGTCGTATGCTCTTTTTACTTTTTTTACCAAATTATTGCAGGAGTTGCGGTATCTAGCATAGGTTAATTTCAGTATATAATTTGTGGGCGATTGTCTGCACTGTTTATGTAGCTTATCTCTATGTTTCATACAACGAAGCAAACCAGGTGTGACCCAGGGTTTAATAATTTTGTTCCGTTTAGATAATTTAATTCCGGCAGTCGGAAAGCGTAGTGAAAGGACGTGTTGTAAAATTTCTTAAATAAAATAAAAATTACTAAATAATTATAATAACTATTTGGAACATTAGTGCAATTGTTACAAAGTACAATTTTAAGTGTACATGAAGTGCACTCATACTGCATTTTACCATCTTCGAAAACATCGAGGGGCTGTCGCACGCGCTATTTCGGATTCACTCGGCAACATTCGCACGCGTCCGGCGATAACTTAACTGCGCGGAGAATTATAAAGGTGCGTATATTATTGACGAGCGGAGCGACAAGCGGAGCGATTTCATTATCTTCGGTTAGTATTGAAGTGGAAAAGTATGAGTGTCTCACACTCGCCTACAAAAACCACTTATATGAAATCAGTGGAAGGAAGTAGCAGCTCCCAACCAGACATGTCAAGACTTGGGGCATATTATGAATCCGACTCCAAAAATATCTCCTTACGAAAACGAAAATCACCTGAAAATGAATTTAGTTACCAATTCAATGAGTTTAAACAAGAAATATTGGGAATATTAAGGGAATCTAATACAACACAAATGGAAAACATAAACAAAATAAGCCAGAACATTACTGTATCAATTAAAGAACAACTACAAGAAATAAAAACTTCAACAGAGCTATTGGTAATTGAGAATAATAATCTTAAAATACAAGTTGCGAGTTTAACTGATACTGTCAGGACCAACAAAGAAATAATAACCACTCTTAAAAATGAAGTACAGCAGTTCAAATCAGCCTTGCCATCGACAACAGAGACAACATTACTATCAAGTCCCGATGATCTAATGATTGAACTCCAGCAACGTGAGATGCGAAATAAGAATATTATAATAGTTGGTATTCCCGAACAATACTCTGAAAATATAGAAAAAAGACGCGAAATGGATAGAAGTGAGGCAGAGAAAATAATAAACATAATATACCCGAACGGCCCGCAAGCTAAGAAAGTATCTCGAATTGGCAAATATGATGGGAAAAAAGCACGCTCAATGAAAATTTGCTTCGACTCGCAAGAAACAGCTAAGAAAATACTACGCAATAAAAGCAATCTCAAAGATAATTCAGTCCAAGTCTATTCTGACCAAACGCCATATCAGCAAAATCTAATGATAAATCTTAAAAAAGAACTGCGGTCCCGCCAGGAAAAAGGAGAAGCTAACCTCACAATAAAATACATCAAAGGAATTCCTAAAATTATTACACAACAGTCAAAAAACTAGAATTAACCAAAAGCATTATGAACAAGGCAAAGGAAAGTAATACTGTAACACATGAAATTTGTGTAAAATATGAAGATATAACAACCACAAAGAAGTCAATAAGTTTTCTATATGCAAATGCGCGTAGTATGATTAACCCTGACAAATTTGATGAAATAAAGTGCATAGTTGAAACTTTTAAAACTACTTTACATGTCATAATCTTTACAGAGACATGGATAAAAAACGAATATGAAGCGCAGAGATTACAGTTGACTAATTATACCCATTACTATAACTACAGAACCAACAAGAGAGGTGGTGGAGTATCAATCTATGTTCACAATAATTTAAAGCATGAACTGATTGAAGAACTACACGACGATGGCGACCATTACTTGTGGGTACATCTAGACAAATTTTCTTTGGACATTGGAGCAATCTATAAGCAACCTACAACAAATGTTAATAAATTTCTTGAAACATATGAAAATCAACTAACAAGCAGAAAAAGAGCTGTAATTCTAGGAGATTTTAACATAAATTTACTTTGCGAAAATAACCCTGTTAAGGACTACCGATATTTATTAAAAGCAAATGGATTTGTAATTTTAAATAAAATTGACAAAATATACTGCACACGCGAGACAGAAAACTCGAAAACAATACTAGATCATATATCTTCAAATTTAAAAGATAATTCTTATCATATGGCTATAATTGACAGCGCTATGTCAGATCACAAACATATTTACTTTGAAGTAGACAAAATATTATCGGAACGACCTAAAAAAATACAGTACGAAGCAGTCAACTACCAAAATTTATATATAACTGTTGCAAATGGAGTGAATCACCTAACAAACTTATACAATGAATACGAGGCATTGGAGAATTTTCTACTGGATGCTATCACTAAGAACAAAACTATAAAAACTAAATACCTAAACCCACCAAGATCAGAATGGATTAACAAGAACCTCATCTCAGATATAAATAAGCGAAACATATTATGGCATGACCTGAAACAAGAACCAACTGATGAAAAACTAAAGGAAGTATTTCTACAACATAGGAAACTAGTACAAACTAATATAAAGAAAGCCAAAAAACAATACTACCACAAAGCCTTTAAAAATTGTGCAAAGAAACCGCTGAAAATGTGGCAGCTTATTAATAGCCTGGCTTCTAATAAAATAAAGCAAATCCACATCCCAACAAGGCTCGATAGTCCCAATGGTCGTAACACATTTCCTAAAGATATATGCGAGTGTTTTAATTCCTTCTTCTCTAATATCGGCGTTGAACTGGCCAATAAAATTCCTAAGCAATATTATAATGATCTGACTAGAGGATTAATTGATAACAAGCAGATAAATAATCCAAAATTAACTAGAATAAAATTTGCCACTATGGCCGAAGTTTCCAAAATAATTGACAATTTAAATAGCAATACCAGTACAGGGATAGATGGAATAACTACAAAAATGATCAAATGTGTAAAAGATCTTTATAATTATCGGTAACCTAACTAAATGCATTAATAAATGTCTAAACGAAGGACGTTTTCCAGACTCCTTAAAATTAGCTAAAGTCAGCCCTATCTACAAATCAGGCCACAAAGCGGATCCTGGCAATTATAGACCAATATCAGTACTACCAATCCTATCGAAAGTATTTGAAAAAATTCTATATCATCGTCTAAGTGAATACCTTACGTCAATGAATTTTCTTTCTCAAAAACAGTATGGTTTCCGACCAAGATCAAATACGCTTGCAGCCACTATTGATCTAGTCACCAATATAAAAATCAACATTGACCAAAACAAGATTACTCTAGGGATATTTATTGATCTAAAGAAGGCATTCGACACGGTTAGCCATGATCTGCTTTTATTGAGGTTAAGAAGTATAGGTATCTCTGATAATGCTTACGAAATTTTTAGGTCCTACTTGAACAATAGGCACCAAATTGTCAAACTCCATAATCATCGAAGCGAATCTCAAATAGTCACTTGCGGCGTTCCCCAAGGATCAATTCTTGGCCCCTTATTATTTTTAATATACATTAACAGCATACATAAAATTGGTCTAAAGGGAGACATTACATTATATGCAGACGATACGAGCTTGTTTTACTCGGGCCATTCAATTGAGTCTATAATAGAACAAGCACAATGTGATCTAGATCTTTTGCATATTTGGTTTCAATCAAATTTACTCAGCATAAACACATCGAAAACTAATTATATAATTTTTACTGCTAAAAATAAAAAACTTGGTACACACAATAACCTAACCATAAATGGCGAAATAATACATAAAATAGAAACAGTAAACTATTTAGGATTAATTCTTGATAGTCAACTAACATGGAAACCGCAACTAGAGAATATACGAACTAAACTGATCTCTCTAACAGGTGCACTACGTGGCATTGTGCGATGTATCCCAAGACATGTTAAAAACATTATTTATAATTCCATGGTCAAACCTCACATAGACTATCTGATTGAAGTATGGGGAACGGCGGCAAAAACTAATCTAAAAAAACTGCAGACATTACAGAATAAAATAATTAAATTACTTTTCCATTATGACTTTTTAACACAAACAACTAAAATATACAAAGAAACTAAAATCATGAATATTGCTCAAACTTATAAATATACTACATGCATTCTAATCAGGAAAATACTTACCAAAGATATCCACTCACAAATTGTATTTACGAAAAAAATGCACATTCAAAAGCGTATGACTAGACAGGCTAACAATATCTGCCTAAGACCACCGAGAACGAATTATGGAAAGAATAACATAATGTTTGAAGGAGCAAAACTGTACAATAAGCTCCCGAAAGACATTAAAGAAATAAGTTCGCTAAGTACTTTTAAAAATCTGCTAAAGAAACACATTTTAGGCGATTTTTCATTAATAACCAATACATAAAATAATCACTTTCCAAATTCCAAATTTTTATAATTATTTTTTCGTTTTCGTTTTATTGTGTTTTCCACAATATGGTATAGGCCTTAGTGAACTAGCTACCTGCAACCGGGCTCAATGCAAACGCAACCCATCCTATTTAAACAATTACCCACATTATTTTAGTTATTCAATTTTATATTTTGTTCTATTTTGTACTGTTGTAATTAATCTTGTTAGATTTTAGTTTACAAAAAAACTCATGTAAGTAGAAATAGTGGTGATGATGACTATATATTCAAGATCCCACTGTTGTTGTGTTTACATAAGTGAGTATATCAGTGTTTCTACATACTAGCTTGGTATTTATTGTGTACTACGCCTACCGGCAATTTAATTTAGTTTAATTTTAAATTATGTTTCTCAGTAAGTGAATGTAAATTCTTATGAGAAATAAAGTTCTTAAACCACAATTAAAACAGTATTAGAGAGCATGACCCGTTGTATTGTATTTACGAAAAGATCCATACATTTGGTCGCATCGCCGGAGGTAAGGATTGGTTTCTAGTCTATTTGTGCCATATCTAATTTCAGACTATCGTGGTTAATTGTACTTCTTGTAGCATGAGAGAAATTGTGGGAGAGTTTATAATTTAATGAAAGAAGAACAGCTTTATGATCAGTTATATCAGTTTCTAGGACTAATACCATCGCTGATAGTTTTGTTTTTAACATAACATGGTCTGAGCAAGATTTATTGCCACTAGTAGGCAGAGTATGTCCCTGTAGTAGTCCGTGAAATGAACAAAGATTAAAGTAATCTTGGGATTTATTATCCAGATCACCCGGGTTAATATTAATGTTGATGTCTCCAATAATGATGACATTTTTAAAGTTCGAAAGCTTCGTCAAAATATTATCTAACGATTGGAAGAATTGTTCTAGGTTTCTATTTGAAGGAGATCTATAAATAGCTACCAAAGCAGTGTCAACGCCAAATCTGATAATCAGACAGTTACAATGCGAGCAAATTGGTTCTTCGAATTGTAAATTCAGGGTATTTTTGTAATAAACTACTACTCCGTCATTCTGGTTCATAAAATGTTTGGTTGCGATGTAATTATAATTATTCAAAATCGGAATCACACTGTTGCATGACAGCCAGCACTCAGTAAAGACAATCACGTCACAGGAGATATTAAGCTGGCTTAATACCACAGTGAAAGTATCAAAATTTCGTGAGATACTACGTATGTTTTGAGTCAAAATAGTTAAACACTTTTCAGACCTTGGTAGGGTATTTTTACAGTTTTGAATACCACAAAACATGTATTCAGAATCAGCGAATGTATCTAATTCTTTTAATAAGTCAACCATTTTTGATTATGTTTATGTAGATGGGGTTCATGTTTTAAAAATAACATGTATAGATAAGTAAATTTATCAAAGATTGTGTATGAGTAACTAGAAACAGGAGTAGTAAAACTATAAACAGGTAGATTGATAGAGGTCAGTAAATTATAAAAATAAAAAATTACGTCAACACAGAATCCACACACAGAATAAGTAAGGTTTTTAATTGCGTTTGAATGAGTGGCAACGGAGGTTTGTATAGTCTGTAAAGAGTTTACGATATGTAACCTTGTAAGGTGCTTTATGCTAAGACTAAAAATTAACACATTAAATAAATGGTAATATAAAAGAAATAATAATGTAAAACAAATTTCATGACAATTTTTATAATTCCTGAAAAAAACATTTGCTAGTCACATTTTCATGGCGCCTTTTAATTTATTTAAGTCTGCCTCTTCTTGTATCCGTATTGGAGGTAAACCTTTCTTACGAATGTAGATTTTCCTATGTGAAGTCCAACAGAAGGTGTATCCATGTGATTTAGCAAAGTCGCGAGTAACAAAGAATGATTGGCGTGTTTTTTGAGTTAGGCTCTCAGAGATAAAGATTTGTTTAATTTGATCCTTGGTACTAAACAGTTTTGTGGAGAGTTTTTCAGATCTTTCTTTGGAGTTAAGCTTTTTATAACTTTTAATGACATTATCTTTCATCAAGACGGACGTGAATTCGACTATAATTAGACTCAGTTTATCCGGCTTCACAAATGGACGATACACGTCTTTGATATCTCTAAGTTGAACTTCTATATTAAGTTCCTTCCCAATCAACTTTACAGCTTCACAGAGGTCTTCCTTCGTCTCAGGATGTGATTGAGATTTGGCAATATTTCGGATTTCCACTTCAGTCGAACAGGATTGCCTCTCTAGGGAGTCAACTTTACGTTGCAGTGTTTGAATGTAGGAGATATTATGCTATCGTTCCTTCCTTAGACATTCCAATTCCGTTTGTACCTCATCATATTTAACAGAGAGATTTTCCATAGTTCGTTGTAACTCTGGTTCGTTGTAACTGGTTTTGTGATTTAATGTTTTTCAATGAGGTTTCTAGGTTTTCTAGCTTGAAGTTTTGTTGTTCAACGAAATTTGAAAACATATTTCGTACCTCCGTCGTAAATTCATGGAACTCATATTCGTTATCATATTTACGTTTACGACGAGATTTATTTTGTGAAACACTTTCTTCTATAACAAGCTTGAACGATTTATTAGGTATATAGTAAACGAAATAAGATAAATTATACATACTTTACATGGAGTGGCTGTTCTAAGTAATTAATGCTTAGACTATCAGTAAAATCATCATCTTCAAAATGTCTCTGACATAGCATTCTGTTCACTATACAATTTTATGCTGAAATAGTGTAGAAGAGTACAATTTCATGCTGAAATACTGTAGAAGAGTACTCTTTCAGGAAACATGTATGTCGCCCACAATTCACAGCTGAAAAAGTTAATAATTTTAATCTTACTACATTATTTTCAAAGATCGCTATAAACAGGTTATAACTATATAGGTCATTCTTATTGTAACTTTTATAACTTGTCACATACCGAAGCAGGTTCCTTATGCCGGTTAATGGAATCTGAAAAGCTTTACACCGTGTTCAGCAGGTGAACATTTCATTTTGTTTTCCTTGTCGGCCATGTTTATTACAATAAGGGGCCGTTCGCACGAGCGGTTTTTTGCAGCGCTGGAATAAATCGCCATAGGCGATATATTCCAGCGCTGCCATATATTAATCGCTTGCAAATAAGTGTTCAAACGAGCGTTAAAAAATCACTTGAAAATGTTCTGGCTTCACACTAATTTTAAGTGTATTTTGCCAATGCTTAGTGAAATGCTTAATCGTGTTTGTAAGATTTCTAAAAGAATTCAACTCCCCGATGAACAATAATTAGAGATGATCGACTTCATAGGTTATAAATAGGATTGGTTTGACGAGGTTGTAAGGTTTGGAGGATAGGTAAGGATTAGAGAAAAGTGGGCAATATAAACATAAATTGAATAAGATAACTTAAAAAACAATTATAGACATTACAAAATTAAATATAGATATTATTATTGTGGGGGGCCAACAGGATCAGTTTCTCTGCTCACTCTAATGCGCAGTGTAAGAGAAATCCTTTTTAAGGGAAGCTTGAAATAAAAGGCTGGAACACTTCACGTATACACATTATTAATCCGTTTATACAGTATTGGTATAATATGTAACCAAAACTAAATACATGGCTTTTTCTAAGACATCCGTCCCCGCTCCTCCACCAACCTTGTCACTAAAATTTCATACTTGTCATAACAGCCCTGTAAACTCCCCATGTTTCCAATGTTGCTGTTTGCAACGCACTCCTTGCATCAAATACCTAGGCATACTTATTGACGAACATTTAGTATACAAAAAACATAACTCTGCAATATCTGGTAGAGTCATACACATCATGCGCAAACTCCGGGACAGCGTGCCCCCTGACACTCTGGAACTTGTCTACGTTGCCTTCGCTCAGTCGCTTATACAGTATTGCATAAGTGTATGGAATGTTGTGCGAGGCACAAGGGGGTTTCAGGTCTGGAAGAGGATGTTCGGATCAAGTCTTCTCACACCGCAACATCGTAGAGAAGCATCTGGCAGTGGGCCGGAAGGTTTTCTGCGGTTTTGTAGATCTGGAGAAGGCATTTGACAGAGTTGTGCGAAAGAGACTTTGGGACATTTTGCCAGAGTATGGTATAGATGGCACTCTGTTGGGAGCCGTCCAGTCCACTTATGTGGACTGCAAGGCATGCGTACGGGTGGGTGGTAACAGGTCACCCTGGTTTGACGTTAAAATCGGCGTCAAGCAGGGTTGCGTGTTGTCCGCTAGACTGTTTATAATACATCTGGACAAAAGTCTTCAAAGACTGAAAGCGATGAATGAAGGTGTACAAATGGGTGACTTAGTGGTAAACCATCTACTTTATGCAGATGACGCGGTTTTAATAGCGCCAACAGCCACTGATCTGCAAACACTAGTCACAGTTATGAAAGACGACTGCATGATCAATGGCTTACACTTGAATGTGAAGAAAACCAAGATTATGGTTTTTGAAAGGGAAGAAACCAGAACAAATGTAAGGATTGTGGTTGGTAACGATGTGCTGGAGCAAGTGAATGAGTTTGTATATCTTGGATGCGCCTTCAGTAAGGATGGGAAATACACTGCTAAAATAGAGAGAAGAGTAAGTGCAGGGAACAGAGTGAATGGTGCGATGGGAAAGCTACTCGGGAGCCGGCACTTAAGCCATAAGGCGCAGCTGGCCATACATAACGGAGTTCTTGTCCCAACGCTGTTATATGGCAGTGAGAGTTGGGTATGTAAGAAGGAGAACGAAAGCAGGATAAATGCGGTCGAAATGCGATCTCTGCGGAAGATGTGCGGAGTCACGCTGACCGACCGTATTCGCAACAGCGTAGTAAGAAAGCGTGTAGGTATGAAAGATAGTATCGGTGTAAAGATGAGAAAGGGCATGCTCCGTTGGTTCGGGCATATAAAAAGAATGCCAGAGGAAAGAATGTCAAAACAGATATACAATGTGAAAGTGGAAGGATGCAGGTACCGGGGAAGACCTAGACTATCTTACCACGACCAAATAAACCGAGTCTTATCTGATGGAAAAGTCAAGAGTCTCCGTAACCGGCGAGCGTGTATGAGACGAACTATGAGAGTCGAGGAAGCCAGAGAGGTATGTAAGGAAAAAACCTGTTGGAACTCTGTACTGTCTGCCTACCCCGCAAGGGATGTGGCGTGAAGTTATAGATAGATAGATTATACAAAAAAGGTAAACCGACTTCAAAAAGCAAAAAAATTAATATTTGAAGTCTGTGCCAAGTAACCGACTGCACCAACCAGCACAGACTTCAAATATTTATTTTTTTGCTTTTTGAAGTCGGTTTACCTTTTTTGTATAAAAGATTTTTTAGAGCTTGTGTTAGGGCATCTGTTATTTTTGTTTTCTGTCTGATTACTTTGCTCCTGACTTTTTGTATTTTTCTTATGTTTAGGATACTTCTCTCCATAGCTCTTTGTGTTGTTATGATCCTTTGTTTTGCTTTTGTTGTGTATATCCAAGTTTGGCAGCCATACAGTAGACAAGGCAGTATACAGGTATCAAATACCGTTTTGGGTTGGGTTTAAAGAATTTATTCTCATAAAAACATTAAGTTCTTTTATAATGAGATACAAATTTCATAAATAGGTACTGATTTTTTTGTGTTAGCGTTAAATAAGGTTACTTGAGTTATTCAAAGAGTCTGGACGTATGTTTTAAGTTTCCTTTTGTATGTCTTAATATCATTGCAATCTTTTACATCGTTTGGTAGGGTATTATACAGCTGTACTCCTTCAAACATTATTGATTTCTTTCCGTAATTAGTTCGTATATTTATAAGCGCAAGTTTATTTCTGTTTCTCAAATTATGTGTGATAACTTTTTTATGGAGCTGTATATTAGATTGTATGGAGTTTGTAGTAAGCTTTTTTATTAGAATGCAAGTGTAATATATATAAAGTTGAGTGACATTTAATAATTTGGTTTTTTGATACAATTCTTTTGTAGGAGTAAGATAGTGATATTGGAATAATACTTTAATGATTTTATTTTGCATTCTTTGCAATCTGTTAAGGTTAGTCGTGGCAGCCGACCCCCACACTTCTATTAAGTATTCTAGATGCGAGTTATAGATAATATTGCGTACTTTATTTGGTATGCAATTTGCTATTTTACGTAATGCTCCTAGTATTGACATTAGTTTAGTTCTGGTATGTTCAATGTGTGCCTTCCAAATTAGTTTATTATCTATCCATAGCCCGAGGCACTTTTCCAGATAAGAACGTTGTATTATGTCGTTATTGATAGTAAGCGGGGTAAAATCTGGGATAAGTTTATTTTTCGCTGAAAATATCATGAATGAAGTTTTGGATGTATTGACAGTGAGTAAATTATATTTTAACCATTATTCATTGAATATATCGAGGTCTTTTTGAGCGTCGGTTATAATATTATGAATGGATTTACCAAAGTAGAAAGTGGATGTATCGTCCGCATATAATGTTAAATGCCCGGGTAGTCCTATATTACTAATATTATTAATATAGATTAAAAACATTAAGGGACCGATAATTGAGCCTTGTTGTATACCGTATGTTACATTTTGTGCAGAACTAGTGAAATTATCTATTTTTACCACTTGACGCCTATTTTGCAAACATGATTTTAAAAAATTAAGCGCTGTGCCTGTTATGCCTATGTTCTCTAACTTCTGTAATAGCTTTGGGTGACTTACTGTATCAAAGGCTTTTCTCAGATCGATAAAGATCCCTAAAACGAAGTCCTTTTGATCGATATGAGTTTTGATTTTTGTTACTATGTCTACTGCCGCTGTGACGGTGTTCGGTGACAGTTGAGGACGAAAACCATATCGTTGATCAATTAGGATTTTTTTTTAATAAATAGTTGTATAAACGGTTGTATAACACTCGCTCGAATATTTTTGACATAATCGGCATAACTGATACCGGCCTATAATTACTTGGATCCGTTCTACTCCCGGATTTGTAAATAGGACTGACCTTGGCTATCTTTAGTGTGTCGGGGAAAATGCCGCATGATAAACACGTATTAATACAATTAGTTAACCTTTCAATGATTATTTTTTAGACATTTTATCGTTTTGGTACTAATGCCATCCAGGCCGGTACTACTGTTACTATCTAAGTTGTCGATTATTTTTGATATTTCGTCTGAACTACAGGGTGCAAACTGATTTAAGGTCACGGTATGTGTATAATTATGATCATACATTAATATGTTACCTGTATTTGTGTGGTATATCTCAGGTATTTTATTTGCTAAGTCTGCGCCGATTGTTGAAAAAAATGAGTTAAATGAATCACAAATTGCGTTACCTTCCTTAATTAGTCCAGAATTTGTCACTAGTTTGGGAGGAGCACAGCATTCCTTCACCTTATTTAACGCCAAGCTATTTATAACATCCCAAAGTTTCTTTGGTTGATTACTACTGTTACTTAATGATGTATGATAGTAGTTTTCCTTTTGAGTCTTAATCATGTTTTTCACTCTGTCTTGTTCTTTACGAAAAATCTTTTGTAAGTTTTCGTTGTTCGGGTCACTTTTAGTCTGCTGCAATAAACTGTTCCTTATGTTTATTGAATTAATAATATTTTTGTTTATCCAGTCCTGAGGTGGGTTTAAAACTTTTGTCTTGTCAATTCTATTCTTTGCTAACTGATTTAATATAAACCTTTCTAAGTAGTTATAATCAGTTTATCGAGTAGTCTCCTTTTAGAATTTCTTTGAGTGACCAAAATTTCTTACAGGCTGTTTGTTCTTTCAATTTCATCTTCATTGTGCGTTTTCAAAAATGATATTTGTTTGCCTAGGTAGATGTAACTGTGGACATATTCTATAGATTTTTCTTTTACATTGATGGGCCGTTCTATGCTGTTTGTCATGATTTTGGTTTTTGTAGCATTCATCTGCAACTGTCATCCGCGAATCTGAGATGGCTGAGATAGCTGTTGTTTATTTTTATGCCTCTAGTTTTCCAGTCTGTGTTTCGAAATAAATCTTCTTAAACCGCAATAAACAATTTAGGTAACAGGGGGTCCCTCTGTCTGACTCTTCTTTCGATATTAATTGCATCACGTCTAGATTCTAGCATGACATTACTTGTGCTGTTGTTGTATATGTATTTTATAATATTTATATATTTCGAATTTATGTTTAATTTTGTTTAGTGATTTCCATATAGAGTTGTGGCTTATGCTGTCAAATACCTTGCTGTAGTCGATAAAACCTAGATAGAGTGGCTTATTAAACTCTTCGTATTTTTCTATAACTTGTTCCAGTGCCTGTATATGGTCTAGTGTGCTAAGCCCAGAGCGAAAGCCAGCTTGTTCTATTGGTTGTGCGTTTTCAATCTTTGTGTTATGCGTTTAAGAATTATAGATGAGAAGATATGCTTGCCAGTAAGCTAATTGGTATATAGTTGTTGATATCGAGAGGGTTCCCTTTTTTATATAGTAGTATGATGTCTGACGTGCACCATTGCATTGGTACGATTTCAGCTTCTAGTATGAGATTGAATAATTCTGTGAGAGGTCTAAGTAACACTGGTGCACCTATTTTTAGAGCTTTATTGGTTATTCCATCGGGACCAGGACTTTTATCTGATTTTAGTTGTTTCAGCTGGGTATATATCTTTTTCTTCTATCGGTCTAATTGTTTCAGTGTTATAACAATAGTGTGATTCGTTGGCTTCCTCGATGGTTTTATCTTTGTTTTTGTATAGTTTTTGGTAGAAAGTAGTTGCCTGCTGTATGATTTCTTGTCTTGTTTTAGTTTCTTTATGTTGGCCTTCTAATTTTTGTATCCAAGTTTTTCTTAGGTTTAATTCTTTAAATGCTTTCTTTGTGCTTCTGAATTTGTTTAGATTTTCTGTTATTATCCTTTGTCTGTGGTATCTGTAGTCTCTTTTGATCGCTTTGCTAGTTTCCTTATATAATTTGCTTAGTTCTTTCTTTGTATTAGCATCTTTATTCTTTCTTATAGTTAGTTCACTACGTTTGCTGATTAAGGCTATTGTTTCTTCGCTAAATATTTTGTGTAGTTTTCCTTTTTTAGGATTGTTTTGACTAGTTAAACTTTTTGTTATAGTTACTTCTAGCGCATCATAGTAAGATTGTACGTTTCTGGTATCTACTAGTTTGTTTGCGATGTTCAATTTTAGGCTGTCTATGTAGTGTCTTGTTTCCTCTTCAGTTTTCGGAACTTTTGGTGGTGGTTTAAAGCCTTTTGTACTTTTTTTTCGATTGGCTCAATAGAACTGTTGCTCTAAGTAGTCTATGGTCTGTGCGGAACTTTACGTTATTGAGAACTTCATAATTTTGAACTATTTTTGGGACATTTGTCATGATGTAGTCGATTTCGTTTTTAACACTTTCGCCTGGTGATTTCAAAGTCCATCTTCTGCTGGGCCTTTTTTTGAAATAAGTGTTGATTATTGCTAGTCTATATTCAAATGCATATTCTAGCAGTCGTTCGCCTCTTTCGTTTCTTTGGCCTAGCTCATACTGTCCCATGACGAGTTTTTCTTCTTTTTTGGGTGTAATCGTCTAAAGGAGTAGAAATAATACTTTCAAGAAAACAGTCATCATCATCTACATTTATGTTGCAAAGTTCCATTACATTTGTTTCAAAACTGGGGGTGGTATTATTTACAGCATCTATAGGTAAAGTATCGAAGCTCTCAGCGGTAAAACCTGGTTCCGCGTCAACTTTTTTATACCAGCGTGATAGTGTGACTGGGTGAGGTAAAACTGTATTAAAGGAATCTCGAACAAATTTATACGCCCTGGGAGAGTAGAAATTTAACTGCAAAGCAAATGACCTCAACTCTGGTGAAAATGACTTTTGCAATGCGAAATTTTTCGATATTTTCAAATCTCTCATAAAAAAAGTCTTTATTTTTTATCTCCATTCCTGTCAAGATGTGCACATCATCCTGATTAAGTCGCTCTTTTAGAGCAGATATAATATCTGAGAACTTCGACACTTTTGTTTTAAGTCTTCGGTTTTGTTGTTTTAAGGCCTTTCGTTTTTTATTCTTAAGGGCAAATTTATTTTTAAGTTTATTTATGTTTAAGTCAACATTATCTCTTAGAACATTTTTCCTGGGTCTGGTCCTGGAAGTGATGGTGCGAAGTGATGGTGCAGATATATTCTGAAAAAAAAAACTATAATCATTTTCTGTAAATATACTGACATTCTTATTTGTACCTATATGCAAGTAAGATTGTCGGTATATAAAATGAGATAAGATAATACCTTAAAAGAATACAATACTTACATAATGTGGGGTTCCACTTGAGGTACTAGATTGTAAATTTTGCATGTCCCTCAATACATACGAGGTTGTAAGGTTTGGCGGACAGTTAAGGATTTGAAAAAGTGAGCAATATAAACATAAATTAAATAAGATAACTTGAAAAACAATTATAGACATGACAAAATTAAATATAGATATTATGATGTACAATAAACATTGCCATAGCATAAATATATTAAATGTTAAATTATGACAGAATAGTTGATAAATTATAAGCAAGAGGAGCTTTAACGAGGACAGGAAAATAAAATGTGGGTGAGGTCGCCAATTACTTGGCTACACAACTTAATTCTTAATTCTTTATTGTACAAATAGTAACAAATTATAAAATTAAAATTAAAGAATAGGTAAATGTACAAAGGCGAGCTTAACTCAAAGTAGAATTCTTACAACGGCCAGTTTCTTATATTTAAATTATATGATAATAAAGATGTAAAGAACTGTAACAATGATTACATCTAAGACGGAAAAGAATAGAAGTCGTTTTTCAGTTAATTTTAATTTGGAGAACCAGGGTTTGGTTGGATTAAATTGTCCGATAAAATTTGGCCTTGTATAAATTTGCTTTCACATAATCACGATTAAAATTTTTAAATACCTGTCTTGTGGAAGTAATAGAATGTCATTACAATAAACAGTACTATCTTAACGGTCTTGGGGGCTTGCTAGTTTTGCCAGACCATCCACAGTTTCATTGCTCTGAATACCCGAATATCCAAGAATCCAGGCCAATAAAATGTTTTACCGTAATAATTAAATGCCGACTAACGTGCGAAGTACTTTATTAGGCGCTGTACGCTCAAAAAAGTTCGTCAAAGTACACACAAGCACCAAACACACACTAGTACTTCTCTCGTTAGTACTCAAATACACAACATCTTGGATTTCAAAATTAACCCCATATTCTTAATCAGCATCACCTAAAACTCTTAAAATGATACCCATATTGATTTTACACAAAAAGTCGCGTCCACCATCTTGGATTCCAAAAAAAGAATCATCAAAATCGATTTATAATTGGAGGAATGCTAGAGTAACATACATACAAAAAAATCATACAGTCGAATTGAGAATCTCCTCCTTTTTAGAAGTCGGTTAAATAATACCCTCTATTATTAATGATCGATATAAAATGAAAGTGATTAGTGATGTTTCGAAACATTAATCTTGTACGGTTTAACCGCACAAATGCATCGTCAGCGCATTCGCTTCATCCAACAATTTTTACATTAGTATACGGAAAGCCCGCGTTCGCGATTGACGTGTACTCATAATCATATCATTTCACACATCATTATCATTTAGCAGTATTTTGGACAATATACCAAAATTCAAATCAAATCAATTGTTTCATTTTATAACAACGTACGTGGTGTAGGGCGAGAGCCATACATCAATTGGTCCTTCGAGCCTTCGTACAGGCGAGGCCTATCGCGAGTGTACCGCGTGTTCATAGTGCAAGCCACGTGTTGAGGTGGAGCTGCCACGTGACTGTACGTAAGTGATCAGCAGATTTGGTGTCTACTTCACTTTGTCATCATGGAAGATCTTATCATTACCCAAAATCAAATTATGGGGGGTATGGAGACGCTTCTCATAAACTTTAAGAAAGATGGTGCAGAACGCAAAACTCCAACTCACATTAAACAACGACTCAGCACATTGGAGTCTTATTGGCAGGACTTCCAATGCAATCATATCAAGTTATGTGAATTTGAGGATAAAAATTCAGAATATTTTACTAAGAACTATTACAAGAGAACATCGGAGTTTTATAATGAATCACGCACCTTCATTCTTAAATATTTGCCCAGTGAATCCAAGGACAAAGCAGTTATTCGGCCCGCAACTCCATTATCAACGCCTGGATTCTTGGCGCAACCTAGCACTAGCAATCAGCCATCTCCTTTGCCTGAATCATGTGGGCAAAGGGCTCCTCCGGAACAAAGTGCCTTGAAGTCACAAGGTACCAGCAGCAAGCTGGAGGAAATGTTAAGGTGACAAAGTAGCAACTTTAAAGCATTTTCGCGTACAATAAACAGCATTAATCTCGACTCCCTCACAGAGAAATGGGAGTTCGAAGATGCCTTAAAAACAATACAAGCACGGTGGTCAGTTATTAATAACTTGCATTGGGAGATCGATAGCGAGACGTATGAAGAGAACGCATCTTACGAAGAAGCATTTATCAGATATGAACAAAGGTTTAATAACATTAAAAAGCAAATTAACAGCAAAATGTGGTCCGAATGTTATCGGGAGAAAGCAACCCCGCAAGTAGATGTGCCTGTTTTTAGTGGTAATTATCATAGTTGGGTGTCCTTTAAAGATTTATACTCGGAGACAATTCATAACAACAAGTCTATGTCCAATGCACAGAAACTACAATATTTAAAAGGCAAACTGCGGAATGAGCCTGAAAAATTAATACAACACATAACTAAATACAGCATATAACTTCAGAAAATTATAAAGTTGCCTGGGACATTTTAAAACAGAGATATAACAACAAGAAATTAATTTGTAATTCTCATATGAATATCATTATGAGTTTACCTACTTTGCAGACGCAATCGGCAGCAAGTATCAAAAAGGTGCACGACACAACTAACGAGTGTCTAAATGCAATAAGCAGCCTAGGTGTGGATATTTTAACCTGGGATCCCGTGATTGTGTACTTAGGTTTCACAGAAATTGGACCCGGAAACACACAATGACTATGTTGAGTCTCTAAAAATCCCAGAGATTTGCCAACACTAAATGAGTTTTTAGAATTTTTAGAAGCCAAATTTACTGCTCTGGAGTCTTCCAGACGCAAATCTGATAATCCAAAATTTGGCTCATCTCAGCAGCAGCAGCATTATCCGCAACATCAACTGAGCCGAAAAAGTCCATCCGTTCCTTTTGCCATGAAGACACAATTTAAGCAATCATTTAAGGCCTATCAAAATAAATCATTTAATTCTAATCATAAAATATTCCGTCATGTATTACAAAAATGTTTAATTTGCAACAAAGATCATGGAATATTTAGTTGCAAAACGTTTCTCGAATTTCGACCTGAAGTCAAGCGGGAAACTATAACAAATTTATCGTTATGTAAAAACTGTCTTTATGACCATCGCGGTAAAGAGTGTTTTTCAATGAAAAGGTGTCGCGTCTGTAAAGGGCAGCATAATACTTTATTGCACGACGTGTTTGGTGTAAATCAATATGACGCAATACTTAACACTTCTAGTAAGGACAAATCAGAGTCTAAAAATAGCATGAGTGTCTTACAGAAAGACACACAAGTCTTATTAGCTACCGCCTTGATTAAAGTGCGAGCCGCAGATGGCACCGATCACATCATGCGTGCACTCATAGACCAGGGATCGCAAACTTCGCTCATTACCGAAAACGCTGCTCAAATTTTGGGACTACGTAGAAAACGCTGTAAAGGTATTATTTTAGGCGTAGGAGCCAAGGAAAATAGTTGCAAAGGTGTAATGAATATCACTATCAAGTCCGCTTACAATGAATTTTCACTAGAAGTGGATGTTTTTATTATGAATCATGCTGTAAACAATTTATCAAACCTCATTGGTCTTACATTGAGAATATTCAGTTAGCAGATCCAGAATTTAATCGTTGTCGCTCAGTGGATTTATTACTGGGTGCCGATGTATACCCCTCGATTATAATGAGCGGTATAATCAATTCAGAACAATCAGCAATCATAGCACAGCAAACACGACTAGGATGGATACTGTGTGGCAACGTGAAATCCTATCAATGGTATGTTGTTATGTTAAACATAGATGACATTCGACAATTTTGGTCTATCGAAGATATCAATGACAACAACGATGTGTCAGAGGATGATCGGCAATGTTTGGATTTATATAAATCAACTACGACGCGACAGTCAGATGGCCGCTACGTAGTGAGTCTTCCATTACATGCTGACGTAGATAAAAAGCTTGGCATTTCGAGACCAAAAGCCATAGCACAGTTTCTACAAATGGAAAAGAAATTCCACAAACAAGAACAATTGGCAGCAAATTATAAATTATTTATAGCAGAGTATGAGGACTTAGGACATATGCGCCCAGCTAACTGTAGCCTGATACCTAGTTATTACATGCCTCATCATTGTGTCCAACGCACTGACTCGACTACGACGTCACTGCGTGTCGTTTTTAATGCGTCACAATCAACTTCCAATGGCTTGAGTTTGAATGACTGCATGTACCGTGGTTCTAATTTGCAGCAAGACCTTATGCTACTCGTAACTCGATGGCGACAGTACAAATATGCGATAACTGCCGACATAGAGAAAATGTTTAGGCAGGTTTTGATTCACGAGGATGACCAAAGGTATCAAAAGATCATATGGCGTGAATCTGAAAATTAATCATTACAAGAATATCAACTAGTCACGGTTACATACGGCACAAAAGCAGCACCATTTTTAGCAATGAGGACGCTCAAGCAATTAGCAACCGATGAAGGTCATAGGTTCCCGGAAGCAGCTAAGGCCGTGGAAGAACAATTCTACACTGATGATCTTCTTACTGGAGGCTACAGCATACAGTCTACAAGACGATTACAATCAGATCTCATTAAGCTTCTTGAATTAGGAGGATTCAACCTTCGCAAGTGGTCTTCAAATAATCCAGCGTTACTAGCAAACGTAAGCACTGTCCCAAATCAAGAGGAATTTGATTTTAAGCATAAAGAATCTACAAAAACTTTAGGGCTCACATGGAACTCAAAGGACGACGTTTTTACATTCCAATGTAACATGTCCAAGCATACTGGAAACAAACTCACTAAAAGAGCAGTATTGGGCGAAATATCAAAATTATTCGACCCTTTGGGATGGTTTTCCCCAGCTGTAGTCCAATTGAAATTACTATTTCAGGTTTGGTATCAAGATTTAAATTGGAATGACATAATATCTAATGAAATACATTTAGAATGGTGCAAACTAAGAATAGATATAGAGAACATTAGTAATATCAAAATATCTAGGTGGTTACAATGCGATGAAAAGGAGTGTATACAATTACATGGTTTTTGTGACGCTTCTAACAAAGCATATGCCTGTGTGATTTATGCAAGAATTGCAAATCAAGACCCATCATCGGTCGTTATTTTAGCAGCCAAGACCAAGTTGGTACCAAAGAACAAAAAATCGTCGAATGTGGATGTTTCGTTGCCTAGACTGGAACTATGCGACGCACATCTATTATCAAAATTAATGTATAAAATGGTAAACAGCTTACCACAGCACAAAGTTGAAATATATGGTTGGTGTGATTCCACAGCTGTACTCGGATGGCTTCAGGGCAAGCCAAACCGTTGGAAACCTTTCGTGGCGAACAGAGTTAAGAAAATCACGGATGTTATGACAGCACAATGTTGGTGTTACGTCAATACCCAAGAAAACCCAGCAGACTGCGCCAGTCGCGGTATAACAGTGGAGCAATTGCAGCAAAATGAACTGTGGTGGACTGGACCTAAGTGGCTGAAGTCATTTAAGAAGCAAAATGATGATCAAAATATCATCCACACAACAAATTTAGAAGCAAAGTCATATTTAACAAATGTAGCACAAACAGAACATCCAGTCAATGATAATGTTATTTCAGTATTAATTAGCAAGTATAGCAGTTTTACACGATTAACCCGCATATTAGCATGGATTATGCGAGCTGTAACGCGAGGACCGCCAAAACAAGCATTTCTAACAACTGAAGAATTGGAGTTAGCACAGACAAAAATAATAAAATATGTACAAGAGTGTAATTTCGCAGAAGATATCAAGCATTTACAAAAACATGGAAGATTGCACTCAAGGAGCAGCTTATTGTCTCTAAATCCTTTTCTAGACAAGGATAGTGTACTCAGAGTAGGGGGCAGGCTAAAATTATGCAACATTAGTTATGATATGAAGCACCCGAAGATATTGCCGTATAAAAATATTGTAACGAATTTATTGATAGAACATGCGCATAAACAAACCTTTCACGGAGGTGCACGACTCACACACTCATGGATTCGTCAGCGTTTCTGGATTGTATCAGGGAATAGAGCAGTGAAGAGTCTTTTACGACGGTATGTCCTGTGCAGAAGACACAGTCCAAGCTAGCATCAGCAAATGATGGGTGCCTTACCACATTCGCGGACAACTCCATCACGACCCTTTTCATACCGGTGTTGACTATAGTGGCCATGTTTATATAAAGTCAAGCAAAGGTGGCGGTATAAAGACTACAAAGGGCTACGTAGCTGTGTTTGTTTGTATGGTCACAAAAGCAGTCCATCTGGAGTTGGTGTCAGACTTGACATGGTCATCTTTTCTAGCCGCGCTAGACTAGCGGCAAAGAGAGGAGCCCCACGTCACATATATAGTGATAACGGGACCAATTTAGTCAAAGCGCATAGAATATTGTCAGAAGAATACATTGACTTAAGATCAGTATTCAATGAGGAATTTTTCACAGAGGTCAGCGAAATGCAAATCAATTGGCATTTCAATGCACCCTCGTGGCCCAGTGCTGGAGGGCTTTGGGAAGCAGCAGTGAAAAGCCTCAAGCATCATCTTCGCAGAGTGGTCAGTGATCAAAAACTCACGTATGAAGAATTCTACACATTGCTATCACAACTTGAAGCATGCCTTAATTCACGACCATTATGCGCTCTAACAGAAGATGCGAACGATATAAACTTTTTAACACCTTCGCACTTTTTAGCAAGTGGTCCTAACCTCACAATTTATGAAACAGAAAGATGAAAGAACTAGATGGCATTTGACTCAAAAAATATTTGGAGATATTTGGCGAAGATGGCGAACTGAATATCTAGTACAATTATCATCAAGAAGCAAATGGCAACAACCTAAACCGAACATTAAAATAAATGACAGTCGTCATTCATGATATCAACCTGCCAGCTGGAAAGTGGGCACTAGGCCGGGTAGTTGACCTACACCCTGGGACTGACGGAAATGTTCGGGTTGTTAGTGTAAAAACCTCTCATCATCATCAGCCTATAGCAGTCCACTGCTGGACATAGGCCTCTCCAAGTACACGCCACTGGGTACGATCCTCGGCTACTCGCATCCAGTTTCTGCCAGCCGCCCTACGAAGGTCATCGCTCCACCTAGCCTGAGAGCGTCCTGCATTACGTTTGCCAGTCCGCGGTCTCCACTCAAGAACTCGTTTGTCCCAGCGGTTATCGGTTGTTCGGCTAATGTGACCGGCCCATTGCCACTTCAGCTTACTAATCCGGTGGGCTATGTCGATAACTTTGGTTCTCTGTCGAATGACTTCGTTCCGGATTCTATCCTTCAGAGAAACTCCGAGCATAGCCCTTTCCATAGCTCGCTGAGTGACTTTAAATTTATGAACCATTCCAACCGTGAGTGTCCACGTCTCGGCTCCATATGTCATAACGGGCAGGACGCACTGATTAAAGACTTTTGTCTTTAGGCTTTGTGGAATGGGCGATGTAAATACTCGACGTAATTTCCCAAATGCCGCCCAGCCCAGCCGTATTCTTCTGTTGACCTCTTTCTCGAAGTTGTTTTTCCCCAACTGCAGAGTTTGCCCTAGGTAAACATTCTTGAACAACCTCAAGAATAGCGCCATGTATTGCAACAGGTTCCGGTACTACATGTCGGTTAAACATTACCTTGGTCTTGTCCAAGTTCATGCGGAGACCTATTTGTTTGGAAGAATCGGCTAGACTGGTCAGCATCTGTTGTAAATCCTGCAACGTTTCGGCCATAATGACGATGTCGTCTGCAAATCTCAAGTGTGAGATATGACTGCCATTTATGTTTATGCCATGACCTTCCCAGTCCAGCGTCTTAAACATATCCTCCAATGCATTTGTGAACAATTTGGGGGAGATAACGTCCCCTTGTCTCACTCCTCGATGCATTGAGATAGGGTTGGTCTGCTGGTTTTGTAACTGGATGGTCATGGTCGCGGCGTTATAGAGACTTCTTAACACTTGGATGTATCGCCAGTCGACTTGGCATCGTTGCAAGGATATCAGAACTGACCAGGTCTCGATCGAGTCAAAGGCCTTCTCATAGTCCACGAATGCTAAGCACAGGGGCCGATTATACTCTTCGGTCTTCTGTATAATCTGCCGTATAGTGTGGATGTGGTCTATGGTTCCATACCCTCTTCGAAACCCGGCCTGTTCCGGGGGTTGAAATTCGTTGAGCCTTCGCGCAAGACGATTCGTGATAACTCTTGAAAACAGCTTATAAATGTGGCTCAGGAGCGAAATAGGGCGGTAGTTCTTCAGTTGGGTCTTATCACCCTTTTTGAAAAACAATACGACCACGCTCCTACCCCAACCCTAGGAGTTCTCCCATTAAAGAGGACAGAGTTAAAGATATTTTGGAGCTCCTTTAGCACGGATTTACCTCCTGCTTTTAATAGTTCAGTTGTAACTCCGTCCTCTCCAGGGGCTTTTCCATTCCTTAGCTGCTCAAGAGCCATCACGATTTCGTCTAGGCTGATTTCCGGCAGGTCTTCCGTAAAGTGGCGGCTTAATGTAGCTCTAGGATCCTCGTTTCCGGGATCAGGACGAGATGTATGCGAGGCGTATAGTCGGCTGTAGAAGTCTTCTACTTCCAAAAGAATCTCGGGCTTAGAAGTGATGACGTCCCCACTGGCTTTGGACAACTTCGTCAGATGGCTCCTCCCCAAAGACTGAACGAAAACTTTCGACCCCCGATTTTGCTCGATTGCTTTTTCAATAGCGCGTGTATTAGCGCATCGGAAGTCATGTCGTACCAGTTTGTTAATTCGTTTGTTGAGTGCCCGTTGCTCTAACGAAGTGTTGGGTGGGTTTACACGTCGTTCCTTCATAAGCTGCAGTGTAATAATAATATAATAATAATAAAGTTTTTATTGTTCCTATGTAAAGACATTACAATTATCTGTGATTGAATAAATACTCTGGGGATTGAATAAATGATTCTGTCTCCTCGTAGCTTAAGAGGTTTTATCCACTGAGTTATGGCTATTTTGCAATCATAATACTGCTTACTATATATCTCTAATACCTTATTCAGCTTGTTATATAAATAGGCAGCACGTTTGTTATATTGTATGCTAGCAAATTTTGTTTTGGTGAATGGTACATGAGCTACATTATGTTTCCTTCTTTTATTCAATGCGTTAGGATCGTATGGTATTGATTTGTGTTTTTTTAAGATCGTATGTAGTATATATAATTTTCGAATAGTTAAGACGTTAGTTATTTCATATAGGCTATTAGTAGGAAATGTTCTTTTTTTGAAATACATAACTTTTAACAACGCTCTTTGAGCTCGCTCAACTTCTATAAATTTGGTCTTCAATGCCCCACCCCATATAGGAATACAGTATACTATTACAGATTGTACTAAAGCAATATATATTTCATTCAAAAGATCTCGTGCCAAATTTTGAACATCCATATTAGCTTTCTAATCCTATTACTAACATGCTCGAGGTGAGGGTACCATGTTAATTTTTGATCTAGAATTATTCCTAGATATTTTGTTTTTGTGACTTTATCTATAATAGGACAGCTACAGTCGTTCTTCGTATTACATGCATGTATTTTTATCGTAAAATCATTGTTGGGTTGGGTGTTGCTATATTTACTAAAGCATATATAATTTGTTTTAGCCGTATTTAAAGTAAGCAGGTTTTTTCTCAACCACTTCGACACTTGAGCCATTCCTTCCTCAGTATTGTTTTTTAGAGATACCCAAGATGAACCAGTAAAAAATATTGCTGTATCATCGGCGTACGATATGACTTTTGCGTTTTTGATATTCATATTGCAAAGGTCGTTTATGTATAGTAGAAATAAAGTAGGGTCTAATACGCTCCCTTGCGGGACGCCAAAAGACAACAGTTTCATCACTGGTATATTTATCAAGTCTAACCATTTGCTTTCTATCCGATATATAATCTTTAATTAATGTGAGTGTCACCTCCGAAAGCTTCGTTTTCTTACTTATACGTCGCGTTTCACAAAATCTCGTACCTTCCTCCCTGATGATTTTAACTACATTTGTGAGGGCCTGGTCTACGTCATTTGTGGTTTCCATGGTAACAAATCGGTTCTCCAGATTTGACTGGAACGCTTCAGATCCTACTACGGTTTGGAGGAGGTTGGGCCGGAGCCTGGCCTTCATCAAACGGACTCGCTAGAGCTTAAAGTTGATATTCAGTGAGCCTCTGACAAGTCGGTGATCGCTTCCGGTATTAAACCTGTTGATCACTGAGACATCTCTGAATATGGGCTTCTTGTCCGTTATGATGAAGTCAATCTCATTTTTAGTCCTAGTGTCGGGGCTTTGCCATGTCCACTTTCTTTGGGGCCGTTTCTTAAAGAAAGAGTTCATCAAGAAAAGCCCCTCTTTCTCAAGAAAGTTAACAAGCATTTGCCCCCTATGATTCCTGCTACCGTAACCGTGAGATCCTACTACCGATTCGCTGCAAATTTGTACTCCCACTTTAGCGTTGAAGTCCCCCATGACAACGTTGTAGTAGGCCTTAGTGGTGGAGTGTAAGGCCTTCGATATGTCCTCCTACATATCTTCAACTTCATTGTCAGAGTGTGCCGAAGTCGGTGCGTAAACCTGCACAACCTTTAGGTTATACCTATCGGTTAACTTAATAATAAGATACGCTACCCTGTTCGACACACTAGACATTTCTACAACGTTGTCAGAGAGGGTTTTATTGACCAAGAACCCTACGCCGCCCTGGGATAGCTGATCGCCCTCTCGGAAGTACAAAAGGTGGCCTGATTCTAGGGTAACGGTGTCCTCTCCCTTTCTTCGGACTTCACACAGTCCCAGAACGTGCCACCTTATCCCTTCGAGTTCGGATTCTAATTGCGCCATGTGCTCGTCAAGCCGTAACGTGCGTCCATTAAACGTCGCCAAGGTCAGTTGATTTTGGCGGCCTCTCGCAGCCCGGGGATTCTTCGCACCCCCTGCCCTGCAGTTACCGTGACCGCCGCCGTGAACCGGAATAGCAGGGCGGCCGGGAACTGGGGGCCGTGGTTTATTTTGGCTTGCCATTTGGAGGGTTTGCCCATAATCGCCACGCTGGGCAGGCGGGTTGGCGATCGCAGTGCGTAACTCTTCGCATCGGTGCCGCTGCTGCCCGTCACCGATCTGCGGTATTTAGTCACGCAGTTATTTGTTATGGTTATAATAATAATAATAATAATAGTACACTTTATTGTACACCAGCAAAACATTAAATTACAAACAATTTATAAACAGTAAATAAGTACAAATGGCGGCCTTATTGCTGAAAGCAATTTCTTCCAGGCAACCGTTGGGAAAAAAACAAATAACGATAGAAAGGGGCAGTTAGTGGCGTACATTATTAATGATATACAATATATATATATATATATATATATATATATATATATATATATATATACATACCCAACTATACATACACACATAACAATACATACACAATTATATACCTGATTATGTAAATATACACACATATTATAATTTAATCTATTACATATTATAGCTAAACACTGAAAAAGATTATATAAAAAAAATAAAAAAATTCAAACAGTTAAATTATGGATAAGTAGTGATGCTTAACCATTGCTTTAAACGAAAGCAAAGACTTTCCACGTCTAACTGAAATGGGCAATGCATTCCACAAACGAACAGCTTGAATCGTAAAGGATTTGTCGAAGAAATTTGTGGAATGCATCGGCATTTTCAGCTTCAAATTCTCCGATGATCTTAGGAACCTTGAATGTGTCTCATGAAGAAACTCAAACCGATCTTTGAGGTAAGCTGGGGTTATCGGATTAAACAGAACACTGTATAGAAGCGATAATATATGAGAATTCCGGCGAAGGCGAATTGGTAGCCACTTGAGCTTTGTACGAAATTCAGAAACATGGTCATATTTGCGCAAGCCAAATATGAACCTTATACAAAAATTTTGAAGTCGCTCAAGCTTATTAAGTTGCTGCTCTGTGAGGTCAAGATAGCTGGCGTCTGCATAATCGATAATAGGAAGTAGAAGGGATTGTGCGAGTGCAATTTTAGTGGCTGTTGGGAGAAAATTGCGCAACCTTCTTAAAGAGCCTGCGGAGGCAAAAACCTTGCGGCTGAGTTCTTGCAGCTGTGGTCCCCAAGTGAGGTTGGTATCGATGTAGATCCCCAAATCTTTAACACTGTTACTTATCGGTATAGTGATACCATTAAACATGATTTGGGGGAGTTGCGACCAATCAAGACGTGCAGTGGGTCTGGGACTGCCAACAACAATGACTTGTGTCTTAGTTGGGTTGACATTAAGACCGTAGCGCCCACTCCATTCACATACCTTAGACAGATCATGGTTCATTGTGTTTACAGCCTCCGAGAAGTTGGCCAATGGTGCTTGGGTGTAAAGTTGGAGATCATCTGCATAAAGGTGGTATGACGAACGTAGTTGATTGGGAATAGAGTTAATAAAAACAGCGAAAAGTAAAGGAGATAGAACGCCACCCTGTGGTACGCCGGCACTAGTGTTACACCAAGAAGAGTAAGTTTCTTCGATGCGAATGCGTTGCCGGCGACCAAACAGGTATTTACGAAACCAGTCAATTGCCGTTGGAGATATGTTAATAGAGCAAAGGGCTCCAAGCAAAATGTCAAGATCTACAGTGTTAAAAGCATTGCTGAAGTCGAGCAGTGCTAATAAAGTCAAATTGCTATTTTCCATACCTAATCTTATATCGTCTGTGATTTTCACCAGTGCAGTAACGGTACTGTGGCCAGGACGAAAGCCAGACTGGAAAGGATTAAGGAGAGAGTTATTATTGAGAAATCTGCTGAATTGGTCATGGACAAGGCGCTCAAGAACTTTGGATAGGAAAGGTAATATTGATATAGGACGATATTCGGAGACAGATTTAGGATTGGATTTTTTAGGCAAGGGCGTTATTTCGGCTTCTTTCCAAGAGGATGGAAAGTCGCCGCTGGATATAGAATGGTTAAAGATATGGCAAATGATGGGTAGGATTTCGTCAAGGATAGGAAGAATAATTTTGCGGCTAATACAATCACTGCCGATAGCATTGGATGTGATCGATTCTATGCTCCTCTTAACATCACAAGCGGAAAATTGACTTAAGACAAAAGGTGAATAATCGGGCGTCGGAATAGATGAAAGATAGTTAAGCGTTCTTAACTTTGTAATCTTATCAAAATTAGACGAAGTTGAGAAATGCTTATTGAGGAGATTGATATCTAAATCCTTGGAAAACTTATCTTGACGAGATTTACCGACCCCCATTGATTTCAGAAACTTCCAAACTTTTGTTGGATTACCATTTTGTACAGAACTATGGATGTGTTGGCGTTGAGCATCCCTACACACCTTGTTGCAGTGATTCCGAATAGCAATATAGTTATTCCGATTAGAATCAGTTGATCGTGCTTTACATTTGGATTTCATTGCCACTTTTTTACTCATTAATATCTTAATGTCCTCAGTCAACCAAGGTGCCGGAAGATGTTTGACTCTTACAGGGCGAATAGGAGCGTGCAAATCATATAGCTGAATTAGCGTGGATGTAAAAATGTTAGTTTTGTCATCTAGTGAGTCCGCCAACAACAAAGGCTGCCAGTCAATGTTAGCAGCATCTTCTCGAAGTGTCTCAATATTAATGCCACTAAAATTACGCTGCAGGAGAACTTTTACTTTAGGCTTTGGTGGCCGAATTTTGTAGGATAGATAAACTAGGTCATGATAGGAGAAAGCGTCAGCTGAACACTGGCCGTGTTTGGCTACATGTTCAGTTGACGAAACAAAGATGAGATCTAAAAGTGAAGGAGTAGAATTAGGGAAATGATGAGTAGCATCAAGTGGAAGAATTGATAGGTTACAAAATTCAAGAACGGATTTAAGGTTGGAGGAACGCGTATCATCTTTTTGCAGACAAGTATTAAAATCCCCCATTATAATGCTGTGACTGTAAGAAGGGACAACATCTTCCAAGAGACTTTCAAAAGAAGAAAAGAAATCGATGCGTGATGAGGGACAGTAGTATACACCAAGAAGTATTTTAAAATGACAAAGTTCTATATCTATAAAAAGATGCTCACCAGCGAATGATGGAGGCGGTTGTGGCGATAAATTAAGTACAGAAAAGGGAATATTTGAGCGGAGATATATCGCGACACCGCCACCACCACCAACTGAACGGTCGTTTCTGATAAGATTGAAACCAGGAAGAGAGTAAACTATAGACGGGAGACACGGCTTTAACCAAGATTCGGAAACAAGAATTGCGTGAATATCCTTACAGTCAAAGCTTGCCAGCATATCAGAAAAATGGGCCGGAATGCTTTAGGCATTAATATGGACCACATTAAAGTTCCTAGGAACATCAGAAAAAGTTGACGTGAGGGTATCCGTCAGAGACGGAACACTGATGAAACTGTCGTCGTTGCTTTCTAGAGAGAAGAATGTATCCGTATCACTTTCAATACCATATTCGGTCATGGTTTAATGCGTAGCTATTTACGTAATATATAAACAAGTTAAAATATAAACAGGTAAAAATACGGAAAATATATAGGTATATACTAATAAAACTAAAACTTAAAACTAATATAAGTAAAACTTAAAGCTAGTATAGCAATACTAACTATTAAAAATCTATAATTGTAAATTATTAACTAAAAACCAAGATACTAATAAATAACCAACCCACCTGCCGAAAGTGTAGCATACAGAGTTTTTTTTTTATATAAATTACAACAAAGCTATACAAAACAAGATACAAATAACTCATACATTAATGTCATCGAAACAAAACGCAATTTCAGAACGAAACTTAACAATGCACAATTTTAGAACGAAAACATCTCATCACGGAAGTTAGACGCAACTGACATTGACAATTGAGTTTGAGAGTGAGAGATTGAGAGCTGAAAAACAAAATTTACGATAACAACAGAGGGTATAGAAGGCAAAATTCGTGAAACACACAAGAAGAAGAAGATAAATAGGACACATTTAATACACAACATCATTTCTTTGTATTCCCCGCTCGCTTGGATCGACCCGCAGCCCCAGTATTCACCTTCGCTGCCGTCGGTTTGTCAGGACCCTGTGCAATACTGTTTAAGTCGGAAAGAGACTTCACACAATGACGCGCTCCGTCCAGCCCAAGAACGTGCACCTGGCCATCCCTTGTCCAGCACTTGGCGACACCGAACCTAACTCTCGCAGCCACAAACAGGTCGTGGCGGGTCTTTGTGAGGAACTCTGAGACGGTGACCCCCGTACCCTTGAGCTTAGTCTTGACAAACCATACTCTGTTGCGGGTCGCTACTTCGCTAAACTTGACAAGCACTGGCCTAGCTGACCTCTGTAAAGCCCGCCCCATCCTGTGACACCGGCGTATGTCAAGTGTTTGAAACTCGCTTAAACTCAAACAATCCTTAGCAAGATTGGCGACAACCTGTGATGTGTCCTCGTTGACATCTTCAGCGATACCGTGAAACAGAAGGATCTTCTTTCTGCCTCGCATCTCAATATTGTCGACTGTTCGAGCCAATATCTCCGTCTGCAGCTGGAGGGTATTGAGCGCTTGCATAATGAAGGCTCGAAATGTTGTAAATTCAGCAGCCAAGACAGTGATGGTCAAGTCAGGAGTGGTGGAGGACTTCTGCAGCTCGTTTTCGAACTCAGACATCTTCTTGTGGAACATATCTGTCAGTTGTGACATTGAGCTTTGCAGTGATTCCATAGTGATTGTGTGTAGTAGCGTTTCACAGTAAATATAGGAGATAACACTTGTAAGGCAAGTTATTAAGGTTAGTTATCAATTGTTTTCATTAATACTGTTCAATACAATACAAGTTCAAAGTTATATACAATTAATTTAATAATTAAATATAGAGCACAATAAAACACGTTGTACTTTTTTAAGTACCCGAAAAAAAAAAAAAAAAAAAATTAGTTATACCGCCATTTTTCGGTCGTCAGAGCCTCGCTCGTTGATTAGCAGGATGTACCACGAGCAGGTGAGGATGACTTGGAGCCATATGGTGGTATTTGACTCCCTCACATCCCCCTCTAACGGAAAACCTCTACCGAAAAACGGCCTATCATTAAATTATCATTATTACCCCAGCAAGCTGCGAAGATATGAAACCTAGTGAAACTGACCAAAAGGAAGGTGAATTTTCCGTGGAGAATCAACCAAGAAAAAGGAGAAGCACGGCAAAAAAGGTACACTTGTCGCTAATGTCGATGTTTATGTTCCTTATGCTCTTTCTATCATCAACAGTGCAGTGCGCTTATTATACATATCAAAATTCGAAGATAAAAAAGGACTTTATTTCGATGAAGTGACATGTATGAAATTAATTCGCAACGACTGGAAAATTATTACGTATTACGATATGGGCCCTTACAGACAAGCAACAAAATTGCTAAACATTCATCTGAATCACTTAACAAACATATGTTCGAAATCAACAAGAAAATCGCATTGTGACATAATACTTCTACAATTACAGCACGGCTTCTCAGAAGTACATGATTCATACAAACAATTTATTATTAAAATAATACCAAAATAATTAATGTTACTTATATTTTTTTTTATAAGCTATAATAAAAGAGATATATAATATCACAAAAAGGAATAGAATATTATTACGGAGATAATCAATAAGAACAATCATTATTACAACATATACTTAACTTTGCTCACGGTGCCGTTACGTGGTTTCCACAAGGAGTATTTATAATAATATACTTTCAGAGCTCCGCTCGGCTCGGCTGTCGGCGACACAATGCCCCCTGCCGCTCGATCGTCGGGCTTTTATACAGTTTTGGCGAAACCAAATGAACACTTTTTTTAGAACTACCTACATTACATTTTTTTTTATATTATATTTTTTTTATAATTAATGATATATGTATAAAATCACGATAAAATAAAATGATGTAGGTTGTTGAGGTGTTTATAATTAAAGAAATAATTCTTAAAATATGTTAATCAATAAATATTGTTGTAAATCAAGAAACGACCAATCAGCTGCACATCCATATACTCCTTTTTTTAAAATAATCTATCACGGCCATACTGACCTTGCACTTTGTTCTCAAAGTACAAGTTTTTCTATGGTCTCTGACCTTGCCATGCTAATCCTTTCACCTCATCATCTCAGCCTATACTTGTCCACTGCTGAACATAGGCCTCCCCAATCGCTTTCCAGCGTAACCGGTCCGATGCCACCTGCATCCAACGACTTCCTGCGATTTTCACAAGATCGTCGGTCCATCTGGCAGGCGGTCGTCCCACACTGCGCTTGCCAATACGTGGTCTCCACTCTAGAATCTTTCTGCCCCAACGCCCGTCCGATCTACGCCATGCTAATCCTTTCACCTGCTGCACGTAAAATCTAGACTAACATCAGGACAGAAACCGACCAGCAGTTATATTATCATGGTCGCTGGCCTTGACATACCATACCTATCACCTGCTGCACGTGAATTTCAGTATAGTATCAGGGCAGCGACCGACCAGCAGAAAGTTCCTTTACTTAGCCTCTACCCTTGACATATTAATCCTATCACCCGCTGCTTAGTGAATTTCAGATTAATATCAGGGCAGTGACTGACCAGCGTTTTACATTATCTCATTATTTCCGCAATTTACTCAAATGAATCAGTCTGTATCAGGATGTGCAACTTGATTAGTAAAATATAATAAAAATACATTATTATTTGAATACGGAATCATCATTAAATATATTCATAATTGTGATTAAAACAGTAATGGTAATTGTATACAGCAAAAACGGTACTTAAATACGTAGAAAACAAAATTACTCAAACAATCTATCACGGCACATTTTATACTTAATCCTACATCTCTTCAAAAGAAGCGTTTTGAGTTATCCATTCTCCTGGCCATAAACGTAACTTTTCCTTAGCAACGGTTATGTTCCGTAAATTGTTCCTTCCCCTCAAAAAAAATCTATCATGTGGCAATATTTCTAAAATTTCGTATGGGCCTTTATATTTTGGGCTTAGTTTATCGTTACGTCTATGATCTTGGTTTATATAAACTATGTCACCAATATTAAACGTTTTATTTATTCTTCTCAACGTATCGAAACGCTTTTTAAATTTGTCAGAGATATCTTTCAGACGTTGCCGAGCTATTTCGCGATCAGCTTGTACATCAATTACTGGCTGTGTCGTTTCATCTACGACATCAATTAGTCGAGCTTGTATGGATGGTATATTTGCTTCCCTACCTATTAATAATCTGATTGGAGAAAAACCTGTTGATTTTTGAATAGTGCTATTAAGTGACAACTGTACTTTCCAGAGTATGTTCGGCCATTCTGATACATTACTAATAGATGTAGCTAACATATTAATTAATGTAGCCACATATCTCTCCACCTGACCATTGCTACGGGGAGTGCCAGTGGAAATCATATGATGCTCAATCTGCATTTCCGCCAGCAATGATTGCACATGTTGAGAGCTAAAGTTAGTGCCTCTATCTGTTATTACCAAAGAGGGAGCGCCAAATAATGTAACTGTCTCACGAATAGCAAATACCATTTCTTGACCATTTAAGGTTTTCAGAGATTTTAATATACAAAATTTGGTAAAGCCGTCTATCATAATAAGAACATGTTTGAATCCTTCAGAAGACTGTCTAAATGGCCCAGTACAGTCCATATGTAATGTATGAAAAGGTATGGATTTTTCTATTGGATGTAACAACCCTTGTTTTGGCCCTGAATGTCCTTTTCGAGATGTACATATGAGACAATGGGTTATGTATTTTCTAGTAAAAGCCGCTAAAGCTGGAAACCAAAAATTCTCTCTAATTTTACTCAAAGTCTTATCATACCCTATATGACAGGTATCGTCATGAAATAATCGCAGCAAGCTGAGTCTATAACCTTTAGGGACGTACAGTTTTGGAAAGGTATCAGAATTAATTTTGTAATGAAGCAGGTTATTAATAATCATGTATTGATTGCTATCAATCTCACTGGTCTGAAGTTTACTAATTATGTCCTGGGTTTCAGGGTCACGTTGCTGAGCAATTTCTAACCATGACAGTGGAACTTCATTAATGATATTGACACTTAAAGGGACGGGATCTGGTTTAACCGGGTTACGGCTAAGGAAGTCTACGTGTCCAACAAATTTCCCCTTTTTGTACGTAGCACTAAAATCAAAGTCTTGCATAAAAGTCCACCATCTAGCTACACGGGGAGACAGATCTTTTTTACACATGGTGGGTTTAATTGCATTGCAATCTGTAATAATGGTAAATGAATACCTAGTAAATACACCCTGAAATGCTTCAGAGCATTGTAAATTGCTAATGTTTCCAAGTCATAAGAACAATATTTAGCTTCTACAGGGGTTGTTCGTTTACTAAAGTATGCTACTACTTTATTATGACCTTCCTCTTTCTGCATCAAAATAGCACCATATCCTAAAGAGCTGGCGTCAGTATGTAATTCTGTTATTAAAATAGGGTTAAATATGGTCAACAATGGCTTCGATATCAAATGGTTTATCACATACTTTCTAGCATCATTTTGTTGTAATCCCCATTCCCACTTTTGATTATTTTTTGTAAGCTTGGTTATGCAAGCTGTACGGGCAGCAAATTCGGGTATAAACTTTCGGAAGTAACTAGCTAACCCCATAAATTGGCGTACTTCTCTTACGGTATTGGGAACAGGAGAGTTTGTAAGAGCGAACACTTTACCGTCACTAGGCCTCACACCTTCAGAAATATGCCTACCTAAATACTCTATTTCTTGTACGAAAAATTTACATTTCTTTAAATTTACAGTAAAGCCAGCCAAACTAAGAGCTTTAAGAGTTTGTTCTAGATATTGCAATCCTTCCGCTAAAGTTTTAAATGGAATTAATAAGTCATCGATATACACCAATAGATACTTTAAATGCTGTACAGCTTTGCTAATAGCTTTTTGGAAAACCAATGGACCGTTACAAATCCCAAAGGGCATTTTTAAAAATTCAAAGTGACCATCCGGAGTCACAAATGCGGTATACTTGATAGAGTTTTGAGATACTGGAATTTGGTGAAATCCATTTTTCAGATCTATAGATATATAGAATTTTGCATTACCCAGCTTGTCTATTTGGTCCTCGATGAGGGGGAGAGGATATCTTTCTTTTTCTGTTATTTTGTTTAAAGCTCTATAATCAACACATCCTATCACTTCCATCCTTCTTTCTGACCAGCAATACGGGACTAGCATAGGAGGAGTCACTCTCACGTATTATATTTTTTTCAAGTAATTCTTTAATCATTTGTTTGACCCTCTCTCCCTCAATAGGGGCCAAACGATAGGGTCTATAGTTTATTATGTCATCTTTGATTAATCGTATAGTGAGTTCCCCGGTTTTGACTGTACCAATATTATTGGAAGATAGTAAAACTGACGAGAATTTCTTGAATAATTCCGCGATTTTAGTTGGGTCTTATTTAGAACTTGATTTACTACGTGTTAGTCTACATCCAGAAGAGTCTAAAATGACAGCTACATCAGGGTATTGAATAGCATTTCTACCAATTAAACAATCGTAGAGGAAGTCACTATCTCTTGCTACGTTGAATTCAATTTCCAAACATATATCATTAAATTTGACAGGAACCATTACCTTAGCAAATATATGTAACTTTCCGTTACCTATCCCTTCAAGAATAACTGAACAAGGCTTTAAATTGCAACCAAGTCTACGGACAATAGAGTCTTTTAATACACTACAGCTGGAGCCAGTATCGATCAGTGCTCCAATGGTCCTATTTTTAACAGTCTATCTATCTATCTATCTATCTATAACCTCACGCCAGATCCCTTGCGGGGTAGGCAGAGAGTACAGAGTTCCAACAGGTTCTTTCCTTACATACCTCTCTGGCTTCCTCGACTCTCATAGTTCGTCTCATACACGCTCGCCGGTTACGGAGACTCTTGACTTTCCATCAGATAAGACTCGGTTTATTTGGTCGTGGTAAGATAGTCTAGGTCTTCCCCGGTACCTGCATCCTTCCACTTTCACATTGTATATCTGTTTTGTCATTCTTTCCTCTGGCATTCTTTCTATATGCCCGAACCAACGGAGCATGCCCTTTCTCATCTTTACACCGATACTATCTTTCATACCTACTCGCTGTCTTACTATGCTGTTGCTGATGCGGTCGGCCAGCTTCACTCCGCACATCTTCCGCAGAGCTCGCATTTCTACCGCATTTATCCAACTTTCATTCTCCTTCTTACATACCCAGCTCTCGCTACCATATAACAGCGTTGGGACAAGAACTCCGTTATGTATGGCCAGCTGCGCCTTATGGCTTAAGTGCCGGCTCCCGAGTAACTTTCCCATCGCACCATTCACTCTGTTGCCTGCACTCACTCTTCTCTCTATGTCAGCGGTGTATTTCCATCCTGAAGGCGCATCCAAGATATACAAACTCATTCACTTGCTCCAGCACATCGTTACCAACCACAATCCTTACATTCGTTCTGGTTTCTTCCCTTTCAAAAACCATAATCTTGGTTTTCTTCACATTCAAGTGTAAGCCATTGATAGTGTTTGCAGATCAGTGGCTGTTGGCGCTATTAAAACCGCGTCATCTGCATAAAGTAGATGGTTTACCACTAAGTCACCCGCCAGAGACGCGGTTTTGATAGCGCCAACAGCCACTGATCTGCAAATACTAGTCACAGTTATGAGAGACGACTGCATGAACAATGGCTTACATTTGAATGGCGATGGGAAGGCTACTTGGGAGCCGGCACTTAAGCCAAAAGGCGCAGCTGGCCATGCATAACGGAGTGCTTGTCCCAACGCTGTTATATGGCAGTGAGAGTTGGGTATGTAAGAAGGAGAACGAAAGCAGGATAAATGCGGTCGAAATGCGATCTCTGCGGAAGATGTGCGGAGTCACGCTGACCGACCGTATTCGCAACAGCGTAGTAAGAAAGCGTGTAGGTATGAAAGATAGTATCGGTGTAAAGATGAGAAAGGGTATGCTCCGTTGGTTCGGGCATAAAGATAGAATGCCAGAAGAAAGAATGACAAAACAGATATACAATGCGAAAGTGAAAGGATGTAGGTGCCGGGGAAGACCTAGACTATCTTACCATGACCAAATAGACCGTGTCTTAGCTGAAGGGCAAGTCAAGAGTCTCCGTAACCGGCGAGTGTGTATGAGACGAACTATGAGAGTGGAGGAAGCCAGAGAGGTATGTAAGGAAAGAACCTGTTGGAACTCTGTACTCTCTGCCTACCCCGCGAGGGAGCTGGCGTGATGATATAGATAGATAGATAGATAGACCTACATTACATTTTTTTTTTTTTTTTTTTTTTTTATAATTAATGACATATGTATAAAATCACGATCAAATAAAATGATGTAGGTTGTTGAGGTGTTTTTAATTAAAGAAATAATTCTTAAAATATGTTAATCAATAAATATTGTTAAATCAGTAAATATTTTAACTTGTACAACCTAGATACTGAGTATTATCCTTGTCATCATCTATCAATCTGTAATTACTTATGCGCAAATAAACAAATTTATTATTATTATTATTATTATTATTGTTGTAAATCAAGAAACGACAAATCAGCTGCACATCCATATACTCCTTTTTTTAAAATAATCTATCAACCGCATGTTGCTTGATCAGCATTTCACGAATGATAACCGCGCGCGCACGCGCCGCGGTCTGATCAATGGTGTCGGGTACGTCGCCAACTCTCTCTTTGGCGTACTTGATGAACACTTTGCTGAGCAATATGAACGAGATATTACACTAGTTCGACTAAATGAAAGACACTTGACATCTCTCCTGAAAAATCAAACATCGGTCCTGGAAGCAGAAAACAATGTTCTGAAAAGAATAGAAGACGTAATGTTAAAACAACACAAAATATTTAATCAGCATCTAATAAGTTTGGATCGAACAGCAAACGTTGTGAAGGAAAATATTATGGAAATGGAGAACAGTAACGAATTTATTCTTTCAGGTATGACAGCACAAAATATTTTAACAAACATAAAGGACATTCAGGATATGTTGCTGAATACAATCACAAGCGCAAAACATTTAAACACTCATCTTTTAACTCCTACTCAACTTCAAGATGAACTCAATTCGATATTAGGGCAATTACCTAAAGAATTATCATTGCCCATAGAGAACATAAAAGATGACCTCCCAAAAATATATAAGATTCTTAAAGTCAATGCACGAATGACAACGCAATACTTTATTTTTGAAATCAAGTTACCTTTATTACATGAAGATACTTTTATTATCTACAGATTAATTCCTATTCGACACCAAGTAGGCAATATTATGGTGCATATAAAGCCAGTAGCATACTACGTTGTGATAAATATAAAAAAGGATACATATTTACCTATTGGAGATACGGAGTTCTATCAAAGGTGTTACGTGTTTGATGCTGACACGCATTTCTGTCACATCCAAAAGCCTATTTATCAGAGGAAATCGGATGAAAATTTCTGTGTAAAAGATAAAGACAAATGTGCAGTTATCACTGGCCCGTGTATAACGCAATGGATGGATTTATTAAGGCCAAACATATTTTTACTGAGTTGCTGCAATCAGAGTGCACTTAGGTTTATATGTGGGAATCAAGTTTCCGACGAACAGCTGACCGGAGCCAACATTATTGAAATGGAAGCGTCTTGTTCAATAATGGGCGAATCTTTTACTATCAATTCACATAAAGACATAGAAGACGTGATTCATATTGAGTCTCGAGCATTCGCACCGGAAATAGCAGCACCTATAAATAAGATAATCAATTTAACAATACCTCTCCCTTCATTAGAAGAGACAAAGGGTGATGATAGCTCCTTCCGAGACATCAGCACACGAATTATGCAAATAAAGGAAGCAACAGAAGTCATAGAAGAAGAGGAGGATACGGTGTCGCAGCATGACATCCATCAATATGCCGTCATCTACACGATGGTGTGCGCGTGCGTCGCAGCCGCGCTAGCCGCCGCGGTGCGCGCCCGCTGCCGCCGCGCGCCTGCCGCGCCTCCCCAGGAAGAGCCCAGAGTTGTGTATCAGTGTCGTGCAAATGCACATCATAGTGTTCAGTGTCTGACTGAAAATGCAGTGAGTGATAACAGTGAGTGCAAAGCAGAGCAAAGTGAATGTGTCAGTGATAGCCTAGGCCGTAGTGTCGATAAGGCCACTTCACCTATATTAATCAAATGTAACTTTAGGTCTACCGCTCAATGATTGTCGGGATCAAGTTGTCATTAGCATTAGAAGACATTGTTTTATCACCTTGTTTACATTTTAAGCTCATTTCATATCATCACATCATTTCTCATCTCTCAGGTCGGGAGCATGTACGGTTTAACCGCACAAATGCATCGTCAGCGCATTCGCTTCATCCAACAATTTTTACATTAGTATACGGAAAGCCCGCGTTCGCGATTGACGTGTACTCATAATCATATCATTTCACACATCATTATCATTTAGCAGTATTTTGGACAATATACCAAAATTCAAATCAAATCAATTGTTTCATTTTATAACAACGTACGTGGTGTAGGGCGAGAGCCATACAAATCTTTTATTAAACTTTCTTTACTGTCGATGAATCGATGTATCATTTGAGGTTTTGTAAAAAAAAAAACATAGCTTTAAAAAACATTAGTCACAGTTATGAAAGACGACTGCATGAACAATGGCTTACACTTGAATGTAAAGAAAACCAAGATTATGGTTTTTGAAAGGGAAGAAACCAGAACGAATTTAAGGATTGTGGTTAGTAACGATGTGCTGGAACAAGTGAATGAGTTTGTATATCTTGGATGCGCCTTCAGTAAGGATGGGAAATACCCTGCTGACATAGAGAGAAGAGTGAGTGCAGGGAACAGGGTGAATGGTGCGATGGGAAAACTACTTGGGAGCCGGCACTTAAGCCATAAGGCACAGCTGGCCATACATAACGGAGTTCTTGTCCCAATGCTGTTATATGGCAGCGAGAGCTGGGTATGTAAGAAGGAGAATGAAAGTAGGATAAATGCTGTAGAAATGCGAGCTTTGCGGAAGATGTGCGGAGTGAAGCTGACCGACCGCATTAGCTACAGCGTAGTAAGACAGCGAGTAGGTATGAAAGATAGTATCGGTGTAAAGATGAGAAAGGGCATGATCCGTTGGTTCGGGCATATAGAAAGAATGCCCGATGAAAGAATGACAAAACAGATATACTGTCCACGCTGGGACATAAATAACTCACAGTTATTGGTTGGAACGTTTTATTCCCTTGGGTTTTGAACAAGATGAGAAATTACAATTTTTTATATTGATTAAAGCGACTATCCCCCCCCCCCCGTGGCGTCGGTTCCTTTTTTTTCCTTTTCTTTTTTCCCGTAGTGATGTGCACGGGCGCGGCATGGCATCACTAGGGATGTCCCGTTTAGTAAGTTGCGTCAACATCTTGGGGCCCCTGGAAGGCTGCTGGCTTCCTGCTCTTTTGCTGGTAGAGGGATTAGCTTGTTGACCGCTCGACGATAGGTTCCTTTGGCCGTGGTGACCTCCACGACTCTTGTGATGTTGTCGGGGCCAGGGTAGAGATTTGATACCCGACCGAGGCGCCATTGAAGTGGAGGCGCGTTGTCCTCCTTGAGAAGCACCATCTCGCCGATCTTAAGTGATTGGCCCTTTGAACGCCATTTGAACTTCGTCTGCAGCTCAGCGAGATACTCCTTTCTCCATCTGTTCCAAAATTGCTGGCGGAGTTTTTCAATCAATTGGTATCTATTTGGTCTCGCCATGTCTGTGACTTCTGATGGTACCGACATAAGAGGACGACAATGAGAAAGTGACCGGGAGTGATGGGATTAAGGTCTTGAGGATCTGGTGATAGGGGGAACAATGGGCGTGAATTTAGGATTGCAAAGAGAGTCGTAAGTTCCTCAAAAGTTAACGACGCGTTACCTGCTATTCTTTTTAAATGATACTTTGAAGACTTTACGCCTGCTTCCCAAATGCCTCCAAAATTGGGTGAATACGCCGGAATAAATTTCATAACAATGCCTTCGTTGCTAGCATAGTCGAAAATAGGCTGACGACTGGATCGCAGTATCCTACCAAATTCATTGTTAGCGCCTAAGAAGTTAGTGCCGTTGTCACAATAAATAACGTATGGTTTGCCACGCCGAGATACAAAACGACGTAAACATAAAATAAAGGCATCAGTACTCAGGTCACTAACTACCTCTAGATGGACCGCCTTGGTTAGTAGACAAACAAAAATGCACAAATAACATTTGATGATGCGATTGCCACGTCCTTTCTTAGAAGATATGATAAATGGTCCGGCGAAATCGGTACCACAACAATAAAATGGAAACGTAATATTGGTTCTCTCCGATGGCAAGTGCCCCATGAGTGGTTGCTTTGTCTTGCCTCGAAAGCGTGTGCATATAACACACGACTTGGCAACGCTGCGTGCTAACGTTCTACCACCTAATGGCCAAAAATGTTCACGAACAGAAGCTAATAATAATTGTGGCCCTGCATGAAATAAGCGTTGGTGCTTGTGTCTCATTAATAATTTAGTGAAATAATGTCTAGCATCTAAAATAATAGGGTGTTTCTTACTATATTCAAAATTTGAGAACTTTAGGCGACCACCAACCCTTAATACACCATATGTATCAATAAATGGAGTAACTGGTAACAATTTTGACTTATGATTTAGTATACTATCTTTGGAAAGAGTTTGGATCTCTATACTGAAAGATTCAGATTGGCACAATTTTATTAAAATTAATTGGGATTTATCAAGTTCTTGTACTTGTAAGGGACCTAACATTTTTAAATTATTTTTCTTGATATTATGAATAAAACGCAGCACAAATGCAAACATTCTTTTTAATCGGTTAAAATTAGAATATTTATCAAATTTAATAAATTTTTGTATTTCCATATTTAAATGAACCCTAAGTTCTGGTACTTCTACTATGGAATTGTCTAGCTGAGGCCACTCTGTGTCCAACTACATAAGGAAAGGAGGACCTTCCCACCACATGCAAGAGGCTTGCATTAATTCTTGAGGTTCGACACCTCTCGAGGCTAAATCAGCTGGGTTTAGATCAGTAGGAACATGTCTCCAAGTATGACCCTGTGTGAGCTCGTTTATCTCTTGTGTGTATTAGATACAAAAGCCTTTAATAGTTTTTGAGGAGTTTTAATCCAACATAACACGATAGAGGAATCTGTCCAGAAAACAGTCCTATTAATTTTTAAATTGAGTACCTTTAATAGTTTGTCACATAAACGAGCTCCCAACAAGGCCCCACAGAGCTCCAGTCGCGGGATAGTCATAGCTTTGATAGGCGCGACTCTAGCCTTGGCACACAACGGCTTTACTGAAATAATGTTGGAATCATTAATGGAACGTACATACACACAGGTTCCAAAAGCATTCTGTGATGCGTCCACAAAACAATGGAGTTCAATACAAATGGGCTTGTTACATATAACATTACGTGGAATATATAAATAAGACAATTTATTTAAATTTTCGGCAATATTTGACCATTTTCTAGCTAGATCAGACGGTACTGGATTATCCCAGTCCAATTTTAGGCTCCACAACTGCTGTAGAATAATTTTAGTCTTAATCACACATGAGCTTACCAAACCCAATGGGTCAAAGACCTTAAACATAATAATAATAACAAGTTAAACATAATATTGATCTTTTTGTTATAGGCAAGTTAGAGTCTTAAATTTATAGAAAATTGTAGTGTATCTATTTTAGGGGACCAAATTAATCCTAATACACATGATTCCTTGTTTAATAATGGAATGTCATTGATATTCTCTGATTGGTTAATACTAGTAGCGTTTGTTATTATTTTATGTAGGGGAAAACAAGCTGAATTTAATACTTGTGTGACATTTTCTAAGATATATTTGATGCCTTCTTCAGTCGAGGACCCAGTAGCTAAATTGTCGACATAGATGTCATGTTTATTTATTTATTTTTATTTATTCTTTATGCACATGTGTACATAGGCGGACTTAATGCCTGAGGCATTTTCTGCCAGTCTACCTTGAGGTGGTGTGGAAACAACTGTGGTAGGTGCTAAAAATGAGAAAAAAAAAAGAAGGGAAAACAATAAGAAAGTAATATAACAATATATAATATAATAAGTGATCAAACGAACTTACCTGAAGTGAAGTTCGATCATTATTATACGAAGTCCTTCGTTCGAAGATATAAACTATATTAGCAGCTCTCTCGAGTCGCTTGGCAACCGCGCGTCATTTAGACAATTGAAAAGTCAACGCCGCCTCTATGGTATCTGTGGACATAACCTCTGCAAGCATTCCTTTTAGAAGTAGTACATTTCAACTTTACCAACGGGCAGGGCGGGTTGGGTACTTATATCTTCGAACGAAGGACTTCGTATAATAATGATCGAACTTCACTTCAGGTAAGTTCGTTTGATCACTTATTATACTGTGTCCTTCGTTCTCGATATAAACTATATTAGCAGCTGTTTAGAGCTATAAGGGTAAAGTTGAAGTATACCACATAAAGGTTTTTTTTTTTTTTGAGCGTGACCTCTAAAAAATAACATATCATTAGTATATTTGTACTATAACACATTCCCGTTCTTTGTTTTGCCATACAACACAAACACAACAAATACATACACATATATTGTTTCTTACAACCAGTCTGTCTAACTTATTTAAAATAAATTTATATAATCAAATTCTATAACATATTATGTTATGTAGTGTAGATCCATCCCAACAAAACCTTTAAAGCACCTGTTATATACCTTTATACCACACCTGTTGTCCAAAATTCATTAATACCGGGTAATATTAATCAATCATTACTTATCAGATATCAGTGCAGTCTCTATCTGTTATGTCTTCTATAGAGATCTTTCTTCTATAGATATCTTCTATATAACAAGAGTTGAGGAATTGCCCAGCTAGAGTTTTGTTTATATAAAATTAAATCCTTTATAATAATTCTTGTATCATTGACAACCATTATGAGACGAACTATGAGAGTGAAGAAAGCCAGGCAGGCATGCAAGGAAAGAACCCGTCGGAACCTTGCACTCTCTGCCCACCCCGCAAGAGATCTGGCGTCATAATATGGATAGAGATAGATAGATAGCTAAAAACCCTTACTGTGTACTAGACCTGAAAACAAAGTCTGTTAGTACCCAATCTATAACAATATGATACAAATATAACAGGGAAACCTATTTCCCCACTAATGTGTCTTCCAACTGTTTTTTGTCGAATGATCTCCTTTTGAGTACGGTACCAAACGAAGGCTACGAATTAACTTGGTGATTATAAGAATGGTTTTGCTATCATTACATATTTAATTTATGATTTTTTTTTATTTTTTTTTTTTTAATATCAACATTCGTCTATATTTAATGTTAGTTATATTTTTAATCTTTAAAGATGTACATATATCAAAATTTAACTTTTTTTTTGTACTAGAGGCCTTTGTACTAATGAACTTATATGGAATTAAGTCCGGTGAAGCTGTAAAGGCCTCGCGGCCATCAGCGTACATCACTCACACACACACCTTATCTGGAGATATTCCTACCATAAGGCTATGTGCTTTACTTAATTTTAGAGTCTGGAACGAAGGGCAGTACTAATGCGTGGTAAACAAACATAACCTACCCCAGTGTTATTACTATACCACTATTATTAATTCAATTTAAATTTCGAAACTATCCCGGAATCATTTCCATGTTCTGAGTGTGCGCCGACAAATAAATCCTTGGCTACATAAATATTTATGTATTACTTAACGATTCGTTCTTGCGCAATAACGCCCGCGAACGTTCGTTTTGGCAATACGATTGGACCACTCCTTTTTTTTTTTTTTTTTTTTTTTTTTTGTGGTTGGGAAATCCTCATGGATACCCGTTCGCAGCGGGGACGCGAACAGGTTATGTTGGACTCCTTGCTCCAGCGACGGTCGGTATAAACGGCCGGCCGTCGCTGGAGCAAGTCCTACCAACTAAAACCCCACCGTGTTCCTTCGCCCGCTTAACGACGAGTTACGGGTACGGAGACTCCTTCCACGACCCGCCAGCGGCTGTCCGTTTTCCGGACTCTCCTTATGCAGGGTAACCCCGCCCTGTTCCTCTCCTTGGCGAAGACGTGCCGGAACACTTGGCGCGTCTTCCAACCTCGGGGGCCAGATGGTCTGCGCAGGCAACAACAACCCCCGCTGCTGGTGCCCGCAGGCCCCCCTCACGGCGGCATAAGATCGGCGGCCGCCCGTCTTCTCCGCCCAGTCCTTCGGCGTCGATTCGGAGCAGCGAGGGGATCGCTCTCCCTGCTCCGTTCCGCCGCCTCCTTCAGGGCAATGGTTGCCTCACAGAAGGCTTCCACTGCCTGCCACGATCTCTCGCTGCCGACCATGGCGCGAACCACTGTCGGCAGCGCAAGGTCTCGCCCTATGACGCCCACGAGGACACTGCGCTGGGACGCCCAGGCTGGGCATTCTTCCAGCGTGTGCTGGGCAGTGTCCTCGGCGGCACCGCACTCATGGCATGAGGCATCAGCCTCTCTCCCGGCAACCTTCCAAAGGTACCTGCCGAAGCATCCATGCCCCGACAGGATCTACACTAAGCGGAAGGTCAGCGCCCCATGTTTTCGGTTCACCCATTCCGCGAGGATTGGGCGAACCGCCCGTATGGTCAAGTGGCCTGCCGTTGGCTCGACCAGCCGTTCCCACCACTTCCTTAAGGCGCCTTCCTGCGCCTGTCGCCGCCATGCTGCCTGCTCGTCTGGCATGGGACTGCCGCCGTTCTGTCGGAGCTCCGCTCTACGACGATAGACGGTGGCTAACACCTCTGCTTCCAAGTCCCAGGGTGGGGTTCCCGCAAGTACGCACGCCGCCTCGCACGAAATTGTGCGGTATCCGCGTATTACCCTGACCGCCATGACCCGCTGCGGACGTCGCAGCAGGGCCTTGTTCTGGGCGGTCAGGGAGTCCACCCACACCGGCGCGCCGTACAGGGCCATCGACCGCACCACCCCAGTATAGAGGCGGCGACAGCATGCGCTCGGGCCGCGCTGATTTGGTAGGAGCCGACTGAGAGCTCCTGTCGCCTTGAGCAGTTTTGGGGCCAGCGCCTTAAAATGGGGTCCAAAGTTCCATCGCGAGTCGAGGACGAGGCCAAGATATTTCATCTGGGCCCCAACCGCGACTGCAACTCCGTTTATGACCAGGGCCGTGCCAGGCGGCGGCCGCCTTCGTGGCCCGTGAAAGCAGATAGCCTGGGTCTTCTCGAGGGCCACCTTCAGACCCAAACGCTGGACACGACCGACCACTTCCGCTACTCCTCCCGTCGCAAGCCGAACAGCTTCCTCCACACTAGCCCCCTGAGCCGTGACAAGTGTGTCGTCTGCGTAGCATATCAGGCGCAGACCCCTCTCCAAGGAGCCGCGCAGAACCCAATCGAAACCGATGTTCCACAGGAGTGGACTTAGCACCGACCCCTGTGGAACACCGCACTTCATGGGACGGCTTAAGAGCCGCCCGTCGCTCGTCACGCAGACGACACACCTTGCCATTAGGTAGTCGCCGATGATATGGCGCAGGTACCCCGGTATCCTATGAAACCGCAGGGCCTCCGCAATGCACTCGAATGGCAGGGTGTTGAAAGCATTGGCGATGTCTAACGACACCGCCAACATCACCCCGCGTCTCGCCACACTTTCCTCGGAGAGGGCCTTCACACAAAGCACTGCATCGACCGTGGATCGGCCCCCTCGAAATCCGAATTGGCTGCTGTTGAGGTCCGGCCCCACTGTGCGGAGGTGTTGGATGACGCGGCCAGCGAGCACGCGCTCAAAGACCTTTCCCGCCTCGTCCAGCAAGACTATGGGTCTGTACGCCGACGGCGACCCTGCAGGTCGTCCTTCCTTTTGCAGGAGGACGAGCTTTCCCCTCTTCCATGGCGTGGGAAACTTCCCCGCCCTAAGGCAGGAATTGAGCAGGGCCAAATATCTGTCCCCCAAAGAGTCGAGGGCCAAGGCTAAAACTCGACCGGGCACACCGTCCGGGCCTGGGGCTGTATTCTTCGCCCGCATTTTGCAGACCGCGGCAGCAATCTCCTCCGACGTTATCTCCTGCACTCCGTTGTCGGTATCAGACCCCCTCTCTGACAGTGATGCCATTTCCGGCGGCACATGTGCGGTTCGGTCCGGAAATAGAACCGAAACTACTTCCTGCAGGAGGGCAGGTTGCAGGGTCTCGGTTAGGGGGGGCGCCTGGCCACGCAGCTTGTTGCGCGCAGCCCGATACGGACGCCCCCAGGGGTCTCTGTCCAGGGTCGCCAAAAACTCCTCCCGCGCTTCCGCCTTGGATCTGAGAATAGCCAGCTGCAGGTCCTCCTTCTTTTGCCGGTATACGGCATACAACCGTTCACCTTCGGCTTCGTCCCGCACGCGCCGTCTGCGTTGCCGTGTGTACACGCGGCGCGCCGCTATGCAAGTCCTGCGCAGTTCCTCAATTTCCGCCGACCACCAGTAGACCGCCCTCTTCGGAGGGTGGGACCTGGCTCTCGGCATGGCGGAGTCACAAATAGCGGTCAGGGCTGTAGAAAACCACGCGGTCTCGTCCTCGACATTATTCGACGACGCCCCACTTTGTGCTGCCCACGCCTGGACAAAAGCTGCCTCCACTGCTATATCCAGGTCCAGCCGTGTTAAAGCCCACCTCGGGAAATTTGCCGCCGCACTCCCCGGAGCACGACGCCTGCCATTCCCTCCGAGGGGGGAGACATCAAACCGTATATATCGGTGATCGGATAGAGTCTCAACCCCCTCCATCACCTGCCACCTCTGGACTCGTGCTGCGACAGCGGGGGAAGCAAACGACACGTCCACTATGGATCCGCCACGCTGTCGCACGCAGGTGTGGGTGGACCCCCGGTTTAGGATTTCCAGGCCCACGTTGATCGCCCACTCCTCGAGGGTTTGTCCTCGGACATCAGTGGTGGGACTACCCCACGCCGTAGACTTGGCGTTTAGATCTCCCAGGACGAATACCGGTAGCGGTGCTATGCGTTGCACCGCCGCCCCAACCTCGTCCAGGAAGATCTCGAACTCGGCCAAAGTCTTGTTGGGGGAGAAATAGACGCCTATTACGGCCGTTTCTCCCCACTTTACCACCACAAATCCCCGACCTCTCTCCACCACAGACAGCGCGGTCACTCCCACAATCACGACAGAGCCCAGTGAGTCCCCAGCCCAGGTGGGCCGGTTTGGCACAAAATAGGGCTCTGCGGCTACGGCAATATCCGTCAACCACTGCCGCATGGACTGCAGGAAGAGATCCTGAGCCACGCCGCAGTGGTTGAGGTTAGCTTGAAGGACTTTGTGTATGCAACTACTGTCCATTGGTGAGTCCTTCTGTCTCCATGCTTTCGGGCCTGGCACCAACGGCGGCCTCTTTCCTGACTCCTTTAACAGGGGGCGCTGCACATGCCACGCTCCCCACTCTGTGCGCGGCCGGCCTCCCGGCAGCCTCACATACCGAACAGTGCGGCGACGCCGAACATGGCCGAGCACTGGCCATGTGGCCGCACTTGCCGCAGCGATAACATTGTTTGCTGCGGTCCGCATCGGTGGGGCACATGGCACTCACATGCCCCGTCCGAAGGCACCGATAGCACCTGGTCGGCTTCAGTCCAAGGAGCCGGACGCCAACTGTAACCCAGCCTATCGCCATGGTACTCTTCTGGGCCGCCTTTTTGGCCGCAGCAATCGGGCAACGCACCCAGATCGCTCCGAGGCCTGACGGACCTGGACGTATCGGTCCCACCTTTACGTCGGCCGGCGAGCATCCCCCTTCTCGTGCTACTGCTGCGGCAATCTCCTCATCTGTGGTGGCGTCGTCAAGATCCATCAAGCGGAGCTCGGCACACTTGATGGGTCTGGAGATGCGGACGTCGTCGGGGCTGAGCACTTCCCGCAGCTTGCAGGCAAGCGCATCGGCCCTATCACCGCTTTCCGCCCCCGGAATTTGGAAAATCCGAGCGCCGGTCGCTGCTCCTCTCAGGCGAAGGCCAGGAATGTCCACGACGGGCATTTTTGCTTTGGCCTCTGCCAGCACCGACGCGTAAGTAACCCCCCTTGTTTCAGCGGCCGGCAGCAGTGTCAGAACGACAGCTGTCGACCGGGGGGGGCGCATCCTTGGCAGACCCGACGCTGGGGCTTGACCTTTGGAAGCCACCTTATTGTAGTGTAGTAGTTAGGGCCAATATAAATACTGTTGCAACCCATACTATATGACTTAGAATAAACTTGTGCACTGAACAGTAAACATCTTTTATTACATACACCGAACCTTACATGGCGATCATGCCAGGCACGCGCCGCCGACGCGGGCGTCTTAAGGTGTCGGGTAGCGACCGCGGAGTGCAAATTCCATTGCTTTAAAAGGGATTATTGATGTATTTGTACCGTTGTGTAAAGCGTAATAAAATAAAGAAAAATGAATATAAAAAAAAAAGACGAAACGTATGAAGAATGTTCAAGATTTTCCGCAAAAGAGAAGACATGCGGACAAAAGTCACGCGAGATGGGTCTAGAGGTATTGTAGCTCACAGAAGAATTACAGTTTAAAAGAAAAAGGCGATTTTGATGCCGATGATCAGGAAATGCAAGCAATGTGGTGCCAGCATCAGGCAGTTGGTTTCGGCGCTAGTAGTGGAAGTCCCGGACGATCTTTGTGTGGACCCGGAGTGCTAAGTGTAGTGTAGAGGAAATAGTGATTAGTGGAAATATAGCCGTAGTATGTTTAGGTAGGTATAATATATAACATGGAGTATTGTAGTTATATTTTGAGCAGTTAAGCCATTTAACGCATCTATGTAAGCGCAACATATTTTTTTTTAATTATTGATCGATTTTGCCGATTTTATAAATGTGTATCTTGAATTTTATAATATGGTTAGAAAAATGTTAAGTACCAACGAATTACAAAAATGCTTGTGTTGTATTCGATTCAGAAATTAATCCTTATTAATAATCCATAGTATGGTTCAAATGAAATTTAATGTAAGGCTTTCGATTTTGATGAGGTAAAACTACTCGGTGTGAAAGGAAAATTGCATGTTTTATTTTGCATTTTGATTATTCAAATTTCGAAAAGAGCAAGATGTGGATGCCCTTTTCTTAGTGTTATTTTGCTTATAATCTACACATGTTTTCTGTGTTACAAAAAAGGGTACTTTTTAATGCTTATAAGGATGATAGCGTAACAGGTATGTCGTATTTTTTGTAAAGAAATCATGGAATTAATTACTTTCGATTACAGGAATATTATATCTATGTATACTACTTACTTGCAATCAACACAATGTTCCGCAAGGTTAACATAATAGTTATGCAAAATTATCTTTTATTTTACTATTACATAATGTATTTTATTTAATAAAAAAAAAAAAAAAAAAATCGTAACGAATTGGATTATGTTTTTCAAGTTTTGTCATAATACTGCTATAAACATCTCAGCATAAACTCAAAATGCCATGTCCAATCAAATATCAAGATATAAATTTAAAGAATTCAGAGTATCAAATTTTTTTTTTTATTAATTCTAATGGAACTACTGATCCTTTCACATTTAGTAATCCATGGAGGTGTATAAAATCGCACTGTGTAACAATAACATTTTACTTTGAGAGTTTTCGGAACTATAGGTGCAATAATTTTGCGAGTATTATTTTAGTTATTTACTTGCTTTCATTAACAAAATATTGAGGCATACTACATATGGGGCAGTGTTTGAATTTTATGTTCTTCGGTAAGATTCTGCAAAATGTCTAAGTAGCAATTATGTGAAAATTATTGTAGATTACCCATAATAATATGCCAAAATTTAGTATACAGATGCAACCTTGGCATGATATGCAAAGAGCACGATCTTCCCGGTTGTGATTTCCATTAGTTTATCAAGGCGTGACGTAAATAAACATTTAGTTTATTACAGTTTTTTTAAGAAGAAATAAGTATCCTACACTCCAAATGTCCATTAGCAGTTACAGTTACCAAGAAAAGTTTTTTCGCATACTTTTGATTGTAATATTTTCATTTCACGACACTTTGCTCGCTTAATTTATTTTATCATACGTGTCAAATTACAAGTATTTGTTTTTTTTTTTGGCGAGTCGATATATACGTTATCTCATATAACTAATATAATATGGAAAAAATATATAACTGTCGCTTCTTTTATTCATTGTCGCTACCTACAGGCACACAATAATTACTTGATAAATTCTTATAAGAAGATCTGAGTGCTGCTATTTCTTGTATATCATTACTATTTGTTCTATGTACTACTTTCTCTTTAAGCTATTCTTAAGCGTTAGTTTACGATTTGAGCTATTCAGATGCGGATCTTCTATTTCAGCCATTTAGACATGTCCAATATTGTTGGTAAATTGTATGACTTACAAACATTTTAAAACGTTTGAAATAATATGTAAACAAAAAAAATTTGCGGTCAGAAATAGGCAAGGTCTTATAAGTTATCAGCTATTTTGTTTTAAATACACCTGAAGAGTAATGCGAGTATTCGGTACTAATTCAGTATAATGGAAATGATCATTAAACAATAAAAAAAAATACATTTAGCGTTTGGTACAGAATTTTTAGTAATCTAATTGATCAGTGGTATAAAAACTTGCATATTTTTGTGTTTGTAATTATATAAACTTAAGTCTTTTTTTCAGTGTACAGAGGGCCTAGACAAGTTGCAAACGTTTTGTTTCTATTCTCTTGTCGCAATCGATAGCTCATTGTTTTGACCACGTGACTTTTCGTTGCAAAATGTCATTCCCATACATTTTTCCGCTTATATACATTTTTCTATTAGCGTTAACGACTGTAGATTGTCAACTTGACTATAGGCGCAGCTTAGAAGTTTCCAATTCGAAAACGTTACTCAACGTCACAATTGAATCCAGTCTTTAAAGTCGCATTACTAGTAGATACGTTTATAATAATTCAGATGTCTATAATATATTTACATGCTTTTCGAGGAAAAATTAATTATGCCTCAAAGCCCTTTGATTTCCAATTAAACTTACAACACTATCATAAAGACCTGAACTTTCAAGTCAAATTTTGTTCGTAAATATAGCAATGAACATTTCCATGTTTGATTTTTATTATACAATGCAGTTATCTGTAAATAATTACTTAGGTCATTCGTTAGTTGATACGGGTGTCTCACTTGGTGGGAAGTAAAAGAAATTGAGACGTTCAAACATTCCATTCCATTTAAGGCACGTTACAATAATCGTGTGTGGTCAATTTCATTAGGTAGGTTTGTTTATTTGAAGATAACCATAACAGGATTGGAATGCATCCACAAGTTTCATGTTTTTAAAACTAGTTGCAATTATAACGAAATATTAAACTTAGATATATTTTTATACTTATTTCAATTACAAATAAATAATTATGTCGGAAAAGTACTGAGTATTATGTGGTAGTTTCTCTGAATGTACTTCTCAAGTAAAAGGACCATGTATAGCAATAGTTATGTAATGACGTAATGAATAATGTTACTTATATGTAATCGGAAGGTTTGTCTACTATAAGAGTAGATGGTTGATAGGTTTTGGATTTGATATTGTAAGTAAGGTGTTGGTATAATGTTGTATTTGCTGGTTTAGGTACTTTGGTTGAAGTAGGTAGTTTGAATTGGAATGACATGAATAGTTTGAATAAAAATGTGACTGGGAAGGAATGGATTTAGGAGATATGGAATAATGGAAAGGTTATCTTAAGAGGTGGCAAAGATAGATTTTAGAATGCATATACATTTTGATGGGGATTCTTATGGATAATAAGCCTATAAGTTATCAACGAAAGCTTGGCCTGATCACCTTAGTCATTTTTTGATATCCTTATAAGCGCCATAGAAATCAATTGGATTGAGATTATTGTAAGGAACTGATAGGTATTTTATATATTGATGGAATTTGATAATAATAATATATGGGGAGTAGGGAAATAGCAATCGCTATAAACAGTAGCCCGAGAGGCACTGTTGAGCGAGCTAGCCCCAATGATAGCAAGGTACACCAGGATACAAGGCAGGCACGGAATCCTTGTTAATCTGATCATAATTCGGTCGAGCTACCACTTGTGAAGTTAACTTGGACACATGGTATGATTTAAAAAAAGGAAGTGTTAAATGAACTGCCTGAATTAGTAAAAATAATTGTTTGTTTTATGAGGAATGTGCGCACAATAATGTAATAAGTATTTCCTTGTATCCTGCATAATTAAATGAATGAAGATAAATAAATGGTAGGCCTACCAATCAAATATAAAATGTGTACCTTGAAGAAACTAGTACAGTGTTGTACTTAAAAAGGTGTAAAACCGTATATAGGAAGTAAAACGACATTGCAGAAGTTTAATTGCAAAAAGGATATTTTCACAAGGATGAAAGGTGACGTCACGAACATAAATAAATTTTATTAGTCATGAATTCTGTGACTATAGAGGATTTACCTAGAATATTAATCATGCTTACCTATGATTACAACTATAACAACATCGATATCGTTAATGTTTATATAGATATAGGGGCCCACTTTTAGATAAGAATTATTTTAAACATGTTTATAAACACATATATTATAGTACTTATTAGTTTCTACACTGTGTATGTAAGCTTAAGTAATGTTAGACTTATTTTTTTTATAACTGAAATATACACTTAAAACCTTAATTTTTATATTATAATTTTGTCTATGCTATAATAATTTTCGCAATAACAATCTATAAAAATAACTACATTTAATATTATCCAAATAAAATCTAAGGTGATTTATAGTGAAAATGTATTGTTGTTTGAAAAAAACATATATTTTAATATTCCTGATGAAATTGTAATAATTAAAACTTTTGTAAAAGAGTCAAAATTTATATGTGACTGGTAATTAACATGGGAAAGAAGAAAAAAATATGTAACAATCAATTATTACCACGATACATATTTGAAATATTGTATTTGTTAAGTATGTACTAGGTAAAAAAAAACCTATTGTTTTATTTTTTTTTATTTTAAGGTGGTAGGTGTAGTGTAGTAGTTAGGGCCAATATAAATACTGTTGCAACCCATACTATATGACTTAGAATAAACTTGTGCACTGAACAGTAAACATCTTTTATTACATACACCGAACCTTACATTATTCTTCCGCGCCTTTCGACGCTTCTTCCTGGGAGCAACCTCGGTCCATCCTTCCTCTCTTTCCCCTTCCTCTCTCCTTTCGGCATGGATGTCCGCGTTACTTTTCCCTTTCTTATTTTTCTTCTGCTGCTGCTTTTTTCTCTCACCGACCTTCGCCCCAGGTTTGGCTGAGGCCTTGGCGGCAGTAGGCTCGACCACTGGGGCCACAATTTTCGGTTTCTCTGGCGCCATTACCTTTTCCTTGGTGGTCGCCGGGGCCACTGCGCCTGCCACCTTTTCGGCATATGACTGCGCCCTGGTCACCCTCTTAGCATCTGCAGCCAGAGCTGGGCGCAGTCTCTTCTCGGGCAGGAGCCGCTCCTCTACTGCCGCGAATCGGGCATCCAGAATCGTGCCCACTGTTCTTAGGACCGTGGACACGATCTCCTCCGTGGCCTGGACCGGAGCAGGCTTTTGTTGGCTTGCTGAGGCCTTCAGATCCGCGACGTCTTTGCGGAGCTCTGCTACCTCTTTTCTTAGACGGGCGTTCTCGGCCTGCAGTAAAGCCGTCTCCTGCGCTACCGTGCGGCTTCTCAGCAGCTTGCCTGCTTTGGCCACTCGCTTGGCCGCGTCTTTGAGGCCGCGCACGAAAGTCCCCTTTAGGTTCCCCGACTTCGAGGCGATCCTAACTATTGTGATTGGACCACTCCTGAACCAATTACATTACTGATACTAAAAATACTAAAAAATACACTCCTAATTTAGTAATAACTTAAGAAGCGAATAAGTTACAGTCGACTAAACCGAACCATGGGTTACAACTGTATCATATTGGGAATCCTATTCATAACTGAATTATTTCATACCATGAAATTTTCATTTCATACCACACTTCCTTTGCTTCTTTGTATGAGACTGTATTTATAAGTAAAAACAAAAATTGCAATGGGTAACTTTCTAGTTAGTTCTAGATGTCCAACCGTGAGAATTGAGTGTTACTCAACTTATTATTATGTATCCCCCATTAATAATAAATAAATAATATCAAGTTCCTTAGGACTTAGATTATTGCTGATACTACATAATATTTATCATACCTGTGATAAGAATATACTTTTGATTATTCTTGTTTAAGATAATCCATACTTTCAAATACTGTAACTCAATATTTCATCCACCGTAGCTTGTCAACATAATATCATTAAATTTTCAAATGGATATTATTATCAAGTCATTTGCATGACTTTATTTTCTTTTTATATATAGATACCTATTTATAAGATACATGTAACATGTGGATGTAATAATTTAAGTATAACAATACCAAAATTGCAAATTTTTGTATGATATCTCAATCCAATATTTTTTACTGAAACACCTTTAAATAAATTACAACATATATAGTGCTCTAAAACCAACTTGTTACTTTAATGGTAGCAGTTTGTACTTGTGTTATCATAACTATACCAGAAAACATCACTGGTGTTCAAAATAACTGTACACATTCCAAACTAATTACAAAACTATCTAACTATTTTTATATTTATTTATTTATTTATTTGCATAAAAGTTGGTAGGTACATTTGCGGTCTTATTTTAGTATAAAAAGGTTCATACAACTTTAGTCACAACATGTTGACATGCAAAAAAATCGTCTTACTTGCTAAGATATGGCTAAAATAAAAGTAGAAATTCAATTCGGTTAGTCTAATTAAAATTGTCAATTCATTAATAAAATAATCCAACGATATTAATGTCAAGTAATAAAATAAGTGTCAAAGGCAAAGTTTAAGACCATGTAAAAAAATAAAAATAATTATGTTAGGATGTCAGATACAGAGTAGAAGCATTTGTCTAATAACCACAATTTAAGTTTTTTGGTAAACATTGAAGTCGGAAGGTTTTTAAAATCACCAGGAATTTTATTGTAAATGCGACCGCACATTGCATAACAATTTTTCTGATACAAAGTAATTCTAGGTATTTTAGGCAAAACAATATTTTCACAATTCCTTGTGCTTCTAGGAAACCTATGATGTGTTTGAGTAAACAGGTGTTTATGTTCTTTAACAAACTTTGCTGCTTCAAATATATACATGCTGGGCAGTGTTAAAATTTTTAGTTTTAGAAATATGGGCTTACATGACTCCCAGGGCCTTATACCGGCTATCGCTCTAACACATTTCTTCTGTGCCAGAAACGCACTTTGTACTTCAGTAGAGTTGCCCCATAGTATTAGACCGTAACTTAATATTGCACCTACGTAGCCATGGTATGCGGTTAGGACAGTGTGTTGATTCGCTGTTTTACTGAGGCGATATAGAACATATACAAACTTATTTAATTGAGTGCATACCAGGTTAACATGGGATTTCCAGTTACAGTGTTTATCAATTATAATGCCCAAAAATTTGGTTTCATCTACTTCTATTAGTTTTTGTCCCTCATAATTTATATTCATATTTTGCTTTTTTTTACCATATGTGCTAAATTGTATCATTTTTGTTTTTGTCACATTGACCTTTAAATTTTTTATGTCAAGCCATGAGATTATGCATTTAATTGTAGCGTTAATGTCCCTGGAAGAATTTATAATGTCATTATTTAAGGGAATTATTATAGATATGTCATCTGCAAACAAAATGCATGGATATGGAGTAACTTTGGGTAGATCATTAATGTACAATAAAAATAACAATGGCCCAAGAACACTGCCCTGTGGCACACCCCAAGAGTTGGATTTGTAGGTTGATCTATTTGGGACTTGTTCATTCTTTTTGTTTATACTCATTATTTCAACGGTTTGCATTCTTTCACTTAAGTAGGATTCCAGCCATTTTAGAGCAGGTCCTCTGATTCCAACAATATTTTGTGCGAGACAAAATCAAACGCCCTTGACATATCAAAGAATATTGCAGTAACTGATTTACCATCGTCTAGATTGTCAATTACTTTATTCATTAAGTGAAAGCAGGCTAGTGTGGTAGATTTCTTTTTTTGAAATCCGAATTGCTCATTTCTTATAATGTTGTGTTTTTCAATAAAATATTAATTTCTTGAATCATCATCATCATCATCTCAGCCTATACTTGTCCACTGCTGAACATAGGCCTCCCCAATCGCTTTCCAGCGTAACCGGTCCGATGCCACCTGCATCCAACGACTTCCTGCGATTTTCACAAGATCGTCGGTCCATCTGGCAGGCGGTCGTCCCACGCTGCGCTTGCCAATACGTGGTCTCCACTCTAGAATCTTTCTGCCCCAACGCCCGTCCGATCTACGCGCTATGTGGCCCGCCCATTGCCACTTCAGCTTGCTAATCTTAACGGCTATGTCGGTGACCTTGGTTCTTCTACGAATCTCCTCATTCCTGATTCGATCGCGTAGAGAAACGCCGAGCATAGCTCTCTCCATAGCTCGCTGAGCAACTCTGAGCTTTTTTATGAGACCTATTGTAAGAGACCACGTCTCTGATCCATATATCATCACTGGTAATACACATTGACTAAAAACTTTAGTCTTTAGGCACTGAGGTATTTTGGATGAGAAGATGTTGCGCAGTTTCCCGAACGCTGCCCAGCCGAGTTGGATTCGTCGATTGACCTCTCTCTCAAAGTTGGACCTACCTAACCGGACTACCTGTCCCAGGTAAATGTATTCGTCGACAACTTCAAGAGTAGAGTTCCCAACGGTGAGTGCGGTGGGTACGACATGGACGTTAGACATTATTTTCGTTTTGTCCATGTTCATTTTAAGACCCACTTGTTGAGATACTCTGTTGAGGTCACCGAGCATTCGTCCTAGATCTTTCAGCGACTCTGCCACGACCACAATGTCGTCGGCAAATCGAAGGTGAGTGATGTATTCGCCATTGATGTTGATGCCAAGTCCTTGCCATTCCAAGAGCTTGAAGGCGTCCTCTAAGGTGGCCGTAAACAGTTTCGGAGAAATGACGTCTCCCTGCCTTACTCCTCTTTTTATGGGGATCGCCTTCGTGCACTGCCCCTGTACTCGGACTGACATGGTGGCGTTATTATACAAGCACTTCAACACTTCAATGTACCGATAGTCAATGCGGCATCGCTGGAGAGATCTAAGAACCGCCCAAGTCTCGATCGAATCGAAGGCTTTCTCATAGTCCACAAACGCCAAGCATAGTGGCCGATTATACTCCTCGGTCTTCTGTATAATCTGCCGCAGCGTATGTATGTGGTCTATGGTACTAAAGCCTTTCCGGAAACCGGCTTGTTCGGGAGGCTGGAAGTCATCAAGCCTGCGTTCGAGACGATTCGTGATGACTCTCGAAAACAACTTATAAACATGGCTCAGCAGTGTGATGGGCCTATAATTCTTCAGTAAAGTGTTATCACCTTTCTTGAAAAAGAGTACCACCACACCCCTGTTCCACGCTTCCGGCGTTTTTCCTTCGAGCAAGACGGAATTAAACAGCCTCTGAAGGACTTTAAGTACCGGCGATCCGCCCGCTTTCAGAAGCTCTGCGGTAAACTGAGCAGTCGTAGAAAAATAAAAAAATACTTAAAATTAAGCAATATAATAAAGAAAACTAAAAGGCTTTTAAAGGTACAAAATTCTTGCCAAAAACTCAATGTTTTTAGAAAAGATAGAGTGAATATCCTAGGTAACCTTAAGGCATTAGACTCTGAGCTTGCTCATAGTCACTGTGTGTATGACACTGAGGTAAATGAATTGCAGACTGAAATCTTTCATCTGCAGTCTGAACTTAGGAAAATGACCTCAAGGTATGAAGATGCTCAAAAGCAGATCAAAGAGCATATCAGAGCTACTGATGAGATTCTAAAAATGGGGACATACAACCTTGAGCGGTTTGAATCTCTTACAGCAAGCTGTGCTATCCCACCCACCCCAATCGATACCCCCTCATTGGACACATTATTATCTGATTGCTCTATTAATGTTATTAATGTAATGCAAGTAAATAATAGTGCTAGCTCTTACCTAAATAACCCTGTTAGCCAACCGGCCACAAAAACATGCAAAAAACCTACATATCCACAAAAGTCTGTAATTGTTTATTCAGATAAAATAGGCCAAGACTTAGGTTCCTTATTATCTAGGCATTTAGATCAGAAAGTAACTAATTTCTGTTCACCTGGGGCCAGTTTAAATCACTTGATTGATAATATTAGTCAAGCTAATTTAGACAAGGACACAACCACTGTTATATTTTATGGTGATAGTTTATCAGTTAAGAGGAAGGACCTGACTAGGGGTATTGAAAAATTATTAGAGCTGCATTCTAAATTAAATTGTAAATTTGTATTCTGTGCCTTGCCATATGCCAGTAACTTAACCATTCAGCAAAACAGGCACATTTATGACATGAATTTATATATTTACAACATAACACACCGTCATAGTGACGCCATTTTTTATTTTGATATAAATAAATTCATTAGCAAGTTCAGGCTGACAGAAGATACTATGTATCTGCCCTTTACAACTAAACGACAGTTGGCTACATTGTTAGCATTTAATATACAAAAAAATGACGCGGTTATATGCAATATAAACCAAAATAAAATGATTGATACTGGCAGCAACATTAGGTTGTGTGACCATAGTTTAAACTAGTAAATGCGACAACAGCTAAGTCAATAGAATTAAATATTTTTCATCAGAATATGCAAGGTTTAGCTGGCAAAGATCTCGAGATAGAATTATTTCTTAGGAAATACAACGTCCATTTATTCTGTGTTACTGAACATTGGCTGAAATCTCATGAAATAATCAAATATCAAAGTCAGTACACAGTGTTGAGTGCGTTCACAAGAAAAACAGCCATACGCGGAGGGTCTCTAATATTAGTCGCCAACGACATCAAGTGTAAAGAGCGCAAGGACATTATGGGTCTTTCTATTGAACGCATTGTTGAGATATCTTGTGTCGAACTGGATAGTTATGTTGTAGCATGCGTTTACCGACCGCCCTCAGGTGATTTTAATACATTTGAAAACGTTATGGAAGAGGTGTTAAAAAAAATATCTGGTATTAAAAAGCAAAGCATTATATGTGGTGACTTCAATGTCAATCTAATCGAAAAGTCATCCATTAGCTGTAGACTAATTACTCTTTTTAAATCTTTTAATCTAGTATGCTTGTTTAATGAACCGACTAGAATCACTGCTACGTCTGCTACCTGTTTAGATAATGTGTTTTGCGACTGTGAAGTGTTTGATAAATTAATTATAAACGCTTTGCCCTCAGATCATAGTGGTTTGTTGGTGTCAGTACCCAGCCACCTTATACCTAAGTTATGTAAAGTTACTTGTAGGCCGATATCAGATCGACGTATAAACTGTTTTAGGGATAAAGTTTACAATCGCATATCTAATATGGATTGGTTACATAATGATCCCAATTACCTATATCAAAACCTTTTTGATACCATGAAATCAGAATTCGATAATATATTTAAAATAAAATCATTTTCAACGGCCAAGAAAGCAAAGTTTAGTGATTGGGCTACTGTAGGAATTCATAAAAGTAGAGCTAAGATGTATGAACTGTATGATACGAAAACATATAATCAAAACCCAGCTTTCTTGGAATATGTTAAAAACTACTCGAAGACTTTTAGGAAGGTGTGTACTGCAGCAAAGTCTTTATATTATAGCAATATGATCAAAAGGTCATCAAATAAGATCAAAACCACATGGGGTATAATTAACAGTGTATCTGGGAGAACTCAACCACGCGATGATCATATTGAACTTGTAATTAATGATAACATCTTAACAGATGATTTCGATATTGCGCAGGCTTTTAATAAATTTTTTAGTGAAATTCCAGTTCATACTACTGGCTCTTTGAACTCCTCTTCCCGAAAAGCTGAACTAATATTAAAAATCAGTGTAAAAGAATGCAATGTCTTGTTTGAATTTAAATATGTGACCCCGACAGACATAATCTTAACCTTTAAGTCGTTAAACATTAAAAACACTGTCGACTTCTGGGGTATATCATTAAAAATACTAGATAGCATAGTAATGGCTATAGCACCTGCGCTGGCGACGATATTTAATAAATGTGTAGAGAAGGGTAGGTTCCCCGACTTAATGAAACTTAGTAAAGTTGTACCGATTTTTAAATCAGGGATAAAAAGCGAGCCTTCCAATTTTAGACCGATTTCCATCTTGCCGGCCTTGAGTAAAATTTATGAAAAGATCCTACTCAATCAATTGCTTAACCACTTTAATGAGAATAAGCTGTTACACGGTGATCAATATGGTTTTACTAAGGGACGTTCAACCACAGACGCGGGAGTAGGTCTGCTTCAGCAAATTTACGGTGCCTGGGAGGCATCGCAGAATGCAATTGGTGTATTCTGTGATCTCTCTAAGGCATTCGACTGTGTTGAGCATGCAACCCTTATTAAAAAGCTAAAGCATTACGGTATTAAAAACACTGCCCTTAATTTATTAGCTTCATACTTAGGTGAAAGGTCTCAATGTGTTGAGATTAACGGGGTCAAGTCTCAGGAAGTTAATATTTCAATTGGTGTTCCACAGGGCTCCATCTTAGGACCCTTTCTCTTTTTAGTATATATTAATGACCTGCCGAACTTTGTCCGTGATGTCTGTGACATTGTACTATTCGCAGATGATACCTCATTGATCTTCAAAGTTGACAGAGCTAAGCTTAATTTTGACGATGTGAATGGTGCTCTTTCACGGATATCAAATTGGTTCGAAATAAACAATCTATTGCTTAATTCACTCAAGACAAAGTGTATTAAATTTACTATGCCCAATGTAAAAGTTAATGCTACGAATATTCTTATTAATGGCACAAAGCTGGACCTCGTGAACTCCACTGTCTTTCTAGGCATTACCCTAGACTCCAAACTCCAATGGGGGGCCCATATCTCATCGCTTGCGGGTAAACTTAGCTCCGCTGCTTATGCAGTGTGGAAAGTACGGCAACTTACGGATGTGGATACAGCACGTCTAGTTTATTTTAGTTACTTCCATAGCATTATGTCTTATGGTATCCTACTGTGGGGTAACGCTGCTGACGTGGAAAATGTATTCATACTGCAAAAAAGAGCTATCCGTGCCATTTATAATCTTGGACCTAGGGCTTCCCTCAGAGAACTTTTTAAAGAGATCAACATTCTCACGGTCGCTTCACAGTATATATACGACAACATAGTGTACATACGTAGGAATATCCATTTATTTAATAAAGTGAGTGACGTTCATAAATTAAATACTAGAAATAAACATAAACTGGTATTACCAATTGTTAGGCTTAAAAAAGTATTTACTTCCTTCGTAGGAGTCTGTATTCGCTGCTTCAATAAGATACCAAAGCCCATGTTAGAGTTGCCACTTGACAGATTTAAAAAGTATATTAAATCTTCACTAATGAGTAAAGGATATTATACACTAAATGATTTTTTAAATGATAAAAATGCCTTTACACAAGTTAACTGAAATCTAGAAGAATATAATGTTAAGTGCAGCGTGTCCTGCCTAGCGAGCGTTCATTGATTTTAAATATTATTCTCGAACGATGTCGACAGGGTCGTGGATTGGTCATGCTCACTAAAATGTCTTTGCTAGTGGCGGCTCTGTGGAGCGGGTCATTCTTTTCCCTCTAAAATGGTTGAGGAGAGTGATGGCTGCTTCTCAGGTCATACTCGTGAACGGGTGCTGCTGGTGGGGACTGGTCCGTCCCCTGCCCTTTGTCTGACTGAACGTGTACCATAATGCTGATGAATTTTGTCTCGTTCGGCATCACACTGGAGCTATGACCAGTTGTTTTGTACGCGCTCTTTACATATTTTATAGTAACACTTTCTCTTAATATTATTATTATGCTTTTTATTATATACCTCTACAACATCTCTATTTTGTAAATGAGAGGACTATGTAGACACTGACCAATATCATGAATCTAAGTACACTTATGATTAATCTATACTTAAGCACATCTATTTAGCTCGTTCTGCATTGTTCTCCCATACTCCATAAATGCAATGTATACAAAAAGAATTGTAAACCTCATTTTTAAAAAAGAGTAACCGTGGAGTTTCTTGCCCTTCTTCTCCACAGGAATGACTTTCCGAACGGGTGGTAGAGTCTTAAGTAATAATTATTTTCTGTTTTTGACTATTCATAAGTGCCTTTTGGTCTACATGAATAAAAAACTTTTGATTTTGATTTTGATTCCGTCTTCACCCGGCGCTTTGTTGTTTTTAAGGTGTTTGAGAGCCATCCCAATCTCGTACAGGCTGATGTCCGGGATATCTTCAGTGTAGTGTCGGGTTAGCTTGGCTCTTGGGTCTTTTACCAAGTCAACAACAGGTTCAGCTACTGAGGTATACAACTGCCCATAGAACCTCTCTATCTCGCTGAGCACCTCTGACCTATTCGACGTTACGTTTCCGTCCTCCGTCTTCAGCTTCGTCAACTGGCTTTGCCCAATAGACGCGTCTCTTGCGAACACTTTGGAGCCCTTGTTCTGCTCTATGGTCTCCTCAATACGTCTTGTATTGAAGGACCGTAAATCGTGTCGCAAGGACTTCAATATCTGTCCATTGAGCTGCCTATAGGACTTAGCATCATCGGAGGTTTGGAGTTTCATGGTACGTCGCTCAGCCATAAGGTTTCGGGTGTAGTCAGATAGCTTTTGAGGCCTATTTTTACGGTGGGGCTTAAAATGCTTGGACCCGACCGTATGGACAGTCTCTACCAACCTATTGTTGATTTCGTCCACTGATGCGCTGCTGTCTAGCAATTCGAAGCGGTTTGACAATTCGAGTTGAAAGTTCTCGGGGTTTTGGATATGTGCATTAGAAGGTCGGAGCGTAGACTTCATCAGACGCGATCTTTCCATTTTGACATTAATATTTAATGTGCCTCTGACCATTCGGTGATCACTGCCGGTTTTTACCCTGTGAATCACGGAGACATCATTAAATATTTGTCGCTTGGTGCTCATGATGAAGTCTATCTCATTTTTTGTGGAACCATCAGGGCTCATCCAGGTCCATTTTCTATGAGGCGGCTTCCGGAAGAAAGAGTTCATCATAAAGAGTCCCTCCTTCTCCAGATATTCGGCCAGCCTCTGACCCCTGGGGTTGCGCTGCCCATATCCAAATTGCCCCACTCTCAACTCATCATCGCCCCGTTTGCCCAGCCGCGCATTGAAGTCACCCATAACCACTGTAAAGTGTGCTTTGGAAGTATGTATGGCTCTACTAATGTCCTCATACATTACTTCGACGTCCTCATCTGAGTATGCCGAGGTCGGTGCGTAGACCTGTATGACCTTCAGCGAATATCTTTTGGATATTCTGAGTATCAGGTACGCTACCCTGCTCGACACACTAGTGATGGACACAACGTTGTCTATGAGTGACTTGTGGACGATAAATCCGACACCACCTTGGGACTGCTGTTCGCCCTCCCGGTAGTAAAACAAGTTGCCGGATTTTAAGGTTATCGTGTCCTCGCCCTTTCTTCGGACCTCCGATAAACCAACAATATTCCACCGCAACTTGTTTATCTCTTCCTCCAGCTCAACAAGCTTCTCATCTGTCCTTAACGTGCGTGCGTTGTATGTCACCAGGGCCAATTTTCGGTGTTGGTGGTAGCCGAATCTCTGCCGGAGATTCTTAGCACCCCTTGTCCTGTCGTTACCATGGCTGCTACCGTGGCCAGGACGAACAGGACCGCCGGGGACTAGGGGCCTGGTTTTCTTACATTCTTCCATAATTGGGGGTGTTTGCCATACTCGCCACGCTTGGCAGGCGGGTTGGCGAGCGCAGTTATTGGTCGTCGAAGTGCTAAGGGAACGCTGCTGCCCATTCCCTAGTTTTCCCTTAGTCGCCTTGTACGACACCCATTTCTTGAATAATCTTATTTAATTACATATTATTTATTGATTTTCATATGATCAAACAAAAATACAGTAAAAACATCTAATTCTCCAAATCATGAATTGATGTATAGCTTTCCATTGTGTGTGCCTCAAATTTCTAATATTATTAAGTACACTATAATTGATGCAGGAAATAATCAAGAACCCAAAACCATTGAACTCATTACATGATAGAAAACTGAATAGGTACTAATAAATTTTGTATTAGTATATTTATTATGACTGTAAGGTCTAGCGTGTTAGCCTTAAGTTTTTTTTTTTTTTTTTTTTTAATAAAAATAGCTATAAATTATATTTCAAATTATTAAACAATAGTGTTTCTAATAATAATGTTTCTATACATAATGTTAAACATATGTAGGACAAGATTCACTTGTCTGAAGTGCAAGTACTTGCACAAAAACCAATAAAATTATGTTTGTCGTTGAAGGCATTATTAGTGTCATAGATACATACCACCGTCAGTGAATACCTTTAGCCTCCAATATTATGGCTTCTTTGTAAAACCCATGTTGTATTCCTGATAGTTTTTCTGAATTTTTCAGCAACTTAAAAACCAAGTCCTTGTGTAAAATGCCTATCATGCTTTTTGTACCTCACTTTCTTTGGTAGGAGATTTCCAATGTCCAACGTGATGTTGTTTTTGGTGAACTGATAGGTACACTGTGACTTAATATTTCCATACCCAGGATGAGGATTGTTGTTCTATATTGGTTACAACGGTGGTCGTTTTATGAAATTTTAACTACTGGCTATGACTAGCTAGTTAATAATTCCATATTGATAATCCACTATATTAACACTCCTTTTATGCAAAATATATACTGCTGACCTTAAAGGTTCTTATCTCAATAAAGGTTTCATTACTGTATTGTTAGGATTAATCTTTTCTGGCTACCCTGCAAGGAGTCTAGGTTGATAATATTGATAGATAATTATTAGTTCTATGTTAACTGGATAGACCAGGTATTTTATATTATCTTTTAAGTATCTTTGTGCATAACACAAATTATCCCACAACCTGCCTGCCGCAGCATCGGTAGGATAAGATATTATATTTGGAATGTATCCACAGTCCTGTTGCTTGTCAGTTACAACAGGCATTGCCATTAGTATATTACTTTGGCTTATTTGGTTATAAACCCTGTTCAGGAATAAGTATTGCTGGATTTAACTTTTTTAATACAAGTACTCATAATTTTGCACAATTCTTTGTGTAATAAGCTCCAGTTTGGGCTATTTCAGTATTATTATACAAGTATGTCTAATAATGAAATCAATAAAAACACTATGTTTCTGCAAAGAAGTGACTTTTGTTATTAATAATGTATTGTTATACATAAACAATGTCACTTTAATTACCCTTTCAGTAAGTCTCCTTTTGGAGATATAATATGAGAAATTGCTTATAGTTTATAGCAATAGTCTTTGTATTTACTGTTTTAGGCATGTTTAAGGTATGTATTTTAGGTAACATATTTGATTCTTACCATTGTAGAAATGTGAACTGCACAGGAACACCTCATGGATGAAACCTATGAGTAGTATGACCTTCAGCACATATCTCGTATGGGCCCCAAGTCTTGCGGATCACGCCGATGTATCTCGTACACCACTCGTGTCCTTGAATTATCGTCAAGTCTTGCGGACCACGTCGATGTATCTCGTACATCACCCGTGTTCTTAAAATGCCATCGATCCTGAACAATCATCATAATTGATGAACGTCCCCCTAATTTCTCCTATTGGAGGTATAACATTGCCAATTTATAGACGGTTAATAATCGTTTTCAGGTATATTTCGCGTTAAACTGTTTGTACACGAATAGGGACGTAGACTTCATAAGTTTACTTTTCGGACGACGAAGCTTTCCCAAATTTTAATATGACGAAACTCACGTCTCCAAATATTAGATATTATATAAATAAACAAGTTAAGCTGAAAAACACCACAAATAAACAACTATCGGTTGATCTTTTTAGAATGTACTTCTTTGCCAGGACGTAAACTTTTCTAAATTTGCCTATACGATGTTTTAAATTTATTTCACAAGGTCACTTGAGTATATTACAACCTTTTTGTTATATAATTTCAGTGCCATAACAAGTTATTAAATTAAATGTCGACCAAAAACTTTATTACAAAGCGTCGGCTGCCGCGCTTTCAAAAGAATGCTTGCAGAGGTTATGTCCACAGATACCATAGAGGCGGCGTTGACTTTTTAATTGTCTAAATGACGCGCGGTTGCCAAGCGACTCGAGAGAGCTGCTAATATAGTTTATATCGAGAACGAAGGACACAGTATAATACAATACATAAATAGCACATATATATATATATATATATATATATATATATATATATATATATATATATATATATATATTTTATATACATACATACACATGAACCAGATAGTGTGACATAACAACAAGAACTACTAACGTTTAGAAGATTCCGCCAACATGTTATGTAGTAGATAGATCTGCAGATTTTTTTTAAAAGTGAGACGATTGTTAGCCATCCTGAGATCTAGAGGCAAACCATTCCATAGAAGGATAGATTGGATAAAGAAGGAAGAGTGAATGAAATCAGTCCGATGAGAGGGACACTGAAGGAGACGATTATTTGAGGAACGTAGAGGTTTATCATGAGTAGAGCATAGGTACTGAAATTGGGAAGTAAGATAAGCAGGCGAGACAGAAGAATGGAGGATAGAGAATAATGTTGTCAAAGCCCTCAGAGCTCTGCGTTGCCGAATAGGAAACCACTTTAAAAGTGAACGCTGGGCTGACACATGATCGTATTTACGCATATTGAAGACGAATCGAATGCAGTTATTGAGTAACCGGTCTAATTTATTGAGTTGATCTGCATTCAGGTCGAAGTAACACACATCACCATAGTCGAAAATAGGAAAGATTAAAGACTGCACAAGCATTGCTTTTGTATTGGGTGGGAGAAATTTTTTTTAACGATACAGGTATCGTAACGTTCCAGTAACACGTTAACTAACGGATGTGACTTGGGTCTGCCAGCTAAGCGTGGTGTCGATATGTAACCCAAGATCTTTTACGCTAGAACTTAGGGGGATGACTGACCCATTGAACCCATTGAATTTTGCTAATAAGCCTAGAGCTCCCCATAAGGATTGCTTGACACTTCTTTGGATTTACCGCGACACCAAATCTGTCGGACCAATTTTTAATTGTCTCAAGATCCCGATTTAATTTGCTGATGATATCACAAATTCGATCAGCACTATCCTGCGAGTATAACTGCAAGTCATCGGCATACAGATGATACGCACACCGAAGTTCGGAGGTTATCAAATCAATGAAAATGGAAAACAAGAGAGGAGAAAGTATACCGCCTTGGGGAACGCCAGTGTCGAGGCAACGCCAAGCTGACGACGTCTCGTCACATAAAACTGACTGCTGGCGTCCCCGAAGATAAGAGGAAAACCAATCCAGCGACTCCTGAGAGCAAAGCAGATAGGAGAGAATGGACAAAAGGATATCGTGACTAATAGTATTGAAGGCATTAGAAAAATCGACTAACACAAGGACAGTCACTTTGGTGTCTTCCATATCTGTACGAATATCACCAGTCACTTTAAGGAGAGCAGAGACGGTACTGTGGCCTGGCCTGAACCCAGATTGAAGAGGATTAATCAGGTTATTGGTATAAATAAAATGGGAGAATTGTTTATGAACACAGGCCTCGAGCACTTTAGAAAGAAAAGGAAGAATGGAAATTGGACGGAAGTGGCTAGGAAGGGAAGGATTAGAAATTTTGGGCAGAGGACGGATAAAGGCTTTACGCCAGAGAGACGGGAAAACTCTGGACTCCAAAGAGAAGTTAACAAGGTGAGTGATTATCGGAAGAAGATAGTCCAGAACTGTTACGATCATAAATCGGCATAATTTGTCACAGCTAACAGCCCTGGATTTTATGGACATTATTATCTTCTTAATCTCACAAGAGTCGACCGGAGAGAAGTGAAAAGGATTAATGTTCGGACGCCTGAGACCATCTAAGAAAGCACGAGTTCGATTAACAGTTAGACAATCGACAGAAGGAATAGTGGAGAAATGACAATTAAGATCGTCTAAACTTATTGTATTTGGTAGGTCATGACGTCGTGTCTTGCCGATACCCAGAGTACTAAGGAATTTCCAAATATCGGCAGGCGAAGAAAATGTGATATTATTTAGAATATGGCGGCGCTTAGCGTCACGTATCATCTTATTACACCGGTTTCTTGCAATTTTAAAATCGGACCAATTGTATTCAGTGCGATCTTTTTTAAATTGTCGAAATGCGCGATTTCTACGTCGCATGGCCATGCGAATTCCCCTGGTCATCCACAGAGCAGGTGGTCGCTTCAACCTCACCTTTTTGACAGGAGCATGCGTATCGTAGAGCTGGATCATATTTTCGTTAAACATGCATATTTTGTCATCTATGGTGCCAGCTTCCATAAGAGGAGTCCAGTTGAGCTGGGATGCATCTTCGACTAATTTCCCGACATCCATTCGAGCAAAACAACGCCTGTGCAGAACCTTGGGAAGGGGTTTGGGAACTTTCAGGATATAGGAAAGGAATATGAGGTCATGATGAGAAAAACCAGGGGCATCGTGCTGCCCATGGAAGGAAACGAGGGAAGGATTTGAGGTAAGTATGAGGTCGAGCCAGGTATCATCACTGTTGACATTATGGTGTGTAGCTTGAAGAGGCAGAATGTGCAAACTGGCTGTCTCAACAAGGTGTAGGAGTTTACAGGAACGAGGGGAATCGTGAGCTAGGAGATTGGTATTAAAATCACCCATGGTGATGTGATGTGCGTAGTCAGACCCCAAGGATTCCAATACCGATTCGAATTCGGTGAAATAATCAACGGTTGGAGGACAATACACAACACCAATTACGATTTTGGCGCCTTTGACCCAAACCTCGAGAAAGAGAAACTCTGCAGGACCCGAGTGGGTGGAAGATATGGCTACAATTTTGTAAGGAAGATCACTCCGAAGGTAGATAGCAACTCCTCCGCCGCCCTTATTAACCCGGTCGTTCCGAATAAGTATATAATAAAATAATAATAATAATATCATTTATTTTCTCAACAAAAATGGTTGCTTTAGGGTTTACTATACTGCCTTAACTAGATTCCACCTCTGTAAGAGACTGGTGCCTGACGTAGGTTTTTAAAAGAAAACCTGTGTTACAGGTCACCAGGCCTCCACCCGCGGATAGAATTTGTAGTATTGACATATTAGTAGACTATGAAAAAAATAATTAACTATTAATGAAGTAGTACAAAGTAATTTAAGTTATGAAGAGGTGCGTATAAAATAGTGTAGAAAAAAAGTTTCCAGATATACGTATGTATGTATATCTATATGTGTGTGTGTGTGTGTGTGAGTGTGGGGGTATGTATGTGTGTGGTATAGTAGTATAGTATAGTAGTGTATAGTGGGTCGAGAGTGTAAATGACTGAAAAGCGAGTATGAGGTGAGGAACAGCTATGAAAGGTAGTAAGGATTTCTGATTATTTGGGCACGGTCAAAAGATTCTCAGTTTCTTGATAGTCTAGGGTTTTTAGATATTTATTTATAGTACTATTACATCTTTGTTTGGTTTTGGGATAAATATTAAGAGAGCTATTAAGTTTATTGTAAAGGTATGGCCCAAGGAAACAGAAGAACTTAAATGGAAGTGAAGTTTTAAATTGGAGAGTTGGGCATACTTTACCTTTTCGACGCTTATCATTTAAAAGATTGTCATTATACTGCAACTGGGAGTGTTTTTTAAGCACAGTATGCAATACAAAGGTTTGCCTTACCGTGAGTAGATCCCATTCCTTGTAAAGATCAATAGTAGGGAATCGGAAGGGCAATCCAGCACCAACCTTGAGTATAGCGCGCTGTGCCCTCTCTACCTCGATTAAATGTGATTTGGCGGCACCTCCCCATGATGTTATACAGTAATCGATTAGTGGTTGGCATAAAGCATGATAAACTATCTTAATAGTCTTTCGATCAGCAGACTGCCTTAAGGATTTAAAAATAAAGATAATTTTGCGGAGTCTGCTTACAAGAGCTTCTATATGCGGCTTGAAGGATAAATGTTGATCAACAAAGACCCCGAGGTATTTAATATTCTCTGCTCTTTCAAGAACGGGACATGAGCATATAGTTTTGTTTTCACAAGCATGGGCGAAAATAGTTAAAGAGGTTGGTGGAAGTAGGTTAGTCCTATGTGCAAAGGCTATATATTTGGTTTTTGACTGGTTGCAACATAACATTTTGACACTAAACGTAGTGTCAAAATGTTATGTTGCAACCAGTCAATAACTCTATTAAGGCCCATCTGCGCAAATTGAAATACCTCCTTCCAACTATCACAACTGAAGAGCAAGGCGGTATCGTCAGCAAAGGTAAGAATTTGGCCTTGGAAGGAGAGAAAGTTGACAAAGGTCATTGATGTACACCAAGAAGAGTGTTGGGCCAATAATGCTGCCCTGTGGTACACCAAATTTGACAGTTGTCTCGTCACTTACTCTATTTTCAATTTTTACTCGCTGTTTTCTCTCAGTGAGATAGTCTTCCATTAATTTAAGGGGTATTCCTCTGATTCCGAGTCTATTTAACTTGTTTAGAAGGTGTGGAATAGAGACCGTGTCGAATGCTCTAGCAAGGTCGAGGAACACCGTCAAACATTTTTTTCTGCTGTCCAAATTGACTGCGATAGCATTTACCAATTCGTGGACTGCGTCATTGGTACATTTACCACTTCTAAAGCCAAACTGAACTGGAGACAGGAGTTTGTTTGTCTCTAAGAAATTTATTAGACGCTGATTTATTAGGCGTTCCAAGACCTTGGATAAAGCTGGCAGAATAGAAATAGGTCGGTAGTTATTAATACAGTCTCTTCGACCGGTCTTGTGGATGGGTTTGATAAGCGCTGTTTTGAAAGCGCTTGGGAAAACCCCTTTGGATATTGCCTGGTTACATATGTGTGTAATGGAAGGAGTGAGGAGGTTCGCGTATCTCTTTATTATTTTACCACTGATCATATCGATTCCCACTGCGCAGTTGTCTCTTAATCCTTTTATAAGTAATAGTATTTCTTCCTCATCGGCAGGGAGAATGACGAGTGAATTTAGTGGTGTTTCAGGGAAGTAATCAACGGCCTGTAATTGTTTATTATTAATCTGATTAGCCAGGTTAGCCCCAACATCTGCAAAGAAACTGTTTAGTTTGTTAATGTCCGTGTCCGGACTGTTAGGTGCCAAGAGGGACGATGAGTAGTCAGTTCTTTTAATAGATCCACTAATGCTTTTGATTACATCCCATAGCTGTTTTTTATTTTCCTTCGTTCTTTCAATCTCCTGTTTTTCATAGCTTTTTTTCGCTTTCCTTAGTATATTATTGCAAAAGTTTCGGTAGCGTTTGTTTGTGGTCTTAACACACTCATCGTCGGGATATCGTTTAAATTTTTTGTATAGATTGTCACGGTTTCTCATACAACGAAGTAGCCCTTTGGTTACCCAGGGTTTGGAAATCAGTCTTCTTCTACTAGTTTTGACCACCCTAGAGTTATCTTTAATGGCTGACGATAAGTATGATACAAGAAGATCAGTTGACATGTTAGGGTCTTGACATTCAAGAATAGGCTGGCAGTTTAAGGTTTGCATAGTTTTATCAAGATTGTTAAAGTCAACTGTGTAGTATGTATTATTTATGTGGTTGCTCCGCGATTTAAGTCTATAACTAACAGCCACACTTTCGTGGTCAGTAATAGATGTTTCAAATATAAGACAGATAGCTTCCATTTTAGTCTTAAGCATGATGTGATCAAGACACGATCGCCCATGTGTTGATACAGTATGACCTGGTAGCATACCATGGCTAACTAACATGTTTAGGTAATCGTAAGATCGTTTATCAGGACTGTTCGGTATTATATTTATGTTTATATCGCCACAGAGAAATATGTTTTTGTAGCTTTTCAGGCTAGTGAGAAGTAAATCTAATGAGTTAATAAAATTTGTTGTATTAATATGACTAGGTGGGCGATATATTCCTACGATGCAAGTATCTCGTCCCAATTTTAGTACCAGGCAATTAGCATCTATCAGTGGTGCCTCTTCGCAAGTTACTTTGAAAAGCTTGTTATAATAGATGACCACTCCCTCGTTCTGTGTTTTGTGTGTGGTGGTAGCTATGTGATTGTATTCATCGAGGGTTGGTATGAACTTTGCCGATGGCAGCCAACATTCTGAAAGAACTAATATGTCCCAGAGTATTTCAGACCTTTGAAGAAGCGCTATGAAATTTAGCATGTTGCAATTGATGCTACAGATATTTTGAGACAGGATATTGATATAACAATTGTTGTTGGGTATGTAGTTTTTGCATTTTCTATTTCGCAAGTAATTGTTTTGGCTACCTGTATGGAGTCCAGATCAAAGTTTAGATTTTCAATGTTTTGCATGACACTGACACACGATTTTTATAACAACGTAGTTAAGGAGATGTCACGTCTAATGCGTGACGTAAAAATTCATGGGTTTTTGAGTAAAACTTTGATCTGATACAAGGCAGCTTTCATTGCGGGTGATTGACAAAATATAAGTTGTAGCGGATTGGGATAGCCAGTATTGGTTATGGTTTTCGCTCGCTCGACTCGCTCTGAGGTGTATTGAGTGTTGTTAGGTGAGTGTGTGTGGTGAGTATTGTGTATGTGCGTAATTGTAGTATTTGTTAGTATAGTTATGTAAATTCTATAAACATAAAATAGTGAAACATAGAATAGAAATCCAAGATAGACAATAAACGATAAAAAAAAATTGAATTAACCAAAAGCATGCTAGTATGGCTAAATAGAACAAAAGATATTGATATAAAACTAGTCACATGATCATTTTGTAGATATCAGGTTCTTCATCGATGCGGACTGGTGTCGAACCTTCTTCTTTCTTAATATAGACCTTCCCATATGATGTCCAGGCTGCGGCAAGTTTTTTGGTTTTGACGCTTTCGCGCGCTACATAGAAAAGCCGTCTTGTTTTAGTTGTAAGATACTCGGAGATGTAAACTGTACGCGGCGAGCCAGGTAGTTTAATGTGCTCTGTATTCAACTGCCGCTCTTTGTTCATGCAAGTACTTTTGTTGAATGTTTTATATTTAGATATTAATGATTCCTTTCTTAGGGTTGTGGTAAAGTCGACAACGACTGCCTCAGACTTGGAGCGAAAAATGTCCCTAATCTCGGACTTCTGTATCGGCGATTCGAGTCCTAGTTTCGAGCCAATTTCTTGGACAATATCCATTAAAATTGTCTTATTTTCGGATTTCTGTTTGGGCAAATTACGAATTTCAATTGTGGAACAACGAGAACTCTTTTCTAGGTGGTCTAACTTATTTTCTAGCACAGAAACTCGCTTCTTGTACTCGTTATTCTCTTGCTCTAAATAATCAAACTTTATTAATAGATCTTCGTGTTTAGCAGTTAAGGTTCCAATCGATTTTTGTATTTCCTGGTTTTGAGACATTATGGCACCAAGTGTGCTATTTAAGGCTTCAAACTTAAGTTCTTGCTGAGATGAGAGCTGGTCGATCATGGCCTTTATATCAGAAGAGTGCCCAGATTGTTCATGGAGTTCACCAAAAGTGCGTTTTTGACGTTTAGTTATGTTAAGGTAATAATTTTCGCCCGATTCCGCGTTATTCGACATATTCAGGGCTGAGTCTGAATTATAACGAATTGTAGTAGTTGGAGTTGTTAGTTGGGATATCGATCCCGGAGGAGTGCGTTGCACAGACATTGCAGATTAGTCTCACGAGTCGCAAGCGCAAGGGCGTGCAATTTAGGTGGGCAACACAGCTCAGTTATAAACAGTACAGCAATGCAGTTATCTAGCTAACAAGTACCAGGCGCTCAGCGGTTCCCGAGAGTTAAATGCTTAAAATACTCGTTAGTAACCGGCGGCTACTCAGGGCTCAGCAATACTCTTGGCGTTGTGTACACACAGTGACGGGGTCTTAAGGTTGTAGTAGAACTTATTGTACAAGCGTAAGCGTAAGTTATCTAGCAAACAAGTACCAGGCGCTCAGCGGTTCTTGAAAGTTAAATGCTTAGAATACTCCTTAGTAACGGGCGGCTATGCAGGGATCAGCAATATCTGGACGCAATCGACAAATCAATTGAAAACTGGTTTCAGAGCAGTATAACTAGACCTCCAGCTATCTTTTTCTAGTGCATATGTTTGTCTTTTTTGCAGTTCATTAATGACTTCACGCTGTTGTCGATGTGTGTACTGACAGGGGCGGGGCCTTGGCGTTGTGTACACACAGCGTTGGCGTTGTGTACAATATAACCAGGCAGAGCATAGGAGGTTGAGAGAAGGTGAGGTTTGAGCCAGCTCTCGGATATCAGGATGGCGTGTACGTTAATGTTGCTAAATGTGTCATATAATTCACTGTGATGGCTAGGTACGCTTTGAGCGTTGATATGACAAACATTTAGCATATGAGAAACTTGCTGGTCGAATTTATCGCGAAGAAAGTCATTTAGATTATCGTCTATGGAGCAAAAACTTATATTAGATGAAGAGAAAGGGGAATCATTGGCGGAGCGAAAAGAATCAGTATCTGATATCATAATCAGTATATATAAATATATAATAAATAAATATAAATTAATAAATATTTTTAAGATAATAATAGTATAACTAAATTGGTAGCACTACGCTACGTTTCAGCATCACCCGCCAGCTAACATTATCACATTTAAATAGGTCTAAAATAAAAAAAATAACAACGAAAAATAAATACAAAAAAGCGGTAAACACTTTTGCACGCATAACTGGCTCAATAATAATTAAATGAAATCAAAAGTGTCCCAAACGTTACCATCCGGTAAAACACAATTAATTCAAAACAAATATAAAAAAAAAAAAAAAAAAGGATTAAAGAAAGAACTAAATGGTATGAAAGATATTAACTTAACTTAAATGAGCACGAACAATAAACCAACCAACAAGAAATTAGTTGCACATATCCTTGAAACTTAGATTTAAAAAAAAAAATACTACCATTTTAGGTTTTTGAACGCACTCGATTGATTACGTCAGGGTGACATTTGATGTCAATCTCAATTGACATTACAACATGTTTATGACAACAATTAATATTAGACGGTAGGTACGTGAACACGAAGATAAAAATAGTATAATATAAGTGATGCATAAACAATGCAGAAAGTAAAGTAAGAAGCGTAACAGGAAAAAAAAGAGGGTACAGAAGATAGACAACAAAAGAGAGATTACAACCCAATGTGAGTAGTACCTATCAATTGAGATCGATGGCTTATTTTATTGTACCTGCTCGTACGTAAGATAAGTGGACTTATTATCTACGTCTTTTCAGCTCTCCCGAAGTCTCGCCCACGCTCCCACTCGATGATGATCCGTCCGCCTTCTTTGGGTATTTCGCCAGTAAGGGGCCCAACTCATCAGCAGAGGTGATGCGGTGCCGACTTCCATCAGGAGCCTTCAAAAAGATGGAACCGTCCAGCGTCCAGCAGGATCTTACCCCGAAATGCAGACGCGCCTTCCCGAAGATTGCTTGCCTGCTCTTGGTCAAAAACTCCCTGATGGAAATGGAAGATCCCTTTAACTTTGACTTTGCCCTCCAGGTTGAGTGCTTATCATCAGCGCAAGCAAACCTGACGAGAATGGGTCTATGATGATCTCGGCCAGAGGCCCCAAGTCTATGGCAACTGTTTATAGAGGACACTGAGAGATTCTTCAGGCCCATCTTGTTATGCAGTGTATCCAGTATAACGGCCCGGCTGTCCTCCTGTTCCCTTTCAGCAATGCCTAAGAAGAGCAGGGTTTTCCGACGGTGCCTGGTCTCAAAAGTGTCTAACTGCTTCACACACACATTGATTTGGCCCCGTAGTAGTCCTAACATGCTGAATATGAGCTCCCTGAAGGTACGGAATTCTTCAGCTGATTTTGAAACAGTGTCTTTGGCGGGACCTGCATTCTGGATTTGAGCTTCAAGTTCTCCCATCCTCTTCATGAAGCTCTCTTCAAGGCTTTTTTGAGCTGTTAGGACGTCATCAAGCTGCGACATGGTGAAATATAGTGAAATGACAACAAGTGAGGTGATGTGCTGGCAAGTGATGCTAATTGGTGCTAGTTCCACATAAACGTGTCACAAATGTGAGTAGACCTTACTCCAATGATACACACTGTGTACAAGTATAAATAACTTGCAAATATTTGCCTAATTAATTTTAAATAAAGATGAAAATTTGGAAACACGTCTGTACTTTTTCAACACCTACCCGAGAAAAAAAAAAGTTCATTAATAGAAGCAATAGTTGGGTCTGAACATTCTCGAGATAGTTGAAGTAGACACCTCGTGCTTAGGTAAGGCGCAGAGGCTGTACCATGGGTAACAGTCTTAAGCTGCAAGACCTTTATTGGCTTAGATTTATCATCCCTCCAAATAATAAGCTGAAGATTACGTTGAGATGGATCTATTTCTATTTGCCTGTAATGTTTCTGAATATCAGCTGTTAACACATATTTATGACAACGAAAACGCATAAGAATGGATAAAAGATCATCCTGAACGACTGGTCCTATTAATTGGATATAATTTAATGATTTGATATAATTTAATGAACGACGGACGATTTAGCGCAGTGGTTAAGAGCTTGAGCGGCTCCGCCCACTGTGTCGAATAGTCGCGGGTTCGATTCCCGCACGGGACAAATCTTTGTGTGATCCACAATTATTTGTTCCGGTCTGGGTATTTGTTTGTGAATTTTCATGTTTGTAAACGCACCCACGACACAGGAATAAATCCTAGTGTGGGGCTACGTTTTTTAAAGAAAAAAAAAAAAAAAAAAAAAAAATTCCCAGAAGTTGTCTTTGCTGATGCGTCAAACACAACTCTTAACTTGGTAGTCTCACTTTTGTCACGGATAACTGCATGATGTGGCAGATAATAAGTGATCAAACGAACTTACCTGAAGTGAAGTTCGATCATTATTATACGAAGTCCTTCGTTCGAAGATATAAACTATATTAGCAGCTCTCTCGAGTCGCTTGGCAACCGCGCGTCATTCAGAGAATTAAAAAGTCAACGCCGCCTCTATGGTATCTGTGGACATAACCTCTGCAAGCATTCCTTTTAGAAGTAGTACATTTCAACTTTACCAACGGGCAGGGCGGGTTGGGTACTTATATCTTCGAACGAAGGACTTCGTATAATAATGATCGAACTTCACTTCAGGTAAGTTCGTTTGATCAGTTATTATACTGTGTCCTTCGTTCTCGATATTAACTATATTAGCAGCTGTTTAGAGCTATAAGGGTAAAGTTGAAGTATACCACATAAAGGTTTTTTTTTTTTTTTTTTTTTTTTGAGCGTGACCTCTAAAAATAACATATAATATAATAAATATTAGCCCTGTTAAGAAACTGTCCCACTGCTGGATACGGGCCTCCTCTCAAACTGAGAGGGTTTAGGCCATAGTCCACCACGCTGGCCCAGTGCGGGTTGGCGAACTTCACACACCTTCGAGAAACTCTTAGGCATGCAGGTTTCCTCACGATGTTTTCCTTCACCGTTAAAGCAAGTGATAATTAATTTTAAATACGCACATGCTTTCGAAAAGACAGAGGTGCGTGCCTGGGTTTGAACCCGAGACCTCTGACTTTGCAGTCCAACGGTCTAACCACTAGGCTATCACTTATCATTAGTATATTTGTACACATCATTAGTACTACATAAATAACATATCATTAGTATATTTGTACTATAACACATTCCCGTTCTTTGTTTTGCCATACAACACAAACAACAAATATATACACATATATTGTTTCTTACAACCAGTCTGTCTAACTTATTTAAAATAAATTTATATAATCAAATTCTATAACATATTATGTTATGTAGTGTAGATCCATCCCAACAAAACCTTTAAAGCACCTGTTATATACCTTTATACCACACCTGTTGTCCAAAATTCATTAATACCGGGTAATATTAATCAATCATTACTTATCAGATATCAGTGCAGTCTCTATCTGTTGTCTTCTATAGAGCTCTTTCTTCTATAGATATCTTCTATATAACAAGAGTTGAGGAATTGCCCATCTAGAGTTTTGTTTATATAAAATTAAATCCTTTATAATAATTCTTGTATCATTGACAACCATTATGAGAACTATGAGAGCGAAGAAAGCCAGGCAGGCATGCAAGGAAAGAACCCGTCGGAACCTTGCACTCTCTGCCCACCCCGCAAGAGATCTGGCGTCATAATATGGATAGAGATAGATAGATAGCTAGAAACCCTTACTGTGTACTAGACCTGAAAACAAAGTCTGTTAGTACCCAATCTATAACAATATGATACAAACATAACAGGGAAACCTATTTCCCCACTAATGTGTCCTCCAACTGCCATGTGGTTCTTTTTTTTTTGTCAAATGATCTCCTTTTGAGTACGGTACCAAACGAAGGCTACGAATTAACTTGGTGATTATAAGAATGTTTTTGCTATCATTACATATTTAATTTATGTTTTTTTTTTTTTTTTTAATATCAACATTCGGCTATATTTAATGTTAGTTATATTTTTAATCTTTAAAGATGTACATATATCAAAATTTAACATTTTTTGTACTAGAGGCCTTTGTACTAATGAACTTATATGGAATTAAGTCCGGTGAAGCTGTAAAGGCCTCGCGGCCATCAGCGTACATCACTCACACACACACACATCTTATCTGGAGATATTCCTCACATAAGGCTATGTGCTTTACCTATATAATCTCGCCCCCCCCCCCAATTTTAGAGTCTGGAACGAAGGGCAGTACTAATGCGTGGTAAACAAACATAACCTACCCCAGTGTTATTACTATACCACTATTATTAATTCAATTTAAATTTCGAAACTATCCCGGAATCATTTCCATGTTCTGAGTGTGCGCCGACAAATAAATCCTTGGCTACCTAAATATTTATGTATTACTTAACGATTCGTTCTTGCGCAATAACGCCCGCGAACGTTCGTTTTGGCAATACGATTGGAGCACTCCTGAACTAATTACATTACTGATACTAAAAATACTAAAAAATACACTCCTAATTTAGTAATAACTTAAGAAGCGAATAAGTTACAGTCGACTAAACCGAACCATGGGTTACAACTGTATCATATTGGGAATCCTATTCATAACTGAATTATTTCATACCATGAAATTTTCATTTCATACCACACTTCCTTTGCTTCTTTGTATGTGACTGTACTTATAAGTAAAAACAAAAATTGCAATGGGTAACTTTCTAGTTAGTTCTAGATGTCCAACCGTGAGAATTGAGTGTTACTCAACTTATTATTATGTATCCCCCATTAATAATAAATAAATAATATCAAGTTCCTTAGGACTTAGATTATTGCTGATATTACATAATATTTATCATCCCTGTGATAAGAATATACTTCTGATTATTCTTGTTTAAGATAATCCATACTTTCAAATACTGTAACTGAATATTTCATCCACCGTAGCTTGTCAACATAATATCATTAAATTTTCAAATGGATATTATTATCAAGTCATTTGCATGACTTTATTTTCTTTTTATATATAGATACCTATTTATAAGATACATGTAACATGTGGATGTAATAATTTAAATATAACAATACCAAAATTGCAAATTTTTGTATATCTCAATCCAATATTTTTTACTGAAACACCTTTAAATAAATTACAACATATATAGTGCTCTAAAACCAACTTGTTACTTTAATGGTAGCAGTTTGTGCTTGTGTTATCATAACTATACCAGAAAACATCACTGGTGTTCAAAATAACTCTACACATTCCAAACTAATTACAAAACTATTTTTTATAGTTATTAATTTACACTATAATTGATGCAGGAAATAATCAAGAACCCAAAACCATTGAACTCATTACATGATAGAAAACTGAATAGGTACTAATAAATTTTCTATTAGTTTATTTATTATGACTGTAAGGTCCAGCGTGTTAGCATTAAGTTTTTATTTTTATTTTTAATTTTTTTTTTTTTTTTTTTTTTTAATAAAAATGGCTATAAATTATATTTCAAATTATTAAACAATAGTGTTTCTAATAATAATGTTTCTATACATAATGTTAAACATATGTAGGACAAGATTCACTTGTCTGAAGTGCAAGTAATTGCACAAAACCAATAAAATTATGTTTGTCGTTGAAGGCATTATTAGTGTCATAGATACATACCACAGTCAGTGAATACCTTTAGCCTCCAATATTATGGTTTCTTTGTAAAACCCATGTTGTATTCCTGATAGTTTTTCTGAATTTTTCAGCAACTTAAAAACCAAGTCCTTGTGTAAAATGCCTATCATGCTTTTTGTACCTCACTTTCTTTGGTAGGAGATTTCCAATGTCCAACGTGATGTTGTTTTTGGTAAACTGATAGGTACAGTGTGACTTAATATTTTCACACCCAGGATGAGGATTGTTGTTCTATATTGGTTACAACGGTGGTTGTTTTATGAAATTTTAAGTACTGGCTATGACTAGCTAGTTAATAATTCCATATTGATAATCCACTATATTAACGTAAGTATAAGTAGCATTGGGATTGACTAACTTAAATTCAGTTATTTAAAGATTTATTACCAAAATGTACGAGGAATAAAGTCTAAGCTTAATGATATTTATGTTAATTTGGCTATTAGTGACTATGATATTATTGTGTTCACTGAGACATGGCTGAACGACAGTGTTTTCGACTCAGAAATCATTAACAATCGTTATACTCTGTATAGACGAGATCGTTCTTCCACGGCATTTAATAGCAAATGCGAGGGTGGCGGTGTTCTAGTAGCCGTTTCTAATAAGTGTGAGGATCTTTTTGTTAAGATTAATTTATGTATAGGAAAGAAAGAAAGAAAGAAAGAAAGAAAAACGTTTAATGTGGTACATACAAGCAGAACAACAAAAAAAAAAACAATAAAATGAAATGACAATGGCAATTAACTTAATATAATGAGTTACATAATTATAAATAAATCATACTGCCATCAAGCATGTATATTTAGGTATGAGTACCACATATGGCCCCGCCTCAGCGTTATGCTGGTTGAAGCAACCAGCGCTGGTATTCTGGTAAGGCCCTTGGAGTGACCACGGGCTGTCACGCTAAATACACTCCTAGAATTATTTTAATATACAAAAATCAAAATAAATTAAAAAACAAAAACAAGTAAAACAGACAAAAATATGACACAATACTGAATTTGACAGAAAGCCAAAAAAAAAAAAAAAGATAATACAGATAATAAAAAAGCGAAATTATTACAACACAAAAGGATGATTGAATTGAAGATGCTCTGCTTACACTGGCAATCACAAACAAAGTAATAATAATAAACATAGAAAAGTAATATATTAAAAGACAATAAGAACTTTAGTGGTATAGGTAGTGATGTAAGAGGGTGACTGACATTCCACTCTCCCCAATGAGTTAGAGAAGAAGGTTAGAGGACGAACAATCGGCAACATATAAAGGATGGCAAACGAGATAAGGTAAAATAAATTAGATCAGTTCACAGTTAATATTACGTCAGTAAAAGTTATTATATGATACTGCTGTCGTGCTTGAGATGTCCTTGCTTTTTCTGGCATTCGTACAGGAATTCTCTTAGATTTGTTTTAAAACCTTTACTATTTGACAGGTTCCTGATGGGAGGGGGGATGTTGTTCCAACATTTGGACGCAGCGTAGCGAAAACTACCCCTGAAGGCGGCTGTGTAGTGCCGTTGTGTCGATAGCTGCGCCGAACACTGTCTCCGAGCTGACAAATGCGTTATTTTATCATAAAGATAAGTAGGGGTTTTAAACTTCAATACACCATAAAGAAGACATGCTAAATGAAGTTTACGCCTGTGCATCATTTTTAAAATGAAGTGCTCATTTAAGAACGGAGTGACGTGGCCTCTTCGCGGTATGTCAAAACAGAAACGTGCGCACGCATTCTGGACTCGTTGGATCAACTTTTGGGTTCTAGTTAAAAGCCTAGGACCATAAACTGTGTCAGTAAAATTTAATTTGGATAGTACAAGAGATTCTACAAGCTGAATACGTAGCTTTTCCGATAAATATGGTCTCATTTTATACAGTACTTTAAGCCTATAGAAACAATTTTTTACTGACTCAGCAATATGACTTTCGAACCTCAAATTACTATCCATGTGCAAGCCCAGGTTGCGTGCTACGCTTACTTGCTCAATAGTTTTTTCCAGGAGCGAGATGCGAACTGTTGATGAGGATACTGCTAGCTGTTGTTGATACGGACTGCCAAATATCATATACTTGGTTTTGTCAGGGTTTAGTAGTAGACAGTTATTTTTCGACCACTGGGCTATACTGGACAGATCAGCATTTAGCTTATCTATAGCATCATTGACTTCACACGGCTTACAAGAAATGTAGATCTGTATATCATCTGCGTAGATGTGAAATTTACAATACTTGATATGTGTTATTATGTCTGCCGTGTACAAAATGAATAGAATCGGGCCTAATATGGATCCCTGCGGGACGCCTCTATTAACAGCCACTTTTTCAGACGTTACAATTGAACCATCATTACGGGTAAGCTTAACATACTGCTGTCGGCCCGTTAGGTAGCTGTTGAACCAGAGCAAGGTACGATAATCGAAACCATAGAAACTCAATTTCGAAATAAGCAGAGTAGTATTTATAGAGTCGAACGCGCGAGAAAAGTCGAGTAAAACTGAGAGAGTACACATGCCGTTATCTTGTGCGCAGAGTATATTGTCAGAGACATCCAACAGTGCAGTCACTATGCTTCGGTGCTTTCGAAACCCCGACTGAACTTCGGGTAATATATGATTCTTTTCCAAGAACTCCGTTAACTGTTCACAAACCACTTTTTTCTAAAATCTTTGACATACAAGGTAGAATGCTGATTGGCCGAAGATCTTTAAGAGCGGCGGGGTTTGAACATTTGGGCAGTGGACAGACGATAGCTAATTTCCAAATATCTGGATATGTAGAGGTGGATATAGATCGGTTTAGGTAATTTCAGTGTTGATTTTTGTATTTGTGCAGTGTACTTGCCTTCTCCTTTAAATTGTAAAGTATTAGAACACTTCATAAACAATGCTAACAGAGTACTAGAAAACGAAAATTATTGTCTGTTCATGGGCGACTTTAATCTAAGTTCAATACAATGGCTTAACAACAGTGGCTTAACAACAGTGGCTCGTTAATTGACTACCCTACCTATACCTCCTGTAATAATGAACGGCTGTTCATTGATTTTATTGCTACTAACGCGCTCAAACAACTTAATAATATATCGAATGCCAATTGTAAAATTCTCGACCTCTTTCTATCGAACTTACCATACAGTATCCTCGTTTCTCCTGCGTCTAAAATTTTATCTAAAATTGATACTTACCATCCGCCGATAGAATTACACCTCTCTTTTAATGATACTGTTCACTTTCTCAAGTATAATAGTTTGGAAAGGTTAAATTACTTCAAGGCTGACTACAATGCTATAGCTGCTGAACTGGAATCTGTTGATTGGAATAGTGCCCTATGTTCTCAGCTTTCTGTTGACGATATGCTAACCTCATTTTATAAAATTATAAATACCTTAATTGGAAACCATGTACCTAAAACTAGACGTAGAAACAATAAATATCCTCCGTGGTTTTCTAGGTCATTAATAAAGAGATTAAAGGAAAAGAATAATTTAAGGATCAGAGTAAAAAAATATAAAAACCCTATAGACAAATTGCAGTTATCCGTACTTAGGAAAAGATGTGACGAATTATCAAAAACTTGCTACAACTCTTACATTTGCTCAGATTGAAGTTAATATTAAACATAATCCCAAATTTTTCTGGAGTTATATTAAAATGAAAAGAGGAGGCACAAGTGTTTATCCTGCAGTTATGTCAGATGGTACTTGTTGTTCCGATAATGCTGAAGTTATAGCTAATCTTTTTGCATCGCAATTCTCATCAGTCTATGTCAACTCTGTATCTAATATCCCTTTAATAGACTATGGTCTTCCAAGTGACGATTGCGTGAGTAGCAATACTCTACAGATGTTACGCATTGATAGTCTTCAAATTAAAAAAGCACTTCTAAACCTAGATTTGACTAAGGGCGCAGGTCCTGATAATATACCGCCAGTGTTTCTGAATAGACTAGCTGATAGATTATCATCTCCGTTGTCTATAATCTTCAATAAATCTCTTTTATCAGGTACTTTTCCATCTGCCTGGAAAGAGACTAAAATAGTCCCAGTGTATAAAAATGGAGACAAGTCATTGGTTACAAATTACAGACCGATAGCTATTCTGTCAGTAATGGCCAAACTATTTGAATCATTCGTAAGTAAAATATTTGCTTGGCATATCTTGCAGATAATTGACGATAACCAGCATGGTTTTTTGAAGCATAGATCCACCGCGACTAATCTTGTAGATTACGTCGAGACTGTTATAGAAGCTGTTGATGCTAGAACACAAGTGGATGCTGTGTACACTGACTTTAGTAAGGCTTTTGATACAGTAAACCATCGAATAATGTTACAAAAACTGGAAAGATATGGAGTGTCTGATCCCCTTTTAAGTTGGTTCAAGTCGTATCTCTCTGATAGACGACTTAGGGTGGTATTAAATGGTTATGCTTCAAATTTTTTTACTGCCACATCAGGTATTCCACAAGGACCTTACTTGTTTAACATCTTCATAAACGATATTTCTCAATGCTTTCTACACTCCAACATTTATCTCTTTGCTGATGATCTTAAAGCTTCTATCAGAATTTCATCAGTAAATGACTCTCAGTTACTGCAAAATGACTTGAATAGGCTTTACGATTGGTGTAGTAAAAATGGCATGTCATTGAATGTCAAAAAATGTAAACACATTAAATTCACTAAAAAAAATATTATATTACCTACAAATTATAGTATTAATGGTGACATACTAGAGGAAGTAACATTTATCCGCGATCTTGGTGTTTATTTTGATAGAAAGTTAAGATTTGACAAACACATTGATAATATCGTACTTAAAGCTTCAAAATTGTTAGGTTTCGTAATTAGAGAATGTAAAAAATTCAAAAATGTATCAACCAAAATAGTTATGTTTAATGCACTGGTTCGGAGCCATCTTGAGTATTGTAGTGTTGTTTGGTCTCCTAATTACAAAGTGCATGTCGCAAGAATTGAACGTCTACAGAAGCGTTGGCTGTGGCATGTGTCTTATAGTCAAGGAGTAGCTAATAAATTCAAATCCTATCAAGAACGTCTCTCCCATTTTGGATTACACTCACTGGAGAAACGTAGAAAATATTTGGATCTAGTTTTTCTACATAAATTATGCACTGGCTTGTTTAACTGTCCTAATTTGCTCAGAAAAGTTCAGTTTAACGTTCCAAGATTTAATCCAAGATCGTGTAGGAGGATGCTGTTTTCTCGTCCTGTCTCTCGCACTAATTTAAGAAAATTCAGTCCATTGTCACGTATGTATACATTGTGCGATGTGTATCAGAATGTCTTAGATTTATTTGCAACCAATAAGTTAAAAACGATTATACTTAGGACTTAGATTTCTATAATATTTATTTTATTTTCTTATTGGGTAGGTTATTTATTTATTTATTTAATTATTTTTAGTACTCAGAGCTCTTACGGTACTTAGCATTCTTAGTTTAGTTAAAAAAGATCTTGTTTAATTTATATTTTAGTCTGTAGTGTCCACTCGTAATATAAGGCTTAAAGTGCACAGCGATAGACAAGCTCTATCCCGTATTGCTTACATTTGAGTATTGTGTTGCGAGTGAACCTTAGCCTTAGTTTTAGCTTGGTGGTGGTAGTAATTCCCGTTTTTATTTAGGTATTATTGCATGCTGTGATTTCCTGTAAGTGACAAGACACTTAGCTTAACTTTTATATACATGTATCTTTATTTTTAACTGTGTACTTGTTGTTGGAAATCCAAATAAATAAAATAAAAATTTTATTTATTTGGATTTGTGCAAAATATATACTGCTGACCTTAAAGGTTCTTATCTCAATAAAGGTTTCATGACTGTGTTGTTAGGATTAATCTTTTCTGGCTACCCTGCAAGGAGTCTAGGTTGATAATATTGATAGATAATTATTAGTTCTATGTTAACTGGATAGACCAGGTATTTTATATTATCTTTTAAGTATCTTTGTGCATAACACAAATTATCCCACAACCTGCCTGCCGCAGCATCGGTAGGATAAGATATTATATTTGGAATGTATCCACAGTCCTGTTGCTTGTCAGTTACAACAGGCATTGCCATTAGTATATTACTTTGGCTTATTTGGTTATAAACCCTGTTCAGGAATAAGTATTGCTGGATTTAACTTTTGTAATACAAGTACTCATAATTTTGCACAATTCTTTGTGTAATAAGCTCCAGTTTGGGCTATTTCAGTATTATTATACAAGTATGTCTAATAATGAAATCAATAAAAACACTATGTTTCTGCAAAGGAGTGACTTTTGTTATTAATAATGTATTGTTATACATAAACAATGTCACTTTAATTACCCTTTCAGTAAGTCTCCTTTTGGAGATATAATATGACAAATTGCTTTTTTTTTTTTTTTTTTTTTTTTTGCTTGCGGGTAGTTGTAGCAGCAAGACAAAAAGTTTGAGCTCTGTACTTAAAAATTTATTAAAACGTTATATTTACAAAACTTAAAACTATAAATGTTTACATGTACTAGCTAATAGTGTTTACTTGCCGTATAAGTGTTATTTCCTGTCTTGAAATTACATAAAACAAACACTATCACAATGGAGGCATTGCAAAGTTCTGTGACGCAAATGACTGACATTTTTAATAAGAAAATGTCAGACTTCGAACATGAGCTCCAGAAGACATCAGGCACACCATCTTCTACTGTGAACCTGGCTGCAGAATTCAATTCATTTAGAGGATTCATTATCCTAGCGCTGAATACTCTCCAACAACAGGTGGCCATGCTCAATCAAACACTTGACGACATGGAGATGCGTGGGCGAAAGAAGATCCTACTATTGCATGGAGTGGCAGAGGAGAAGAATGAGGACATCATGCAGGTTACTAATATCTTCACGGACCAACTCGAGCTCTGTGACTTCGAAGCACTGAATATACGCCGGTGTCATAGGTTGGGGCGATCTTCGCAAAACTCTAGGCCCATCTTTTTAAAACTTAATGATGTGGCTATCCGCACAAAGTTCTGGTTCGCCAAAACGAAGTTGAAGGGCACAGGGGTCACAATATCCGAATTTCTGACGAAGACGCGCCACGACTTGTTTTTGGCTGCGAGGGCGAAGTTTGGAGTAGGAAAGTGTTGGACCAGAAGTGGCGATGTGCTCGTTCTCGGCGCCAATGGTACGCGACATCGGGTGAAGTGCATGCTGGATCTGAACAACATCGACCCAGATCCTGTGAGGTCCGCCGCTATGAAGCCGACCACGAGCACAACAGGGGCGAGGTCTAAGCGCACCAATCAGACCAAAAAGTAATGTTCTTCAGTTGTTTTCATGTGCTTTTACACTTTTTGATTTATAGGCAACAAAACTTTTGTTTACTTTTTACAGTAATGACCTATACCCTATTTTTTTAACTTTTCTTACTTATATTATTTTAGTGTAGGTATCGAGCTTGTTTACTCTAATAATGTCAGATTCGATTTTTGATCAGAATGACAGTGTCACCTACGTTCAGAAAATTAATCGTATTATTGGTTTTATTACGTTCACAAATATGTCGATGATTATTATACGTTTCGATTCGCGCGATATTGTCATTCTGGCATTATGAAATCGAACCTGAGGACTTTTTTGTTCTTCTTCTTCTTCTTCAAGTTATGGCTTCACACTAATTATAAGTGTATTTTGCCAGTGTCCAGTGAGATATATATTCGTGTTTGTTTTAATTAATTTGACTCCCCGATGAATTTGATGATAACGATGATAATGAAATTAATGAAGGACCACCGCCTTACTATCGAGGGTGGGGACCCTCGATAGTAAGGCGGTGGATACTTTACATACCAATTGCGACGGCCATTTTGAGGGAAGTTGAAAAGGCACGTTTTATCACTTTGTTACAATTACCTTCACTCATGCACGTATAAGAACACATAATGGTTAATATTCCACCAACATTACACATTATTAGTCGAAATAACACAAGTTTTGGGAATTAAAACAAATTGACAACATCACTCTTCGACTTCCCGCCAAAACTTTTTTTTTGTTCTTATAAATGTTTTTATATTTTATTTTTTCTTTTAGTGTTATTTTAATTATTTTCTTTTTTTTCATTGCAATTTTTTGTTTTATTATATAAGTTTTAATCTGTAAAACTTGTGCGGCAGGTGAATACATTTATTGAATTAGGTACATTGTACTTATATTTGAAATTATTATAATTATTTTCTTATTATTGTACACTTTAGATAAATTAACTATATACTTGTAGGTATACGAAGTATAATAACTATTATTGTATAGATATATATATTGTATAGATATATATTTTAACTTAATTTTTAATTGCACTTCTTTGATATACATTTAAAATAATAATAGTCTATGAGTATGTCTGATTATGACAGTAACAGTGATGCGGAAACGTTTTTTTCAGTAGAAAGCAACGATGACAGCTTCGTTACTATCCCTTCTCTTGCTGACTCCCTTATGACGACGTTTTCCGATGTTTTTAGGAACTTTAATGTTGTTCACATTAATGCCCAAAGTATTCCGGCTCATTTTTCTGACATGCTGGCAAGCTTTGACTGTAAAAATATTCACGCTATTCTTGTCTCTGAATCCTGGCTGAAGCCATGTCTCCCATCGACACTTTATTCCCTCCCCGGTTTTAATCTCATCAGAAATGATCGTTCCGTCGGCGGTGGTGGCGGTGTGGCGATATATCTTCGATCTAATATTCCTTTCTCTTTAATAGACTTATCACCGCAACCTCCTCCGCCAAATGCTGGCGAACATCTTTTTATTGAGATTGACCTCCATCATTCCAAAGTACTTCTTGGTGTATTCTACTGTCCTTCGTCACGTATAGACTTCTTTTCTTCTTTTGAGAATATTCTAGAGAATTCGGTCCCTTCTTACAGTCATAGCATCATAATGGGTGACTTCAACACATGTCTGCTTAAAAACGATTCCCGATCTTCCAGTCTCCACACTGTTCTTGATTCCTGTAACATGTCTGTTCTTCCACTTCAAGCCACGCATCATTCCCCTAATTCAACTCCGTCACTTCTTGACCTTATCTTTGTGTCGTCCACTGAGCATGTCGCTAAACATGGCCAGTACTCAGCGGATGCCTTTTCCTACCATGACTTAGTCTACTTATCCTATAAAGTCCGGCCACCTAAGGCCAAGGCAAAGATCCTCATGCAGCGTAATTTTAGTGGTATTAATCTTGGGAAACTTCGGCAAGATGCCGCTAGCATTGACTGGAAGGCTTTATTATTGTCTGACTCACTGGATGACAAAGTTGATATTTTCACATCGACACTGATTCGGTTATTTGATATACACGCTCCAATTCGTCCTATTAAAGTTAAACATCTTCCGGCACCTTGGTTGACCGATGATATCAAGCTCTTAATGAGTAAGAAAGTGGCACTTAAATCTAAATTTAAAGTGAGATCCACAGATTTCAACTGGAATAAATACGTCACCATTCGGAATCACTGCAACAAGGTGTGTAGAGATGCTCAACGCCAACATATCCATACTTCTGTCCAAAACGGTAACCCAGCAAAAGTCTGGAAATTTCTGAAATCAATGGGGATCGGCAAATCACGACAAGAAAACATTTCTAAAGATTTAGATATCAATCTTCTTAATAAACATTTCTCTTCTTCGTCTAACTTTGATAAGACTGCAAAATTAAATACATTAAATTATCTTTCATCCATTCCGGTGCCCGATTATTCTCCGTTTGTTTTTAGTCAATTTTCCGCTTGTGGTGTTAAAAAGAGCATAGAATCCATCACATCCAACGCAGTCGGCAGCGATTGTATAACACGTAATATGATCCTTCCTATCCTGGACGAAATCCTACCTCTTATTTGTCATATTTTAAACCATTCCACATCCAGTGGACAATTTCCATCGTTATGGAAAGAAGCTCTAATAACTCCGTTACCTAAAAAATCGAATCCTACTTCCCTTTCCGATTATCGTCCTATATCCATATTGCCTTTCCTATCCAAGGTCCTTGAGCGCCTCATCCATGATCAGATCAGTAATTTCCTGAACAAGAATTGTCTCCTTAATCCTTTTCAATCCGGTTTTCGTCCTGGTCATAGTACCGCTACTGCCCTGGTAAATATTACGGATGACATCAGACTTGGAATGGAAAATAGTAATCTAACTATACTTGCATTGCTCGACTTCAGCAATGCTTTTAATACAGTGGATTTTGATATTCTACTTGGAGTGCTATGCTCTATTAACATATCTCCAACGGTGATTGACTGGTTTCGTAATTACCTGTCTGGTCGCCGGCAAAGCATTCGCATTGAAGATACTTATTCTTCTTGGTGCAATATCAGTGCCGGTGTTCCGCAGGGTGGCGTTTTATCTCCTTTGCTTTTCGCTGTCTTTATTAATTCTATTTCCAACCAATTGCGTTCTTCATACCACCTCTATGCAGATGATCTCCAAATTTACATACAAGCTCCGTTGGCAAGGCTGTCGGGGGCTGTTAATACTATTAATAATGATTTAAATAAAATATGCGACTGGAGTAAAAGCTATGGCCTCATGGTCAACCCAGTAAAAACGCAAGCTATTGTTATTGGTAGCTCCAGGTTTACTACACGTGTCGACTGGTCCCAACTTCCCCAAATTAAATTTGACGGTGTCACAATACCAATAAGCACCACTGTAAAAAATTTGGGGATTTATATTGACACAAATCTCACGTGGGGTCCACAACTACAAAATCTTAGTCGCAAGATCTTTGCTTCTGCAGGTTCATTGCGAAGGCTACGAAACTTTCTTCCCACTGCCACTAAAATTACACTTGCACAATCTCTCCTTCTTCCTATCCTTGATTATGCAGACGCCAGTTATCTCGATCTCACCGAGAGCCAACTTAATAAACTTGAGCGACTTCAAAATTTTTGCATAAGATTCATATTTGGTTTGCGGAAATATGATCATGTTTCAGAATTTCGTGCTAAGCTCAAGTGGCTGCCAATTCGCCTTCGCCGGAATGCTCACTTGTTATCGCTTTTATACAACGTCCTGTTTAATCCAGCATCTCCCTCCTATCTCAAACGACGATTTGACTTTCTCCATGTAACACATTCAAGGTTCCTAAGGTCATCGGAGAATCTCAGACTAAAAACACCCATGCATTCCACAAATTTCTATGATAAATCCTTTTCAGTTCAAGCTGTCCGTTTGTGGAATGCATTACCTCTGACAATTAAACGTGCACAGACATTGGCTAGTTTTAAAACGATGGTTAAGAACCACTTCCTCTCTGCTGTCACTAGTGAGACGCTGTCATGATTAAGTAAATACTGTATATAAAAATTATTATATTTTTTATTTCTTAGTATATATATATATCATGTATATATATGTGTGTATATGTATGTATGTGTATGTATGTGTGTATGTGTATGTATATATATATATGTATATATATATATATATATATATATATATATATATATATATATATATATATATATATATATATATATATATATTACTTTTATTAGTTACTTTTAATCTTAATGAATGTACGCCACCAACTGCCCTCTACTATGTTATATTTCTTTCGACTTGGTTGCCTGGAAGAAATTGCTATAAGCAATAAGGCCGCCAATTGTACCCTATATTGTTTTGTACCTTACATTATTGTTTATTTATAATTTGGTGTACAATAAAGAGTTTTCTATTCTATTCTATAGTTTATAGCAATAGTCTTTGTATTTACTGTTTTAGGCAGGTTTAAGGTATGTATTTTAGGTAACATTTTTGATTCTTACCATTGTAGAAATGTGAACTGCACAGGAACACCTCATGGATGAAACCTTTGAGTAGTATGACCTTCAGCACATATCTCGTATGGGCCCCAAGTCTTGCAGATCACGCCGATGTATCTCGTACACCACTCGTGTCCTTGAATTATCGTCAAGTCTTGCGGACCACGTCGATGTATCTCGTACATCACCCGTGTCCTTAAAATGCCATCGATCCTGAACAATCATCATAATTGATGAACGTCCCCCTAATTTCTCTTATTGGAGGTATAACATTGCCAATTTATAGACGGTTAATAATCGTTTTCAGGTATATTTCGTGTTAAACTGTTTGTACACGAATAGGAACATAGACTTCATAAGTTTACTTTTCGGACGACGAAGCTTTCCCAAATTTTAATATGACGAAACTCACGTCTCCAAATATTAGATATTATATAAATAAACAAGTTAAGCTGAAAAACACCACAAATAAACAACTATCGGTTAATCTTTTTAGAATGTCCTTCTTTGCCAGGACGTAAACTTTTCTAAATTTGTCTATACGATGTTTTAAATTTATTTCACAAGGTCACTTGAGTATATTACAACCTTTTTGTTATATAATATCAGTGCCATAACAACATTATTAAATTAATTGTCGACCAAAAACTTTATTACAAAGCGTCGGCTGCCGCGCTTTCAAAAGAATGCTTGCAGAGGTTATGTCCACAGATACCATAGAGGCGGCGTTGACTTTTTAATTCTCTGAATGACGCGCGGTTGCCAAGCGACTCGAGAGAGCTGCTAATATAGTTTATATCGAGAACGAAGGACACAGTATAATAGCCAAATGTAGGCTTAGGTACTTCACATAAATGACCTAAATCAAAATATTCCTTAATAAAATCTCTATATTGTTGCTTAAGGCAAGGCAATTTAAGTAATCTTTTTTCTAAATTTAAAAACCGCATTTTTGCTTGATCAAAAGAATTTCCTAGAGATTTCTCAGGTTCATCTTTGAAAGGAATCTTGACAGAAAATCTACCATTAGACAACCTTTGCATATTTTTGACAAAGTGAGCTTCGCATAAATTTTCTTCTATAGTTGGTGAAATCTTTTCTGGGTGAAATTCTTCAATATCCCAAAATAATTTGAGGGAATCATGTATCTCCCTACTAAAATTACAATGAACTTTTGGATTGTGTGCTGGTGATATATAACCAATTGGCCCAGAGACTAGCCATCCAAAGTGAGAGCTTTGCAAAACAGGTTTATTTAACCCTAATTTAATTTGTTTTGACATTAAAATATCCCAGAACACATCAGCTCCTAGAAGAATATCAATAGTGGAGGGATGGTAAAAATGGGGATCAGCAAGCTCAATATTAATAGGTAAATTTAAATTTTCAATATCAATATTTGTCAAAGGCGGCAAGTAATTTGCGGTACTACTAGACAATTTGAATTTAGATTAAATTGCTCGAAACAAGAGCTCAATATAATATTACACCGTTCATTTGTCTTAAGTAACACATTGTTAATACCAGACACATTTATCGAGTCTATATATACACTTTGTAAGCCAAGTTTTTGTTTTAAATTATCTGTTATAAATGATGATTGACTACCTGTATCTAATAGAGCCCGAGCTTTATACACCTTATTATTTAGATTATTAGTTATCTTCACTACTGCAGTACTCAGTAGGACTTGTCCAATCATACTTGAAGGTAGTGCAATAGGTAGTGAAGGTACAGGATTATTTTCTACTACTGTACTTGTTTGGGTTAGCTCGTCCAAATGTAATAATGTATTGTGTTTTAATTTACATAACCTGCAAGAGCCTTTAAGATGACAATGAGTATATTTATGGCCTTTGCGAAGGCAGATAGTGCATAATTGTAAGCGTGAAACTTCACTTAATCTTTTCTCTATAGACATGGATTTAAATTTAGGACATTGATATACAAAATGTTTTTGATTGCAAAACACACAAGATATATTTGACTTGGATGTGAAAATAGCAACAGCAAACGATTTTGTAGGTTTTTGATAACCTTGTCTATCATTCCTATAATTACTCTGAATAGTTTCTAAAATAGCTGCCCTATTGCGGAGAAACTAGAAAAATACATCCAACGTAGGAAGACATGACAAGTTATTTTTGAATTCTTCCTACTTGGAATTTGCGGTGGTATCCAATTTGGATACCACCATAAATATAATCAAGGCGTCCCATTTATCTGTAGGCAACCCAAGTGTATTAAGTGATTTTAAATTTTTTGAAACAATGTCAATTATATAACGTAAAGATTTATACGATTCTCTGTTTAAATGATCTAGTGCAAATAAAGCCTTATTAATTAAAATGTTTTTGTTGTTGTACCTCTCACATAACAGATCCCATGCAGTCTGATAATTATTGGCAGTGAAATCTATGGATTTTATTGCAACAAGGGCACTCTTCTAGGGCTGACCGCAAATAGTGAAATGTACTTATTGTAGGTGTGGAACCATTTAAATTGATTAAAGATTTAAAAGTGTCTCTGAACTCGAGCCAGTTAAGATAATTGCCATCAAAGGATGGAAGTTTAATCGTAGGCAATTTAATGTTGTTATCATAATGATTGGAATAACTTCCTTGCTGACTTAAAGCAGCATTGACTTGAACCGGGTTGGTCGAGTTTGCGGATTCAATTAATTCTTGTATTGTATTACAGATGTATGGAACGTTTTATTCCCTTGGGTTTTGAACAAGATGAGAAATTACAATTTTTTACATTGATTAAAGCGACTATCCCCCGTGGCGTCGGTAGGTTCCTTTTTTTTTCTTTTTTCCCGTAGTGATGTGCACGGGCGCGGCATGGCATCACTAGGGATGTCCCGTTTAGTTAGTTGCGTCAACATATACAATGTGAAAGTGGAAGGATGCAGGTACTGGGGAAGACCTAGACTATCTTACCATGACCAAATAAACGGAGTCTTATCTGAAGGAAAAGTCAAGAGTCTACGTAACCGGCGAGCGTGTATGAGACGAACTATGAGTGTGGAGGAAGCCAGAGAGGTATGTAAGGTAAGAACCTGTTGGAACTCTGTACTCTCTGCCTACCCGCAAGGGATCTGGCGTGATGATATAGATAGATAGATAGATAGAAATCGCTTTAAAAATATCGATAAATCGATATTTTACAAGTTTTTTATGCACTTTTTTTCGGATGTCTGTTTGTCATTCTGGTTCAAAAGTTGTGATCTATTTTTCAAACACTTGCGGGCATCTGCATGAGTTGAAATTTAGCATACGAGTATAAATTCGGTGACAATGCAATAATATAGTTCCTTAGAGGTATGTATGCCAACACTACATCTGTTTACTGCATTGTACTAACCTAAAGCGAAATCGAAACATAAATAACTCGCAATTTAAAACGTCGATGTGTTGCCTATAATAACACCGATATATCGTTTTCACCCTTAGTGCTGAATTCCATGTCGCTGCACGCTACACGTTCCTCTGTGAAGAAGCGCGCACGCTGACAGATCTAAAATATTTGTCAATCTACCTATTTTTCTATTTATCCGTACAGGAAAGATGAAGAGACATACGAATAAAGAAAGCCGCAAGAATCGATTCTCTATTAAATATAATAATTGACTGATTCTCGAATAATCGATTTGAAGACAATTCTTATTAATTTGCCAATTGAATGAGATTTTTTTTGGATTCCTTCTTTTTTATAATTTCTTAATACGTTCAATTTAGAGATTATTAAAAAGACAACTGACTTTAAATGAACTCATGTTAAGAACGAATTTTTTTTTAACAAATAATTTGTTTTGCCGCTTTTTTATTTTATGATAGAATTGTAAATCGATCCAGTTAAACGACTTTCGGTATCCATCTTCTAAATCAATTAAGTGGTTCAGATCGATCTAAAAAATCAATTTTTTGGCATGAAAATATCAATTGTTCGATTAATAATTTTGAAATAGACATGCCTAGCACGAACAGATTGACGGCAGCGTAACGCTACTATGGTACATTCCAATAAAAAAAATCGATTTCTTGCTAACAGCATTTTCATTTCGATGACTTCGGAAATACTGCCTTCATATTATACTTGTTATAGATTGCAATCACAACTAAAACATGTAAAAATGCTGATGGTTTGTTCACAAAGTTTTAAAGTTTACTAAATAAAGATGAACGTGACAGCACATTTTCTCGCAAACGGTACGATACGATAACATAAGTCGTTTTGTGCTAAGCCCTGTGGTCTCCCTAAATATTCGTTTGAGCACACAACTATTTTTCGGATTTACTTACGATATAACAGTTGTTCCGACTCTGAGTGTTTTTTATGTCCGATGTTTTATTGTGTGTAAGGTCCCCCGAAAACGAAGGAATTATTCTTTATGCGGGAGTTGACTTTTTTAGAATAAAATAACAAAAAACTTAATTATAGTAATCATGTAATTTTGATAACTGATTTAAATTAAATTAATTTAATTTAAATTAATGAATTATAGTAATCATGTAATTTTGATGCCATCAGCGTACATCACTCACACACACACCTTATCTGGAGATATTCCTCCCATAAGGCTATGTGCTTTACCTATATAATCTCGCACCCCCCCCCCCCCCATTTTAGAGTCTGGAACGAAGGGCAGTACTAATGCGTGGTAAACAATCATAACCTACCCCAGTGTTATTACTATACCACTATTATTAATTCAATTTAAATTTCGAAACTATCCTGGAATCATTTCCATGTTCTGAGTGTGCGCCGACAAATAAATCCTTGGCTACATAAATATTTATGTATTACTTAACGATTCGTTCTTGCGCAATAACGCCCGCGAACGTTCGTTTTGGCAATACGATTGGACCACTCCTGAACCAATTACATTACTGATACTAAAAATACACTCCTAATTTAGTAATAACTTAAGAAGCGAATAAGTTACAGTCAACTAAACCGAACCATGGGTTACAACTGTATCATATTGGGAATCCTATTCATAACTGAATTATTTCATACCATGAAATTTTCATTTCATACCACACTTCCTTTGCTGCTTTGTATGTGACTGTATTTATAAGTAAAAACAAAAATTGCAATGGGTAACTTTCTCGTTAGTTCTAGATGTCCAACCGTGAGAATTGAGTGTTACTCAACTTATTAATATGTATCCCCCATTAATAATAAATAAATAATATCAAGTTCCTTAGGACTTAGATTATTGCTGATACTACATAATATTTATCATACCTGTGATAAGAATATACTTTTGATTATTCTTGTTTAAGATAATCCATACTTTCAAATACTGTAACTCAATATTTCATCCACCGTAGCTTGTCATCATAATATCATTAAATTTTCAAATGGATATTATTATCAAGTCATTTGCATGACTTTATTTTCTTTTTATATATAGATACCTATTTATAAGATACATGTAACATGTGGATGTAATAATTTAAGTATGACAATACCAAAATTGCAAATTTTTGTATGATATCTCAATCCAATATTTTTTACTGAAACACCTTTAAATAAATTACTACATATATAGTGCTCTAAAACCAACTTGTTACTTTGATGGTAGCAGTTTGTGCTTGTGTTATCATAACTATACCAGAAAACATCACTGGTGTTCAAAATAACTGTACACATTCCAAACTAATTACAACACTATTTTTTTTAGTTATTAATTTCTTGAATAATCTTATTTAATTACATATTATTTATTGATTATCATATGATCAAACAAAAATACAGTAAAAACATCTAATTCTCCAAATCATGAATTGATGTATAGCTTTCCATTGTGTGTGCCTCAAATTTCTAATATTATTAAGTACACTATAATTGATGCAGGAAATAATCAAGAACCCAAAACCATTGAACTCATTACATGATAGAAAACTGAATAGGTACTAATAAATTTTCTATTAGTTTATTTATTATGACTGTAAGGTCCAGCGTGTTAGCATTAAGTTTTTATTTTTATTTTTAATTTTTTTTTTTTTTTTTTTTTGATAAAAATAGCTATAAATTATATTTCAAATTATTAAACAATAGTGTTTCTAATAATAATATTTCTATACATAATGTTAAACATATGTAGGACAAGATTCACTTGTCTGAAGTGCAAGTACTTGCACAAAAACCAATAAAATTATGTTTGTCGTTGAAGGCATTATTAGTGTCATAGATACATACCACCGTCAGTGAATACCTTTAGCCTTCAATATTATGGCTTCTTTGTAAAACCCATGTTGTATTCCTGATAGTTTTTCTGAATTTTTCAGCAACTTAAAAACCAAGTCCTTGTGTAAAATGCCTATCATGCTTTTTGTACCTCACTTTCTTTGGTAGGAGATTTCCAATGTCCAACGTGATGTTGTTTTTGGTGAACTGATAGGTACACTGTGACTTAATATTTCCATACCCAGGATGAGGATTGTTGTTCTATATTGGTTACAACGGTGGTCGTTTTATGAAATTTTAACTACTGGCTATGACTAGCTAATTAATAATTCCATATTGATAATCCACTATATTAACACTCCTTTTATGCAAAATATATACTGCTGACCTTAAAGGTTCTTATCTCAATAAAGGTTTCATGACTGTATTGTTAGGATTAATCTTTTCTGGCTACCCTGCAAGGAGTCTAGGTTGATAATATTGATAGATAATTATTAGTTCTATGTTAACTGGATAGACCAGGTATTTTATATTATCTTTTAAGTATCTTTGTGCATAACACAAATTATCCCACAACCTGCCTGCCGCAGCATCGGTAGGATAAGATATTATATTTGGAATGTATCCACAGTCCTGTTGCTTGTCAGTTACAACAGGCATTGCCATTAGTATATTACTTTGGCTTATTTGGTTATAAACCCTGTTCAGGAATAAGTATTGATGGATTTAACTTTTTTAATACAAGTACTCATAATTTTGCACAATTCTTTGTGTAATAAGCTCCAGTTTGGGCTATTTCAGTATTATTATACAAGTATGTCTAATAATGAAATCAATAAAAACACTATGTTTCTGCAAAGGAGTGACTTTTGTTATTAATAATGTATTGTTATACATAAACAATGTCACTTTAATTACCCTTTCAGTAAGTCTCCTTTTGGAGATATAATATGACAAATTGCTTATAGTTTATAGCAATAGTCTTTGTATTTACTGTTTTAGGCATGTTTAAGGTATGTATTTTAGGTAACATTTTTGATTCTTACCATTGTAGAAATGTGAACTGCACAGGAACACCTCATGGATGAAACCTATGAGTAGTATGACCTTCAGCACATATCTCGTATGGGCCCCAAGTCTTGCGGATCACGCCGATGTATCTCGTACACCACTCGTGTCCTTGAATTATCGTCAAGTCTTGCGGACCACGTCGATGTATCTCGTACATCACCCGTGTCCTTAAAATGCCATCGATCCTGAACAATCATCATAATTGATGAACGTCCCCCTAATTTCTCTTATTGGAGGTATAACATTGCCAATTTATAGACGGTTAATAATCGTTTTCAGGTATATTTCGTGTTAAACTGTTTGTACACGAATAGGGACATAGACTTTATAAGTTTACTTTTCGGACGACGAAGCTTTCCCAAATTTTAATATGACGAAACTCACGTCTCCAAATATTAGATATTATATAAATAAACAAGTTAAGCTGAAAAACACCACAAATAAACAACTATCGGTTGATCTTTTTAGAATGTCCTTCTTTGCCAGGACGTAAACTTTTCTAAATTTGCCTATACGATGTTTTAAATTTATTTCACAAGGTCACTTGAGTATATTACAACCTTTTTGTTATATAATTTCAGTGCCATAACAAGTTATTAAATTAAATGTCGACCAAAAACTTTATTACAAAGCGTCGGCTGCCGCGCTTTCAAAAGAATGCTTGCAGAGGTTATGTCCACAGATACCATAGAGGCGGCGTTGACTTTTCAATTGGCTAAATGAAGCGCGGTTGCCAAGCGACTCGAGAGAGCTGCTAATATAGTTTATATCGAGAACAAAGGACACAGTATAATAATTGAATTGTTGGACCTGTTGCAACTCTGTACTCTCTGCCTACCCCGCAAGTAGTCCGGTGTGATGATTACAAAGATAGAATAATAGCTGTCTTGTGATTGTTGTAATATTTTTTGTTGCTTTAATTTATAATGTTTGTTTCTTTAAATATTCTAGAATTTGTTATTAATTAAGATACTTATACAGAATTTTATTATAATGTGAGGCTTTCATATTAAAAAAAATCACCATGTTATAATGTTGTGGTAACTCCAAAACATAAGAATATATGTTAGATATTAAGTTTAAATTACAATGAGGGAATGGTGTTTATATAAATAAATTTCCTTTAAAAAGCATTAGAATAAAAACATTTGATGAAATCTAAACTTTTGAGTAGGTATGTTTAATGTTTACCAGTACAAATTATTATGTTAATTTTATTTAATAATTATAAAAAATAGACCATCTATTTTATAATTATTCTTTTTGGCCTTTTTTACTGTAACTTTGTTTTATTACTACACGCCTGAGCAAAGGCCTTTATATTCACAACTGTCGATCTATTGCCATTTCGGACCACAAAGTACTCGCAAAGGCAATTTTATAATTACACTACAAGAAACGCGGCTAATTATATCATGAATACATTAAAAATAACCAAAATTTTAATTCTTTATTGTACACACAGAAAATGTTACAAAATAAAAATAATAATAAAATAAAATGTACAAAGGCGAGCTTAACTCAAAATTGAGTTCTCTGACAGCAAACCTTTGAGTGACAAAGAGACAAAACATTAAAACAAGGATAGAAATGAGTGTACAACACGAAGGGAATAGTTTTAGATAATAAAATGATAGAATACATATAGATAGAATATACACCTATAAATATACTACACACTATACGAAAACATAAAATATACTACTTGATATAATACATACATACATATAACTTACATAGATAGGATTTTTTTTTTTTCTTTTTTATTTTTTTTTATAAAACGTAGCCCCACACTAGGATTTATTCCTGTGTCGTGGGTGCGTTTACAAACATGAAAATTCACAAACAAATACCCAGACCGGAACAAATAATTGTGGATCACACAAAGATTTGTCCCGTGCGGGAATCGAACCCGCGACTATTCGACACAGTGGGCGGAGCAGCTCAAGCTCTTAACCACTGCGCTAAATCGTCCGTCAACTATGGAAATGGTCTTTAATTCTTTTCTTGAAAATCTGCGGAGTGTAACTATCGCGTATGGAGTGTGGAAGAGAATTCCACAAGCACACTGCACGTACAGTGAATGAGCTATGATACCGGCTCGATGTATGCCGAGGAGTACTAAGAAGAAGAGAAGATAAAGAGCGACAGGGTTTTTCCCTGGGAACCAAATACTCAAAGCGTTCCCGAAGATATGCAGGGGAGTTAGGATTGTGAAGCACAGAGAAAAGTAAAGAAAGAATGTGAGTATCCCGACGCTGCCGAATAGGGAGCCACTTCAATTTAGTCCGAAAATCTGACACATGATCATACTTTCGAAGGCCAAAAATGAAGCGAATGCACAAGTTTTGCAGACGCTTAAGTTTATTGAGAAGTTCTTCAGTTGCATCAAGAAAACTAACATCAGCATAGTCGAGTAGTGGTAAAAGAAGAGATTGGGCGAGAGTAACTTTAGTTTTAAATGGTAGGAACTTCTGGAGCCGTTTGAGAGATTGGAATGAGTAATAGATTCTCCTGCTTACTTCCGCAATGTGTACATTCCAGGACAGATTGCAGTCTATGTAGACACCCAAGTTTTTGGCGCTACTCGAAAACGGTATCGGAATGGAGTCATAGACAACTTGTGGAAGAGACTGGTGATTTAGAAGATTGTAAAAGTGTCTGCCACCAGTAATGAGAGCTTGCGATTTTGCTGGGTTGACCAGGAGACCAAAAGTTTTTGCCCAATTATTAATATTTTAAAGATCATTATTGATGGCAGCAATAGCAGCATAGTAATCGTCAACTTTGAAATGACGATAAAGTTGCAAATCGTCTGCATAGAGATGATAATGTGAAGAAATAACATTAGTGAGTGTGTTAATAAAAACCGAAAAAAGTAAAGGAGAGAGTACGCCACCTTGCGGGACACCTGCAGTCAGATTACACCACTCGGAGGAGAACTCATCGGAGCGAACCGACTGCGAGCGACCGCGAAGATATGAGTTGAACCAATCAGTTACAGAAGGAGAGACATTTAGAGAGGAAATAATTCCCAAGAGAATGTCAAAATCAACAGAATTAAAGGCACTGCTAAAGTCTAACAGAACTAACACAGTAAGAAGTTTATTCTCCATGGCCAGACGTATGTCGTCAGTTATTTTAACTAACGCTGTTACCGTGCTATGGCCAGGACGAAATCCTGATTGGTAGGGACTTAGCAGGTCATTAATGAGAAGATAGTGAGATAGTTGATTTTGAACAACACTCTCGAGAACCTTAGACAGAATTGGGAGTATGGATATAGAACGAAAATGGGAAACTGAAGATGGATTCGAAACTTTGGGAAGCGGTAAGACATGAGCCTTCTTCCAGGCTGAGGGAAAGGTGCAAGATTGCAGAGAAAAGTTAATAATGTGATGTACTACAGGAATAAGATCATCTAAGATGGGACGAAGCATTTGAATTTGAAGACCGTCATCACCCACCGCCTTTGTGGAAATAGATAGTATTGATTTTTTTATCTCCCCTTCTGTAACCTGGTGAAAAGAGAAAGAAGTACATCTTGGCAACGAAAGATTAGATAACCTGTTAAGAGTAGCAGATTTAAGGTTGTCATCCAGAGTGACTGGTGACTTGGAGAAATACAAAAAATAATTGTGTTAAGGTCTATATCGGGGATACCATCACAAGATGCCTTCCCGATGCCAAGAGACTTAAGAAATTGCCATACTTGTGTTGTATTTAAATTTTCGATTGAGTCATGGATATGGCGTCTCTTAGCATCTCTACACAAACGGTTGCAACGATTCCGCAGTTTTTTATATAGAGACCAGTTCTCTTCTGTAGGATTTTTTTTGCAACGTTTCTTAACTTTGCCTCTTTTTGACATTTCTCTTTTAATATTATTGGATAACCAGGGTGCAGGGAGGTGCTTTATTTTTACTTTTTTTAAAGGAGCATGTTTATTATATGTATCAAGAACAATCTTGTTGAATGCAGACACTTTCTCGTCGAGGTTATTGTAGCTGTACACAGGAGACCAGTCAATGCGGGCCACATCCTCCCTTAAACGTTCCAAATTAATGCTCTTAAAACTACGAAGTGAGAGAAATTTGTATTCACGTTTAGGGGCACGAATTTTGTAGGATAAGAAAATAAGATCGTGATAAGAGAAGGCGGCCGTAAGTTGCCCATGCGTAGCTACCCTGCTAGGGTCAGAAACCAGAATTAAGTCTAGTAGAGACGAAGTACAATGGGGGGCATGATGAGTAGCATTAAGCTGAAGGATGTGCATATTGACAGAAGGGACAAGGGATCGAAGTTTGCGGCTACGCGCATTATCCTTGAGCAAGCAAGTATTGAAGTCTCCAAGGATAATAAAGTGGTCATATATAGGACAAAGATATTCTAACTTGGATTCAAATGAAGAGAAGTAATCAATTTGATTAGAGGGACTATAATAGACACCTATAAGAAGTTGTATATGATTAAAAGTTATTTCAATAAATAGGTGTTCAGCAAAGTTAGAATAATCGCTTGGAAACTGATCAATAACTTTGTAGTCAATATCTCCACGGAGATAAATAGCAACCCCACCACATCCCTTGCCTGTTCTGTCATTACGCACTAATTTATAGCCGGGCAAAGAGTATTGTGTGGAAGGAAGAACAGGCTTGAAAAAAGTTTCAGATACAAAGACAGCATGAATAAAATCAGCATCGAAAGAAGATAATAAGTCTGAGTAATGTGCAGGGACGCTTTGAGCATTTATGTGGACTGCATTAAAAAAGTTTCTGAAGCCAGAGAAAGTATGTATAAGTTGATCACGCAAGTGGACAGAAATATCACCGAACGCACTAGCATAACTCTCATCAGATGTAAAAGAAGAAGAACAAGATACGAAACTGTCGTCAAAATTATCACACATATTGAAAATAGTACAAATATATAACCTAATATAAATATAATATGATTAACTAATAATAATATACTAAAAATATATAACATAAATATAAATATATAAATTTACAAACATATTTGTCCTCGATGCACTCGCTAGTTTACCTGCAAGTTGACAAAATAACTTATATCCAAGGTCGCAATTTATACCTATTTCAGAACGAACACTCGAATGTCAATGTCACACGAAATGTTTTGTTTGTATTAATGACGTTTTCATTCTGTGTAGTGAGTGAGCAAACAAATTGAGAAATATATTAGTAGGTAGCAAGTAACAAAACAGAAAATATCCATCGAGTGACCGTCAAGAGAAAAACAAATAAAAAAATAAAAGTAAATAACAAAAAGATATCAAATATAAATATGCGCAACAAAATACGGGTACCATTACTTGGCCTGTTTTCGTGACTTTTTATCAGGTGCCGGTTTAGACTTTGCAGTTGTGCCCACATTCACAGCAGAATCCGGGAACTGCGCTACTAGTTTCCGCAGTTCGGCTGCGGACTCAATCTTCCGTCGCGACTCATCAGGAAGCTGAATGATAATTTTACCTTCGGAGGTCCAGCACTGTTTCACTCCAAAGTGTTTGCGAGCTTCCATAAAAGTGTTATGCCTAGGTTTTGTGAGAAACTCCGAAAATACCAGGCTAGAACCTTTTAATTTGGCTTTGTTACGCCAAGCCTCGCTGCGTGAAATTTGGCTCTTAAATCGTATTAGCAGTGGACGAGGCTTGCTTGAGTTGTTACCGAGGCGATGGCAGGCTGTAATATCTGAAGAGGTGATATTTGTCAAGTATAACCTCTTTGTTAGTGTTGTAACAGCCAGGGATGTTGGGTGTTCATTCTTCTGCTCAGGATGACCATGAAGGAGCAGGACCTTCTTGCGTGACGCCATTTCGAGCCTATCCAGACCCACTATTAAAAGCTCCATTTTGGACTTAAGTGCACTCACCGTCTTCCAAATAAGGCACTTAAATTCTGTGAACTCCCGTGAGAGACTGGCGATGGTCTTGTGGGCTGTGTCATTACTACTGAAGTTCCTGAGGTCATCTTCGTACTGATCCATCCGCGATGTAAAAGTGGCAGAAAGGTCCTCCATACAGCTTGATAACTTTGCGTAAAGGTTCATGATGAAAAGTATGAAACAAAGGATCCGGACCCGGATCCGATCGCGGATCCGGATCCGGGTCCGCGATGTAAAAGTGAGAAACAAAGGAGAATTAATAGTGTGACTGTGTGCACCAGAGGACAAACTAAATTCTTAGTGCATATGCAACATGTAAATAATAAATATAATGATTTTAAATTAAAATATTTGAGAGAGCTCAAAAATTTCGTGTTCACTCTAGACTACCCTCACCAATTCGACTAATACACACTGAACAACTCATGTTTAGTATTAGTTTAAACTAAAGTCGACAGCATTAAAGAAAGAAAACTCCACAATCACAAAATATCACAAATTAAATTTGAAACGATAATACCGACGACGTCCTCTGAGGTGTCGTTGAAATTATGGTATAAGTGTCGTTTAGATCGTTGTCAAATTCGAATATTCGTAACTGACATTTACTACTAAGAGTAGGGTTACAGACGATAATGTCGAATATTGTATCGTTCGTTCAATCATCGTTTCGATAGTGAAAACGACGTAACTAAGTGTAGGATTCGACACGACATATGCCGCGATGTATCGATTATCGATTTTGCGAGTAGACCTTCAGCACAAAACCTTACCTCCAAACATGACCTTCATATTGCTGTTGTTTATAATTCTCCTAACTCACTTATTCCTACTAGAGCACAAAATTTGTTAGATTTATTATACCGAATTTTTGACAATCATCCTGACGAAAATTTTATAATTGCGGGTGACTTCAACTTGCCTTGCATAGATTGAAAATCGGGTGAGCCCATAGTCCTAAAGAAGGGCCCCGCTGAAGTTCAATTCACAGCGTTAAGATTTATAGCACTGTCCTCTTTTTTGGGTCTTCAGCAGTACAATGAGGAAGTAAATAAAAGTCAAAATATTTTAGATTTGATATTTTTAGACTCTCCAGTTTTAATACAAAAATCTCAGCTATCATTGGTAAAAGAAGATGCTTATCATCCCTCTCTAGATATTTAAGCTACTGACTTTTTGACTTCGGCACTCAAACCTCAATGTCGTTCAAAATATCAATACAGACTTACAGACTATGAGTAAATTGCTTCGTAATTACGACTGGTCATTTATAACTGAAAAAAGTGATATCGAAGAAGTAGTTTCTCTCTTTTATACAATTTAATATGACCTTATACACGAGAATACTCTTTAGGTTCGCTGTTCTGGCACATGTATTTATCCGGTTTGGTATAGTAAAGTTTTAATCCAACTAATTGAAGAGAAATATAAGATACACAGCAATTGGAAACGTTACAAAATCCTGTTGACTATGCTGCTTTTGCGGAACTAAGAACTAGACAGAAGAAATTACAAGTTGAATGTTATTCATACGTTAATGACCGTCAACAAAAAATTAAGACACAACCGAGATTTTTCTGGTCTTATATAAAATCCAAGAGGACCACCAATTCTAACTACTTTCAACAGATGACATATGGTGATTCCCCATTGAAGACTTCTTTGAAGAAAATTTCACACAACCAGCTGCTCATTACTCCGATAATTTATATGATCATTTACACGTTGATAAATCTAACTTAAATGCTATTAGCGATATTAGAACACATAATGAGGAAATACTTAAATTAATTCGAAATATTGATATGTCAAAAGGTGCTGGCAGTGATGGTATTCCGCCAATATTTTTTGTCCAATGTGCAGAATCACTGACCCTACCCGTTTCATTAATTTTTAATAGATTCTACAGGACGGATATTTTCCGAATATCTGGAGAAAATCCTACATTGTACCAATACATAAAAAGGGTCTTAAAACTTCAATTGAAAATTATCGTCCCATATCAATTCTAAATGTACTTAATAATCTATTTGAGAGATTAGTTCACATGCGTATATACCCAATAATATCTGCATCAATTCCAATTGTGTGTGTGTGTAAATGATGTACGCTGTTGGCCGCGAGGCCTTTACAGCTTCACCGGACTTAAAGGCGAGCGTGCAACCACTACGCTCTAGCCAGCCAGAAGGGCAAGAGGCGACATACTCGAGGGCGCCTCGAAGAGGTGCCCTCGGTTGGGACAGTCGCTGTAGGGGGACGGGTGCACTACTAAGTGCACCGGTCAACCGCCGGCTATGGGAGGGGATCTACTACTACGTCGTCGTCGTCGCCCGTATTCTAAACGGAAACAAGGGATGACAAAGCATCGGGGGGGTCGGTGAGAACATGTCGCGGCCGGCGGTGGCGGCAGGGGTCGGGGGGGAGATCGTAGTCGGCGGTGGCTACGATTAACGGATTCGCATGGGTAGATGCGTTCGCGAAGTGACGTGTTGACGCCTTTTTAATAAAGGCGCGAATAGGTTCGAGACCTAGATCGGAGTGGAGGTCGACGTTCCGTACGAACCAGGGGGCTCCTACGGCTTTACGGAGGAAGCGGTTTTAAACCACTTGGAGTTTATCGATGTGAGAGGGGGCCGAATGCCCGAACACAACACACGCATAAGTCACGATGGGTCGAACGCAAGTTTTGTAAAGTGTCACCTTATTTCTAAGGGACATTTTACTCCGCTTGCAGATTAACGAATGGAGACGACCGAGCACAAAGGATGCTCGGTGACGGACCCGCTTGATGTGCGGGCCGAAGGACATGGTGCTGTTTAGGGTGACCCCTAGATATTTGACCTCTTTGACCCAGGGAATGGGTCGGTCGAACATGGTCACTTGACCGAGATTACTTCTAGGGCGGCGCAGGGAGTGGCGCGGGGTGGCACCTCTGGAGAAGAACACCGCAGCGCTCTTGTCCGGGTTCACCTCAATACGCCACTTCCTGAACAAATTCCCTGGGGAATTGGCAGATGCTTGAAGGTTTCTGGTAATGAAACCTTTATTCCTATGCGAGACGTAGAGAGCGGTATCATCCGCGAACAGGGCTAGATGCGCCTTACTCGAACGAGGAATGTCGTTCGTGTAAAAGCCTTTAGCCAAACAGGAGCGGAGAGAGAACTGAGCCCTGTGGGACCCCAGCACTGATGGAATGGGAAGTGGAGCGCGTCATTTCGACGCGATAACGGAAGGCGCGATTCGACAAGAAGTCTCGTCAGATGAGCACGAGTCTGTCCGGCACACCCAATTGGTTTGTGCCAGACTTTGTAGAATGCCTTAGCGACATCTAGGAAGAGGGCGCCCGTGTAGATGGGTTTGGGTCTATTGAGCCCGGAGAGGATGTGCTCCGTGATGCGGTGCACTTGGTGGACACAAGAGTGTTTGGCTCGAAAGCCGAACTGCTCGTCGATAAGGATACCCCTGGACCGTACGAAGTCTTTGAGCCTCGCCAGAAGGAGGCGCTCGTATATCTTGGCGTCTTGGAGTTGAGGAGACTGATAGGGCGGTAGCTCGCGGGGAGATTGCGAGGTTTGCCGGGCTTGGGAATGCCTATGACGTCCGCCTCCTTCCACTTAGCGGAGAAGGTGCAGTTCGTCATGGCGGCGTTCAATATGGCCACTAAGAGGCAGATGAGTTGGGCGGGCAGGCATTTCAGAACGCGATTCGAAATGCCGTCAGGGCCGGGGGCTTTTTTAGATTTGAGACCCACAATCAGATCTTTGACCTCCGTTTGCGTGATAGGAGGCAAGGAATCGACGGGGGGGAGGGATGCCCTGCACTCGACTTCCCTGTCGACCGCGTCGACGTGGGACTGGTCGACGGACTGAGAGCTGGGGGTGCACTGGCTCTCGAGGGAGTCGGCGAGAAGCTCGGCCTTTTCGTCGTCGTCGAAGGCTGGGGGTGCGCCTGAAGGGCGGGACAGCGGGGGCATGTCAGTCGTGGAGTCGGATTTGAGGCTACGCGCCAGCTGCCAGTAGGCCAGATGCGATGGCGCGATGCCCTCTAGGAAGTCACCCCACCGTTCCTCCCGGACCTCCGCGACACGACGCCTAACCTCTCGTTGTAAAGCGCGCATCCGGGCCCGATTGGCTTCGGTGGGGTAGGAGTCGTACGCTCGGATAGAAGCATTCTTGGAACGAATGAGATCCCTAACATCGTCCGGCAGTCGAAAGTGGTTGAGGTAGAGATCTTCCACCTCGACTTGCTTGGACGATCGACTGACAGCCGATCGGATGTGATCGGTGAAGGCATCTACGGCCTGATCGGTGTCCTGAGGGGACGGGATGGAGTCCGAGCTGAGAGGGAGGGGGGAGGGTTGGCATCCGCCAAGGTCGTGCTTAGCGCATGCCAATCCACCACCGTCTTTTTAGGTCACTGAGGGGCGGAAGGGGGGGAACCGAGTCTCATGACTACAGGTCGATGGTCAGAGTCGAGTTCCTGGACTACTTCCAAGGAGTACAGCCGTAGGGTGACATCGGGTCGGTGGTTGGGATTGATAGGATAGTGGGTAGGGTGCATAGGTGCGATGACGTCAAAGTCGAGAACGTCGACCAGGGCGTCAAGGCTCCTACCGTTAGGGGAAGTGGTGAGACCGTTCCAGGCCACGTGCTTACTGTTGAAGTCGCCTGCCAGAATGACGGCGCTTCCCAGATTGAGGAGTGCTTCAAAGTCACTCCTGAGAACGGATTTAGTGGGGGAAAGGTATACAGAGGCGATCACGATGGGCTGGTGCCCCGTGAGAGAGACGCGACAGACCGAGGCTTCGATGTTGGTGAGCGCGGGGGGATCGAGAGGGATGCAGTGAAGGGACCTTCTGTAGTAAATGAGAGTACCGCCTCCGCGGGAGCCGATTCTGTCATTACGCACGAGGTTATAGTTTGCGATCCTAGGATCGCGTTGTGCGGGCTTGAGGAAGGTTTCCTGCACAAGGAGGATATCAAGTTGGTGATCTCGGAGGAAATCAGCAATCTGATCTCGCTGGGAGCGAAGGCCATCGGCGTTAAAGAACGCCAGGGATAGGTTGTGGGGCTTATGGCAGGGAGGTCGTAAATCCATTATTGGGTGCGGGGGGGTTGGGTTCTAAGGGACGCCAGGACGTCATAGACGTCCCTGTATTCCGCGGCCAGGAGAACCTGGTCCGCCAAGTTGGAGCCAAGGCGCCAAGCGGCGCGGAGTTGGAGGGCGAGTTCGCGGACTCTGGGGAATAGTGCGGGGCTTATCACCGCCGAGTCGCTCATAATGAGGTTGACGTCGTGACTTACGTTAGTGGGCGGAGGGGGACAAGCCGCCGCCGGCGGGATCGCCGGCGCGCGCTTTGGAGGGCGGGCAGGGCCCACTGACGGGTGGGAGGCCGCGGTGTAGGGCAGCGGCTTCACCCACGCGTTGGCGCCAAGAGACGGCCTGAGCGGCGGGGGAGGGGGGTCAGCTTCTGTGGCGCGGGAGCGCGGAGAGCTGTGGTCGCTGGCGCTGAAGGCACCGGACGGGGGTGCGCTGAGGGTGCAGAGGGGGGGGCAACCGCGCGGGGGCGGCGGCGGCCGCCGCGCCTCGCCCGGCCGCGCTTCCCCTTCGGGGCCTTGGGGCAACCGCGATAGTTCGCGGTGTGCCCTTTGGTGCCGCAGAGGACGCAGCTGGGGGGCTCGGCCGCCGTCTCCTTCGAACGGGCGCACTGGGACGTCGCGTGGTCCCCGATGCACTTCACGCATCGAGGGCGCGCGTGACAATTACGGGCAGAGTGCCCGTATAGCTGGCAGTTGTGGCACTGCCCGGGCGTGCCACGTTTGTGGGGAGCCTCCTCGGAGAGGCCAGAAATGTGGCACACGGCCTTCAGGTCGAAGACCCTACGGCCGGACTCGGTGCGGTCGAGGACGACCAGCACCATTTCGTATGCCTCCTTGGAGCGCCCATTGACCATTCTGTGCACCTGGCGCACAGGAAGGTCCTGGGACTGGAGGTCGGCCTTGATTACGGCGGTGTCCAGCTCCCTAGGGACACCGCGGATTACTACCCTGAGCTCCCTTTCCTCCTCCAGGGTGTACGTGTGATATGCGATCTTGTTCGATCGCAGGAACGCCGATAGCCGTCGGTGGTCGTCCGAGGACGCCACCTTGACGGCTATGTCTTGCGCGGTGGAACGCGCGTGCGTGTAATTAATTTGGCGATTGTAGATCGCCTTAGAGATGCGCTCCCAGGCGCTCTTGTCCTGAATGACAAGCGGCGGGGGGTGATGTTCGGACGTGCGGGGCGCGCGAGGGGGGAGGCCCTCGCGGCCGCGTTGGGAGACGGCCGGGGGCCGGAGGGGCCGGGAGAACCGGAGACGTTCCCGGCCTTCTGGATCTTGGGAGGTGGCGAGTCGCGCGGTTTACGCGCCCGCTTTCCATTCGAAATGGGAATGAAGTCGTCCTCCAAGGAGAACGACGGGGACGGGGACCGGGCGGGGGCGGCGCGTCTCGCGGACGCGCGCTCGACCTCCATGTCCGAGTCCGAGAGAGGCTCGGACCCGCATGGCGAGACGGGGCGTTCGGCGGGGGTCTGGGGCGGTGCAACTAAATCCGTTCTCGGCGCGGCGAACGGAGTCGCGGGGCGCGCAGAAGGCGCGGGGTGCGCGGGGGCGGGGGCCGACGCGCGCGCGGGCGACGCGTCGGGCGAGGCGGGCGAGTACGACGCCCTGAATTCCCGGACTATGTCCGGGCAATTCAGCACGATGTACCTTGTTAGATCCCGGACAAAATCGGGAGGGAAGTCGTCAGCCATTTCCATAGGGGAAATGGCACCAAACCCTAACTGCTCCGGGGAAATCAAGAGCCCTGACCAGGGAAACCCCCAGGCCAGAGCTCAAGCCCTTCCGAGATGGCCGCCCTCTGAAGGAGGGAGGCGAGCGCTCGGGTCCCGCTCAAGCCGTATGTAAATTCGCACGATAATATTTTTTAAATTAAAGTTGACTTCATTTGACTAAATTCATATATTGCCACATTTGAAAAAATAATTGTTTATAGTAGAAACTAATAAACATTTGTAAATAAACGTTTAGTTAAAGACTATTAATTTATAAAAACTCTCGTAATGTTTTACTTTCAAATAGTTGAAATAATTTCTAATTGGTTAATATAAAAAAATATACACAACGTATTTTAAATATTTTATGGAATTGATTGAAAAGAAATGTAGTGGCAATACTTCGTAATAAAGACATTTGCGTTGACAATTTATTGACAACTTCAACTTACCAAAATATTTTATGGTATTCTTTTTCTTCCTGGTTGTTTGATTTGTTTTTAGTTTTAAACCTGGCAGCTACTCGATTTTATCGTAAGAAAATGATAATTTCTTTCCCTAAACGGACTCCGATCGTACATCAAGAAATTGTATAGATACGCTTCGCTTGGAGGCGGAAAGTATATTATCTATTAGACATAGGTAACTCAGCGAAATTCCTTGGGTTAACTCAGTAACTCAGGCGCAGTTTAGTGCGCCGGCTCATTGGGTTGACTCAAAATTGCGCCATGGCGCAACAAAATGGAACACGCCAAGTGAGCAGCGAAACACGCGCCATCTGCACGCCACGCTCACAGGTTCTTAGCACAAACAGCACACAGTGTGCGAACTGCGTTGGCTCATTGTTCACTCAGCGAGTGAGTGAGAGAATGAATGAGATCGATCGTTTTGACACTTAACAACTCAACGCCTTAACACCTTTCGAATTTCCCAGTCCTGCGCTGTGCGCTAACACATTTTGAAGAAGTAAGTTAACACATCCGGCGCAGTGAACTGAGTTGGCGCAATTGCTTGGCGTAGCGCAGTGTTACACATGTCTATTATCTATGGGTGCGACAGACCTACACGCATTATGTGCGTGCAAATGTTATATTGGAGTCAATAATGCTCAGCGATATAAGTCTTGGATCAAAACACAAGAACACGCTCTACAACTAGACTCTTAGCTATTGTATGTGACGAAGAATACATATTTATAAAATAAATCTTCATAACCATTTTTATTTTTTACCAGTTTTATTTTAATGCAGTGTATGGGTGGTCACTAGGTGATAACAAAAATAATGAATCAACTAATTCTGTCCCACTTCTAGGCAAATGTCTCACAAATCGAGATGAGAAATAGATCATAGTCCACCACCTTTACATAATTCATATAAAAGTAAGTAGATACTTAAACGTAGTGTCTACTGTTATAATTTCTAATGGTTGCAACCCCTTTTTAGAAGACTCGTAAATTCAAATCACCAATGACCTACTGCTAACTACCTATTAGGAGGTAATTTCATTAAGTTCATATTGATATAACCTCAAAACATGAAAAAGTATGGCTGCATTAAGTTAAATGGGTACTATTATATTTTTGACTGCCTCGTTGGTCTGGTGGCAAAGCGCATCGCTTTGTGATCACGAGGTCCTGGGTTCAAATCCTAGGTCGGACAAATGTAGTTTTTCTAACGAAAAATTCCCAGTATGAGTCCGGAGTCTGGAATTGTGCCCGGTATATGGCAATAGGTTCGCCCCCTATTACATGGGACCTAACATCGTCGGCGAAACGTGGGTGTACTCAGTACAACTCTGCCACCCCCTCTAGGGAATATAGACGGTGGCGGTGCTATTATATTTTTTTATGGTTACCGCTGAGTGTTTTAGAAGCCTTAAAGTTATAAATAGCTCATGATTCCTAACTATTTAATATCTTGACATATAAATATGAATATATGGAATATCGACATAACCTTAAAACTAAAATGTTATTATCTTTTTTTTTCGTGGTCTCAAATAAAAATTCTCGGTTTTTATGTTTTAATAATGGAAACCCTATAGCACCCTATAGTTTTCGCATTTTTTCCTTCATAGACGCTTCAAATCGATATCAGGCAAAACCATGTATGGGAGTTCGCCATTGTCCTTTCGATCTGGCTGTTACTCTAAGGATTACCTGACACCATCTTATGACACTCGAAGATCGGCGAACTCTTGCTGGCCTTTATTCGCTATGCCACATGAGATTCCCCGCAAGTAACGTGTGACGTCATAACAAGCAGGGCCCTTATTCGCTATGACAATTTAAACACGAAACAAGACGTGTTATCAAACATACGTGTTATTGGCGTGGAATGGAATTCTGTATGCCACTGTCAGATTTGAAAACATGACAAGGCTCGTCACACGCCATGTTTCGAACTGTCAAAATAACACGCTCCGCGCTTGCGTGTTATTGAAAACATGTTAAAAACTGGCTAAGGTAATTCAATGTAAACAAACATTTTTAAATAGTTTTATTGCAATTTAAATGATATATTATGATCATCGCGTCGTCGTCGTAGTAATAAATTATTACTCATAACTAGTGACATTGGAAAATTGTGGTGGCTCATCTATTAAAGTGAACTTCTCAATTTTAACAATAGTGTACACATTTATCTTAAAAATATGGTGTTTTGTTTTAGTTTGTTGTCACAATGAACCGGACGAAAGCTTCTACAGCCCAATTAACATATTTACCCCCCACACATGGAATCTGGGTACATCAATTGTTCTCCTCAAGGAAGGTCATCGAGAAATGTGGAAAGACCTAACCTACCAATTAAATGCGTTAGGAGGCCCATTTAAAACTGTGATCATAAAAAACAGGTACGTATCTGCTAAAATAAATGTAACTTTTGTTATTTTATAAAGACAAATAATATGTGGTGTGCCACATTATTGATTTTGTGGTGAATTAAATATTTGTATCATTGATTTAATTATAGGGCATAGGTGAATGATGTTGACCTAAAATAACATAATAGGCTATTTTTCATTATCAATTTTCATTACAAGTAGAATGTAGGGTTATTGTAATGCATTTTCTATTAGTGAGTCTTAATTGTCCATCAAATAATGTGTTGCATATATTATGAAGCACTAATTTTGCATCTAAAAATCATATCTTTCATATGAAACTTCTTTTACAGAATTGCTGATGGTTGAGAAAATTAGAACACCCAAGTTGACCCATTCTTGTAGAGAAAGATGTGTGGTGATGTCATCTGTGGTGGGAATTTTTATACTAATGAATGAAAGAAAAATGTTTTTATTTCAATTTGTTTTTCAATTATAGCTGCATAATTATGGTGTGGTAACCTTGGTAGCAAAGTGGAACCATTACCGTGTGGTATACCAAACTATAATTTTGAATGTTTGTTGTTCAAATCAAATAAAATAGCATTTATTGTGGTCATAGGTTACAAAGATGGTATGTGTTGTTGTTCTGATGAGGACTTACAAGTTTCCATTTAACAATACCAAATGTCTTGCATGTGATTATTGATTTGTTATTCATAAATAAAACTTGTTGATTTACCAATTACTTTTGTTTCATTTATATACATACCTGCCCCGCAGGGGATCTGGCTTGATGATGTTTTTATTATTTTACTTTTTATTTTCTTTATTAATTCTTTGATTTAGATAGATACATGGATTATGTATCTATCTATGTATCTGTGTAGATAGATAGCTAATAAAGATAAATATACGTAGTAAATAAACTAAATAGAAAAGCATACCTTTTAATTCACTATATGTATATTTGCAAAACAAACTTTAAAATAAAAAATAAACACCGTCACGCCGGTATTCCCAGAGTGGGGGGCAGAAGGGCGTAGGGGCAACTAGGTTCAGGGAGGACCGGCCTCGGCTTGGGCTGTTACTATGGGGGAAGGCATACATTAGGTGTCTCGCCGCGTGCATCTCTGCAGAGATGCACTGGCCAGCGGACAAGGGATTCTTCCACGTCGCCGGCGAGGTTGGTGTCTAATTCTGTGTGTGATATCGGTATCTGATAGGAGGGAAGTAAGGGCATTGTAAGGGTTGCTGAGAATATGGCGCGGGCAGCAATAACGGCTGATAGGAGGCGAGTCAAGTGCGTAGGCGACAGCAGCTAAAAAGGGCTTTTATATAGGTGCGAATAGGTTCAAGGCTGAGATCGGAATGGTGCTAGGTTTAGTCTGGTTTTTCTTAAGTGGCCAATATTATGAAAAAACATGGTGTGACAACTAAAGACACTAAAGTGGTCGGTTCGGACAAAGAGCAAGGATTGGGGAATTTATGAATTAATAAAATAAACTAATTTTCAACCAAATGTATTGCCTTAAGTTATCACATAATATTTTTATGTAAAATTGACCACTTAAAAAAAACAGCCTATATAGTATATGTATGGGACAAGTCTTTGTTTGTTTAGGTGTGGGTATAGGTTATTGTATTTGACATTCGTACGATCTAAAACTTGGATCTTTGTTTAATGTTAATTAAAGCTGCCTTTTTTATATCTGGCCCTACTTATTTACTTAGTTTTCAATAGACACATACTTCAAAACCATGTTATCAGCACATATAAATATATTTTACCGAAATTGAATAAGTTGAAATGAATATTCGAAAAACCGATACTTTACCGAAATTAACAGATGTAAGATTATGAACGAATCCAGCGAAATCTCAAATTAAAAATAAAATTGCCGTAGACAACATTCCTTACGGCATACCGAATACCATTTTGTAATTCCACGCGAAGGCTCGTCAAGGAAGCGTGTTTACGTTTACTGCTTGTTATGACGTCACACGTTACTTGCGGGGAATCTCATGTGGCATAGCGAATAAAGGCCCAGTAAACATAAACACGCTTCCTTGACGAGCCTTCGCGTGGAATTACAAAATGGTATTCGGTATGCCGTAAGGAATGTTGTCTACGGCAATTTTATTTTTAATTTGAGATTTCGCTGGATTCGTTCATAATCTTACATCTGTTAATTTCGGTAAAGTATCGGTTTTTCGAATATTCGTTTCAACTTATTCAATTTCGGTAAAAATATATTTATATGTGCTGATAACATGGTTTTAAGTATGTGTCTATTGAAAACTAAGTAAATAAGTAGGGCCAGATATAAAAAAGGAAACTTTAATTAACATTAAACAAAGATTTTTTTTAATGTTAATTAAAGTTTTAGAACGTACGAATGTCAAATACAATAACCTATACCCACACCTAAACAAACAAAGACTTATCCCACACATATATATAGTCTGTTTTTTTTAAGTGGTCAATTTTACATAAAAATATTGTGTGATAACTTCAGGCAATACAATTGGTTCAAAATTAGTTTATTTTATTCATTCATCAATTCCCCAATCCTTGCTCTTCGTCCGAACCGACCACTTTAGTGTCTTTAGTTGTCACACCATGTTTTTTCATAAAATTGGCCACTTAAGAAAAATCAGACTAAACCTAGCACCATTCCGATCTCAGCCTTGAACCTATTCGCACCTATATAAAAGCCCTTTTTAGCTGCTGCCGCCTACGCAGTTGACTCGCCTCCTATCGGCCGTTATTGCTGCCCGCGCCATATTTTTAGCAACCCTTACAATGCCCTTACTTCCCTCCTATCAGATACCGATATCACACACAGGATTAGACACCGACCTCGCCGGCGACGTGGAAGAATCCCTTGTCCGCTAGCCAGTGCATCTCTGCACTGGCCAGCGGACAAGTTTCTTTCATGTTCACCACGGCGAGACACCTAATGTATGCCTTCCCCCATAGCAACAGCCCAAGTCGAGGCCGATCCTCCCTGAACCTAGTTGCCCCTATGCCCTTCTGCCCCCCACTCCGGGAATACCGGCGTGAAAGTGTTTAATTTTTATTTTAAAGTTTGTTTTGCAAATATACATACAGTGAATTTATTTATTTATTTATTTATTTGGACAACAAAACAGATTACAATCAGTATATAATTTACAAATTACACATAAATATAGTCGTAGTCTAGAATGTAATCCTTATATGTTGACACATCTTGGCAAAACAGTACTAATTATTACAAGAGCTACAAGTGGTATGTTCAACAAATAAGTAATAAATTTTAATAAATGACTTTAAATATGTTATATTATAATACGTTTGACAGAAGATCTAAAGGTGCAGTGTCTTGTAGTGTTTATATCAAGATCAGGATGGTTTAATGATGATTCATTATAAAGACGACACATTCTCGTTATTGGGTTATAGTAAGATGTGTTGTTTTTACATATTTGTAAGTTAAACGTCCTCATATGTTGCCGTGGATTGCGCTTGGTGTTAAAATTTAATAGACTCAATAAATAGGGTGAAGCGAATCGGTTATGGAGAAGTTTGTATAAGTGTAAAAGGTCATGTTGCTTGCGTCGTATATAAAGTGGGGTTACTTTAAATTTCATTAATCTTTCTTTATAACTACTCAGTGCCCGTCCACATTTGTAGCTAAGTATTTTTAGACATTTTCTTTGTACACGTTCAAGATCTTTAAAATGGACAGCATAGCACGGTGACCATATTGTAAAAGGTATACTTTTTTATTTAGTTTATTTACTATGTATCTTTATCTTTACTAGCTATCTATCTACACAGATACATAGATAGGTACATAATCTATGTATCTATCTAAATTAAAGAATAAATAAAGAAAATAAAAAAATAAAAACATCATCAAGCCAGATCCCCTGCGGGGCAGGTATGTATATAAATGAAACAAAAGTATAAATGAAACAAAAGTAATTGGTAAATCAACAAGTTTTATTTATGAATAACAAATCAATAATCACATGCAAGTCATTTGGTATTGTTAAATGGAAACGTGTAAGTCCTCATCAGAACAACAACACATACCATCTTATTTATTTATTTATTTATTTATTTTTAAGGCATACCAACAACATATACATGAGAATTAGTCCATAACACGAATAATATAAATAGTTCTGGTGTATATGCCACTTACAGGTATACACAACACTGCTTACAACGCTATGTTTTAAGTAACACAACTACAGAATAAAAATTAAATTAAATTAAACAAAACAAAAAATAGAAAAGGGATACAGTAATACAGATATATCATAAACCTAGGAGCCCATAAAATACTATTATTCTGCCTTCACAGAGGCAATTGCTTTTCTGAAGGAACTGTATGATTCATTGTGGATGTCGATATTAGGCATAGACTTGTAGAGTTCATTCAATTCCTTACACATTCTCGCTACAGGTGAGTTTAGACCTATGTTTGTCCTACAGAAGGGGATATGGAATGCTTTGGAAATAGGGTATCTAGGTGGTTTAGGCGGTACGGTATAAAAGATTTTCTCAACCAGATCACTACACTTAACAATCCCATTGGCAATTTTGAAAATGAAAGATAGGCTGTGTAAACGACGGCGTTCACGTAACGACTTCATTTTAAAAAACTGAAGTCGCTGGGCATAAGGGCGTCTGTGACTTATGTCTTGAGTCGTGAAAGCAAGATGTTTGGTAAAAGCTCTCTGGACGCTCTCTACTCTTTGCGAATGTTGCGCATAAAATGGATTCCATGCTACACTAGCATATTCAAGCTGACTACGAACCAGAGCATTAAATAGAATCAATTTCGTTTTGACCTGCCTTAATCCTCTTGCATTGCGCTTGATAAAGCCTAACATCTGCGCCGATTTTTTAGTTATCGAGTTGATATGTGACTTGAAAGTCAGAGCACTATCAATGATGACACCGAGGTCACGCGTTTCAGGAACTGTAGCCAATGTGGTATTGTGAAGAGAGTATGAGGTACGGTAGGGATTATTTTTTCTGGTAAATTTAATGTGATGACACTTAAGTATATTAAGTGTCATATGATTTAACTGACACCAATTCTCAAGACTTTGTAAGTCACTTTGAATAAGTTCACTATCTCTGGATGCCACTAATTTTCTATATATTTTTAAATCGTCGGCAAAAAGTAAACATTCACTGTTTTTTATTTGAGATGTGATGTCATTAATAAACGCCAAAAAAAGAACTGGACCGAGATGGGAACCTTGTGGGACACCTGAGCGTGCACAATAGTGTTGTGAAGTATAGCCCCTGATTGCTACGAATTGTGATCGTTTCGTTAGGTAGGATGAGAACCATCTCAGTAGCGATCCATGCATGCCGTAGCATCGAAGTTTAGAAAGAAGAATCGGATGACTAACTTTATCAAAAGCACTGCTGAAATCGGTATAAATTGCATCAACTTCAAGTCTTTTATCCAGCGCCATTGATAAATCGGATATGTATTTTACCAAGTTGCTTTCTACAGAACGACCAATTCTAAATCCATGTTGGCTGTCACTTAGTTTTGTCTCAAAATGTTTTGTAATGATGGGGCATAATACACGTTCGAAAAGTTTAGAGAAACAAGATAAAATCGAGATTGGTCTATAATTTTTAACATCGTTGGTGTCGCCTTTTTTGTGTATGGGTACAATTCTGGACTTTTTCCATTCATTTAGAAATACTCCACTTTCAAGAGAACTGTTAAATATTAAGGTTAATGGTATTGAAAGAGCACGTCCACATCTTTTAATAAATATTGGTGGAATTGAATCAGGACCCGGACCTTTAGATATATCAATTTGATTGATTGCGTTCAAGACTTCTTTTACAGAAAATTTTACATTGCTTAGGGTGTCGTCTAATTCAACAATATTTGGAGTTATGTTGGAAAAGGAGGGATTAGTAAATACTGATGAAAAATGGGTGGCAAATAAATTAGAAATATCAGGGCCATTCTCTGCTATATCATTGTTTAAATGCATCTTAGCTGGAATTGCATTTGCATTCTTCCGTTTATTTTTTATGTATCGCCAAAACACCTTGGAGTCCTTCGCAATTTCCTTTTCTATTTTGATTTTATAGTTATTATAGTTATTTTGAATTAGTTTATGACAACGACTACGGAGAACATTGTAACTAATTTTGTCCCGTGGGTTTCCATATTGTCGAAACTTTTGCCTATATTTCTCTTTTTCACGTAATAGTTTGATGAGCGCATATGAAAACCAAGCCGGATAAAGCGGAGACTTAGGAGGGCGTTTTGGTACATGTTTATCAATGGCCCCTCGTAATTTAATATAGAATGCAGTGACTGCGTCATTAATGTCGTGAAACTCCATAAGCTCTCGGCGCCAATCTACCGTATCTAATTCAGAAATAATAACATCGTAGTCACATTTAAAAAAGTTAGGCTGAGTATCATTTTTGGGACGCAAATATTTAACATCAGCATTTAATATAGAAATCAGCAAGGATGGGTGTTTAGGATCAAGTTTGCTTAGGGTATCTGAAGGATGGGTAACAGTTAAATTGCTTAAACTACATAAAATAAGGTCTAGAACTCGATTGTCCAGCGTTTAATACACGGTTGAATTGAAATAAATATTTAGTACCCAAAAAATCAATCAACATATTCCCAAGCGTGTTATCATAATTAGTAGGAGAAACATAGGTTGCATTATTTATATTTGACCATTTAATAAAACTTAAGTTGAAGTCTCCTAAGATCAAAACATCAGAAACATTATTCATGACATCATTTATGTTGTCCAATAAACAGGACAAAGAATCAGGTATGACTGGTGGAGGAAGGTAAGCCACACATATAGCGATATTTTTTAAAACATTGTTGATACTAATCTGTACATTTACCCAAAGATCCTCATTGTTGCTTTCCCAATTATAATTTCGAGCCGAGTGTAAATCCCGCGATACAGCTAACATGACTCCACCTCCATCTTTCTTAGAGCTATTTGTGCAAGTTCTATCTCTGCGGTATACAGTATATCTAGAATCAAATAATTCGTTATCAAATATGCTAGAATTTAGCCATGTTTCAGTTAAAGCTATGATCTTATAGTTATTAAGCAAAACATTTTCGTAAAACGTATGTGTTTTGGTTCTTAAACCTCTAACATTTTGATAATATATATCAAACATTATTAATTGACTGTCCAAAATACTTGATAGTTTATATCTAGAACTAAGAATTATTATTATTACAAAGCAGAGACAAACTGTCATGACTGCGAATAAGAATAGCAGGGCTGAATTCGTCCTTACGAGCAAAGATTCGACCATTGCGCACCCAAACGAACTTAACACCGAGTTCCTTGGCCTTTAATCTTGTAGCAGCATGTAGTTGTTTACTAGATGGACATAAGTGTTCTGCGAGGAATACGGGCACTCTGTCTCCTCCGATTCCAAGATGTTGCGAGCTTAATTTACCTTTGGGATGTTTTTTGTTAAATCTTCCAACAGCTGCGAGGATATTATCCCGTAGACGGGGTGTGCGTAACTTGATGATTACAGAACGAGGTTTATTATTTTCTTTGTTCAGCTTTGCAACTCTTGTTACATGCATAATATCACTGTCACCCAGTGGTTCACCTACTGTTTTAGCAATTTGCATAACAGTATTTATTAGGTTCTCTGATTTATGTTCAGGAACGCCGTTAATTTCTATATTATTTTCACGTTGACTTTGTTCTACAATGCAAAGCCTGGTATTTAAGTCTCTGGATGACGATAAGAGGATTTCATTTTCAGATTGTAGTTTTTTTATTATAGCGTCTTTTTCATCTAGGCTGTTTTTTAAGGCTTCGTATTGTGTGTTAAAGAAAGAAATGGAAGATTGGAATTCCGATATTTTATCATTCATTTGCTGTAACTGGTCTGTGACTAGTTCTTTAAATTTAGTTTCCAGAGACAGGACTAGTTCTTTAACAATAACCCTTACGCTATCTTCTGTAATATAATTTTCAGTGTTTAGCTTGTCAATATTTGTACACGTTTTCCTTACAGTGACATTACTTTCTGCTCCAGAAAAGCCCGCAAGATCTTTAGTGTCAGCAACATCAGCAGGGTAGGCTCCTCTTATAGGGGTGTTTGTATTATCGGTTTTAGGCTGACTGCTGTAGCATCCTACGCATTTCCATGACGATTTGCTGTTAGGCGTCATGTTAAAGTAGCGCTTTTCAGAAACATTTGCACAGAAGGTATCAAATTTTGATCGGCAAATGCAACAGGTCAAATAATCCTTACCTCGAATAATTTTGCGACATCCTGCGCAGTTATTCCCACTAGGTGCCATTATATTAACAGCGATCGTAAATGCGGATCAAAATAGGTATTCGCATAAAGCCAACTTTAGCGCTATCTGTATGTTTATGCATTATTTGAAAAATTAAATACTTTTGTCAGAGCGTCCATAAAAATAATCTTAATAAGCGTTTAGCGAACAAAGCGATTCAAGCACTGTGTTGTGTAAGTGTTATAGACGCCGTGCGTATGTGTGCAAAGCATCAAGCCGAGCGCGGGTTGTCGTGGGTCAGTATCGGCCGATGGTAAATATTTTTTAAAAGTATTTCTGTAATAACTCACGAGCCACACGGAGTTTTGGAATGACTTATCTACTACTGTATTGTCCTTTTCTGCAGCTGTTCACCAATATAACTCACTAGTGAAAACGAGAATTTTAAACAATTTTAATGACTGAATAACTACGGAGCAAAACAACACGGTGTTTTCACTTTTACTGTTCAACGACGTTTTTAACTACACTACGAAGATTAGAAGCTTATGAATTTATATTATAGCAACACTATTTGGTCCTAATGTCAACTGTCACATTGATTTCCGCTGTCAATCTGACTGACGTTCGATTAATTATTAAAAGTTCTATCTATCTATCTATCTATAACCTCACGCCAGATCCCTTGCGGGGTAGGCAGAGAGTACAGAGAGGGTATTAAAAGTTAAGGGTAGAAAATTATTTTCACTGTTTATAGAAATTTTTAAACACAGTTTTGTAAAGTTATTGGATATTTTTAGCACTTGTCCACAACACCACAGTTTCCAGGGCACCGGATCTGTCCTTTTATGCAGTTTTTAAAGCCGAATGCAATGATAAACCACGAAAAATTAGTAAGAAAATTATAGTCGACGAGCGTGTTCACCAGACGGTATACATATGTACCATCTTTGTAACCTATGACCACAATAAATGCTATTTTATTTGATTTGAACAACAAACATTCAAAATTATAAAGTTTGGTATACCACACAGTAATGGTTTCACTTTGCTACCAAGGTTACCACACCATAATTATGCAGCTATAATTGAAAAACAAATTGAAATAAAAACATTTTTCTTTCATTCATTAGTATAGAAATTCCCACCACAGATGACATCACCGCACATCTTCCTCTACAAGAATGGGTCAACTTGGGAGTTCTAATTTTCTCAACCATCAGCAATTCTGTAAAAGAAGTTTCATATGAAAGATATGATTTTAGATGCAAAATTAGTGCTTCATAATATATGCAGCACATTATTTGATGAACAATTAAATCTCACTAATAGAAAATGCATTATAATAACCCTACATTCTACTTGTAATGAAAATTGATAATGAAAAATAGCCTATTATGTTATTTTAGGTCAACATCATTCACCTATGCCCTTTAATCAAATCAATGATACAAATATTTAATTCACCACAAAATCAATAATGTAGCACACCTCATATTATTTGTCTTTATAAAATAACAAAAGTCACATTTATTTTAGTAGATACGTACCTGTTTTTTATGATCACAGTTTTAAATGGGCCTCCTAACGCATTTAATTGGTAGGTTAGGTCTTTCCACATTTCTCGATGACCTTCCTTGAGCAGAACAATTGATGTACCCAGATTCCACCTGTGGGTGGGTAAATATGCTAATTGGGCTGTAGAAGCTTTCGTCCGGTTCATTGTGACTACAAACTAAAACAAAACACCACATTTTTAAGATAAATTTGTACACTATTGTTGAAATTGAGAAGTTCACTTTAATAGATGAGCCACCACAATTTTCCAATGTCACTGGTTATGAGTAATAATTTATTACTACGACGACGACGCGATGAACATAATATATCATTTAAATTGCAATAAAACTATTTAAAAATGTTTGTTTACATTGAATTACCTTAGCAAGTTTTTAACATGTTTTCAATAACACGCAAGCGCGGAGCGTGTTATTTTGACAGTTCGAAACATGGCGTGTGACGAGCCTTGTCATGTTTTCAAATCTGACAGTGGCATACAGAATTCCATTCCACGCCAATAACACGTATGTTTGATAACACGTCTTGTTTCGTGTTTAAATTGTCATAGCGAATAAGGGCCCAGTGGGAATTAATTATCGCGGCCATATCTCTCCTGGTTTCTTGTGGAGGCTGGACCGATTTGGACGAAATTAATATGATAATAGAAATGAAGAAAAATACCGCGGTGAAACAAATTCAAAACTTATCGAATGATTAAATAGAAAAGGTTATATTTTACAATTTTTAAGATACTAGCTGTCACATTTGGTTACGTTGTTACCCACTATTAAGAAATATATATAGCCACAGAAAAATACACTATTAAAAGGTAGAACAAATCACTTGTTGAATAGTAATCGAATTAATCCAGACACGAAAAATTAGTTAACAGCAATCAGAACTATTGGAATAATTATATTAAACTTACCAAGGGGGTTGAAGAATGTTGCTAATTGTTAGGTTTAATGTGTTATACATGATTATTTTACTATATTCTGTAATGATTTATTAACTAAATGTAATCGACTAATTATTAAATCTTTTTATCCGCGCTGGCAACACTGATATGATTCAAAATGGATTCAAACTGTCGACGGGGAGTAGGGAGGCGATCGGGCGAAAAGACGGGAGTTGGGTGTGATTCGTCGGCGCGGACGGACGACAAGTGTTGATTGTTAAGTTGTGCAAGAGTGCAATAAAGTAGAGTTTGTTGTGAATTTGTGGAGTTTTATTATACTTCAGAAGTGGTAAGTTCACGCCAGTAAAATATATAATTTATTAGCTTAGACAGTGTTAGCTTAAAAGTGAAACAAAATTGTGATTATTCCGAATATATTTTGTTAATTAGGTCAGGTTATTTGTATGACTATTTTTTTTAAATATTGTCATAAAAACAAATCGCGAAACTAGTAATCTGCTACAACGTTATTGCATCCTTTAAATTGCCACATGGCCGACGATATGAGGGTAAACAAAACAAAATATATGTTTTTATTTTTTTATAAAAGTTGAAAAATTATATCGGAGTTTTGACGTACCCTCATTGAGATAGCAAAATTTTGTACTTTAAAATATTAATCTATTGTAATTGTATTGTACTTTTTTGTGTTTTTAACACGATTTAATTATGTTTTGCGAGCTCCGGATCATGCCACGTAGCGGAAAGAGTTCTCGAAGATTGGTGACACCTCTGCGAGGCCAGTCACGCCATACAGAAGACGAAGCCAGGATGACACAGTGCTACAGTGACAGAGCAAGGCAGAGTCGCAGTCGCAGTCAACACGAGAGTCGAAGGCGCAGTCAACACGAGAGTCGTAGGCGCAGTCAACACGAGAGTAGTAGGCGCTCTCGAGAGCGTAGCTCTTTAAGTCTGCGGCAACATGAAAAGGAACTGGAACGGGAGCGGGAGCGTCTCCGAGCAATGGAAAAGGAGGTAAGAAGAGCACGCCCATTCTCGGGAATCATCTTTGCATCGAGAAACACCTGCGACATCTCGCAGACGCGATCGTAACCTCGATGATAACGCCGTAAAGGAAGTAGGACGACAGCATAGATCACGTAGTATTTCTTTTTCGACGAAAGATATAGCAAATTTGTTAAGTACTATAAAACAACTGTCATCCCAAGCATCTACAGCAGTTGCACATTCGAACCGCAGAAACGATACAAAAAATATATTACCAGAATTTAATCCGTCCTTGAAAAATCAACGTATCGACATATGGATAAAGAAGGTTAACGAGTGCGCGTCTGTCTATGGGTAGGATGAAGGCACAATTCATTTTGCGATGCAGAAACTTCAAGGATTGGCAAAGACTTGGTATGAAAGCTTGGTAGATTGGCAGACTTGGGCGAATGGCAAGAAAAATTGTTAAATGCATTTCCGTTTGAACAGAACTATGGCCAATCCTTGGAGGAAATGTTACGACGAAGGAGCAGATACAATGAGCCCATAGAAAATTATTTCTACGAAAAATTAGCTCTTTTAAATCAGTGCGATATCAAAGATAAGCGCGCAGTGGATTGCATTATTCACGGCATTAGTGACAAGACGGTCAAGTCCAGTGCTATAGCGCTACGGTGTAGTCATGCCGATAATCTTCTGAAATTCCTGATGAGCAACAAAGAAACACATGCCGGTGTAGATCGTTTTGCCAATCCGCGGTTTAAATCTTTAAACGATTCCAATGTAGTAAATAATAGGGCAGCAAATAGAACTAATACTCCGTATGGCAGTTATTCGTGTTTCAATTGTAAGGAAAAGGGACACTCGTTCTCTAGATGCCCGAAACCTCTCATAACTTGTACACATTGCAAAAAGATTGGCCATGTTGCTGAAAACTGTATTTTTAAATCCGCCAAAAAAGGATTGAAGATGCGAGTAAAACAATGCGCATTTCAGCTTCTGAAACTAATTCCAAATTCATTAAAGAAATTAAAATTAATGACCTAGCCGTTAAATCCTTTATAGATTTTGGTAGCGAAGTTTCGCTTATTAAAGATTCTCTCATGAATAAATTGGGACTACAGCACGATGGTGTACAGCGGTTTTGAAAGGTTTTGGCAATGAAATTGTGCGGTCCATAGGAAAAGTGAATGTAAGCCTATCTGTGTATGGTGTGTTGGCCAACGTTTCTTGCCGCGTAGTAGATGATAAATACTTAGATGTATCAGTTTAGTAGGCCAAACATTTACTGAGCAACCTCACGTTATTGTGCACAAGACTGCCACTACTTTACAATTTACAAATGCTTACAATGAAATGCCGTTCCTACCAACGGATGCAGATAAAGGCACTATTCTAAAACTTATTACTCCTTGTGATTTAACATTATATGGTGAGGCTACGGTAAAAGCTTTGGTAGAATCACTGCATGAAGGATATATTCTGTTAGATGGTAAATTAATTGGTAAACCAAATCAACAATGTTTAGTGACGGGCGGGTTGTATACAGTTAGGAATGGTATGACGTACATAAACTTTCCAGCCCTTCGGTCCAGTTTCTATTCTGTTACGAGGAGTTACTCTAGGGCGTGCAATGGTCGTTATGTTGTCAATAGAATTATTACACCAGATCATTAACAGTTCTCTAATTACCCTAAGACCCTAGACATAAATCAGATTCGGATCTGAGAGGCTGTGAGCGAGCACGATAAGTCCAGGCTTGTCGAGCTGTTGCTTAAGTATAAGCATTGTTTTGCTACTTCAATTGAGGAATTAGGTTGTACTGACGTTGTAGAAATGAGCATCGAACTAAACAACAAAGTGCCAGTTGTTTACCGCCCATATCCATTATCTCATTGCGAGCGACAAAAAGTTCGCGAAATGGTCGATGAGATGTTGGTCGCGGGGGTTATTAGAGAATCTGCATCAGAATACGCAAGTCCTATTATATTAGTACGCAAGAAGGATGGGAATCTTAGGCTATGTGTTGACTATAGAATGCTTAATGCGATTACAGTTAAAGAACGATATCCTATGCCCATAATTGATGACGAAAAGCTAGGCTCTCTGGACAAGCTTGGTTCGTGTCCTTGGATTTGGCGTCTGGCTACTATCAGATTCCTGTCTCAGAAAAGTCTAAGCCATACACTTCTTTCGTAACGCCGGACGGTCAATACGAGTTTAATCGCATGCCGTTCGGCTTAGCGAATGCGCCGGCAGTCTTTCAACGCGCAATGATCAAAGTGTTAGGATCTGCTAGGTTTACTGAGGCTACAGCGTACATGGATGATCTGCTTATTTACGGTACAAGTATAGATGATTGTCTAGTTAAGCTGGAGCGTGTGTTACAGTTGCTTGAAAAAGCTAACTTGACGCTTAACCTGACAAAGTGCGGGTTTCTGAAGGATAGGCTTGACTATCTAGGTTATGAGATTAGTTCGGCGGGGGTGAGACCTGGTATTAAAAAGATTTAATCTGTAGTAGATTTCCCTTGTCCTACAAATCAGCATGACGTACGCCAGTTTTTGGGCTTGGCAAGCTATTTCCGAAAGTTCATCCAGGGATTTGCCCAGATCGCACATCCGTTGAGTAAATTGTTAAAGAAGAATGTTGCTTGGGCTTGGTCTTGCGACCAAGATGAGGCCTTCAAAACACTTAAAGAGAGATTGGTCGCGAGACCAGTGCTGGCAATATACGATCCATCTGCCGTAACAGAGCTGCACACTGATGCCAGTAGGGTTGGAATTGGGGGTATCCTTTTGCAGCGTGTTTCGGGCACAGAGTCCTTAAGACCTGTGGCTTTTTATAGCCGCCAAACGTCTCCGGAAGAGAAAAACTTCCACTCGTATGAATTAGAGACTTTGGCGGTCGTATGCTCCATAAAAAAAATCAGGGTCTATCTCTTAGGTCTAAAATTCAAAATTGTGTCTGACTGCGGAGCGCTTTGAATCACATTTGCAAAGCGCGATTTGATTCCTCGAATCGCAAGGTGGTGGCTTATGGTGCAGGAATTTTACTGCATAATAGAGTATCGCCCGGGGGTCAAAATGTCACATGTCGATGCTTTGTCCAGAAACCCTATATCTAAAAACGGGTTAAGTGCGGTCATGACGATAAATAGTGACGATTGGTTACTTACCCTCTAACTAGGTGATTCAGAATTAGGTAGAATACGCGACATTTTGCAAACAAAATTAGACCCCGAAGGTCTGCAATATATTAGAGATAACTATGTAAACAAAGAAAACTGGTTGTATAGGTGTATTGGCGGCGATTCTAGCAATATACGTTGGGTGGTACCAAAGGGGGCGACGTGGCAGTTGTGTCGCCTTAATCACGATGACATAGGTCATCTTGGTTGGGGTGCTTGGTCAGACAACCTCCCCGTGGTGCACCCTGGGCGTTGCCAGCAGCCCTCTCGTTTTCCGGAGGGACTGCTGACGGCGGCGAATAGTCTGGCGCGTGGTGGAAGACGTCTCGCTGCCCCTCGCACTCTCCAGCTTTTGGAGAGGGTGGGGCGCAGAGGAGGTGATGGAGATGCATACCCCAGGGGGCTCTAGGTGCCTCTCTGGATATCAGAGAGGACTAGTGAGACCCTTCAGGTGACGAACTGGGGGGAGAGGCCGCAAGGCCCAGGCACACTGCACATGCACAAAATACCCACACACAAACACACACTTACGTACATGCACATCAACTCACACACACTCACCTTCACTGCACAACTAGCCGGGATGAGGTCTACCGGCTCTAAGGGAGCACACCCATTCAAAGCCAAAGCTGTGGATCAGCACCCAAAAACAAAATATGATGTCGCACAGTCAAGATAAATTACCCCAGGGAGGTACCGGACGGCCCGGAGAATCCTCCCCGGAGCCCTTGGGCTCCGGCTGCCCCTCGTATTCTGGGGGGGGCAACTTGTTACATCATTCCAACGACCAAGACGCATCCATAACGGACACCCGAACCCGCAACAAAACGATCGACCACGGCTTACCCATACCGGACACCCGTCCATGCTGCGTTTTAATAAAAGACGCAGTCGAGGGGCACAAGCGCCCCCGTAGAGAACGGCGTTCCTCATCCGCGAGCGACGGAAGCCTGCCGCCACCAAAGGTGACGACTGCAAGACGGGGCCGTACCTGCCCCTCACTGAGGGGAGCGGCCCGCAAGAAGAACGGGCGGTTTGCCAAGCGTGCTGACACGCCCGTACAGTCGTCAGCGGCATGTGATAGCGAGGAATCACATGGCTCCTGGAAGTCGAAGGATTTGGGAGCGCCACAGAAGGCGGCGCATGAAATGAATCGCCTTGAAGCTGCAAACACCCAAGGGTCGGACGACGATGACATATTTAACTCGTCGTGACGTCCGACCATGACCAGGGCCAAAAAGACCCTACCCGGACCGGAGGAGTTGGCCCAAGAGATGGTGGCGCGACCGAGCGCGGACCTTGGCAACTGCATAACCGAGGGTCTGGAGCTCATAGAAAAGGTTGCGGACAGGTCGCGCAATCTTAAGGGCAGTTTCGTCCGCGGCCTAAGAATGGCCACACGATCGGTAAAGGCGGCCGTTGACGAGCTGTCCCGTCGCGCTCCAATATACCCCCACGTGGACAAACTGGAGCGCGAAAATGCGGAGCTGCGTTCGCAGCTGGCCGGCCTGTCAGCAGAAGTGCGGAGCCTGATGGAGGAGGTCAAACTTCTCCGAGATGCAAACCCGCAGGTTGGCGAACGCCGGCTGGAGCCGCAGAGTTTACAACCTCCGGCTTCTCAGGGACCGACCTCCCGGCCTGCGGCTCTTCAGTCGCCTGCTGGATCTTCTGGCGCTCCACCGGTTCGTCCCCGGGCCTCGGAGCCGACGACGAGCGAGTCACTGGCGGCCGCAATAATCCGGCAGGTCGGCAACATGCTGGACGCCCGGTTCGCTGGAATCGAGGACCGACTCCTGCCGCCGTCCATAGTCCGGCCGTCGTTGGCTGCGGACCTGCGCAGATCCTTGGCTGCGCCTGCCTCTGTCGCTTCGGGGTCTGTGGCTTCAGTGCGGGCCACCAAGCCCAAGCCTAAAAAGGCTAAGAACAGGGGAGCCCCCGCGCATGCACCGGTACTGGAGTTGCCAGCAGTACCCGCCCCTGTTCTTGGGGGCGCTGAATCAACGGTGGCAGACGCGGGGACTTGGGTGGCAGTCGCCAAAAAGCCCAGGAAGACCCCACAGCCAAAACCCACCCAACCGGGGGCAACTGGCCGGCCCTTCGCGACAAACCAAAAAAAGAAGTCGCAAAGGAAAGGCAGAAAGAGACCGCCGAAAGTCCCAAAGACGGCAGCGGTCACCGTCACAGTTCTCGAGGGGACAACGAATGCCGAGGTCATGGGCAGAGCTCGGAAAGAAATTAACCTTGCTGACCTTGGCATTCAGGCGACTGACCTCGGGACACGGAGGACGATGACGGGGGGTCTGCTTCTGACAGTTAATGGCCCCGACTGTCGGGAGAAGGCTGATCGCTTGGCCGGACGCATGCGAGAGGTCTTGAGTGACTTCAAAGTCCGCGTCGCCCGGCCAAGCAAGACAGGCGAGGTAAGGCTGCGAGGCCTCGACGACGCTGTCACTGCCGAGGAGGTCGCATCTGCCGTTGCTGCAGCAGGTGGGTGTTCGGAGGCTGACATCAAAGTCGGTCCAATTAACCGAGCACCCACAGCCCTTGGGACCGTAAGAGTCAAGTGCCCACTTGCCGTCATGAATAAACTCGTGGCGGCAAAGAAGATCCATGTGGGCTGGGGGGCTATAAAGGTCGAGGCATTGGAGGCAAGAGCTTTATACTGCTTCCGATGCCTCGAAAAGGGACATGTTGGGGCTATGTGCCCCAACAACGTTGACCGGGGCGCCCGATGCTTTCGGTGCGCTGACCCTAATCATAGGGCCAGCGAATGCCGTGCGCAAGCGCTACGATGTCCCTTATGTGTGGACAAGGGATGTGCATCGAACCATCGGCTGCACGCCAAGAAGTGTAGCCCCCCTAAGGGAAAGAGGAAGCAGGCCTCTTCCCATGCCTGCACCCAGGAGACCACCATGGCACCAAATGCCATGGCTGCGGGCACTAGCAGCCCGTCGGCCGAAATGGAGACGGTATAAAATTCTCTCCCCAAAGAGTTCTCCAGGGTAACTTGAACCACTGCCGCAACGCTCAGGACCTGTTACTGCAGTGCGTTGCGGAGTGGTCGGTTGCCTTGGTGGTAGTGGCGGAGCCCTACCGTGTCCCAGACAATCCTCGCTGGTTCGGGGATGATGTGGGCTCCGTCGCCGTGTACTGGGGAGGAGGGGAGGGCGCTCCGCCCTGCTCCCTACTGGAAACGGGGCAGGGATATGTAGCTGTGCAGTGGGGAAGAATGGCCATAGTGGGCTGCTACGTCTCTCCCAATAGGTCCCTCGCCGACTACGAGGTGTACCTGGACGGGCTGGCTAACTGCATTCGCAGATGCCGGCCTCGTCCATCGATCGTCCTCGGGGACTTTAATGCCCACGCCAGGGCGTGGGGCAACTCTAGGGACGATCCGAAGGGAGGGACGTTGCAAGAGTGGGCGGCTGGGCTAGACCTCCGGCTCGTGAACCGGGGGTCCGTTAGCACATGCGTGCGGTGGCAGGGGGAGTCGGTCGTCGACCTAACGTGGGCGACTCCCTCGGCCATGAGCGCGCTGTCGGGGTGGCGCGTGGCGGAGGAGGTGGTCACATTATCCGACCACCGCCACATTGTCTTCGATGTGGCCCTCCGCCCCCCCGACCGCCCCAGCGGCCGTGCAGGCAGCCCCCCGCGACGCTGGTCTCTCAAGCGGCTTAACCGAGATCTTCTCGAGGCCGCAGCCAGCGTCGCGGCATGGCCAGAAATCGCCGATGAGGTCTGGTCCAATCCGGAAAGGGAGGCGGCCTGGTTCCGGGGCACGATGACGGCGATATGTGACGCCGCCATGCCCCGGGCCAGCTGCCCCAAGCGAACGGCAGTGTACTGGTGGTCGCAGCAGATAGCGCAGTTGCGCGAAGTCTGCTTACGCGCACGACGTCAGTACACTAGAGCCCGAAGGAGAAGGCGAGCCACCGAGGAGGAAAAGGCCGGAGCATACGAGCGCTATCGAGCGGCTACAAAGGCGCTCCAAATTGCCATCGCGAAGGCCAGGTCTCGGTCTTGGAGCGAGCTCCTAGAGGGACTCGACAGGGATCCATGGGGACGCCCCTACAGGGCAGTGCTGGGTAAGCTTCGCCCCTGGGTGCCCCCCCTGACGGAGACCCTAGACCCCGGACTGCTGCGTCGGGTCATCGACGCACTATTCCCGACAGTCCGGGACAGTCCCTCTGTCCCCCCGACGATTTCGTCGGCCTTTTACACCGACGAGTTGGGGGTGACCGAACAGGAGCTGGACCGAGCCATCAGCCGCTTGCGCGCTCGTAATACTGCGCCCGGCCCCGACGGTATACCGGGGCGGGCGTGGGTGATCGCTCTGGCCACCCTGGGGGACAGGCTGAGGCGGCTGTTCCGCAGCTGCCTCCGACATGCCAAGTTCCCCACGGCCTGGAAGGAGGCTCGCCTGGTCCTCTTGATGAAGGAAGGCAGGACCGCAGACTCTCCCTCTGCGTACCGTCCGATATGCCTGCTGGACGAGTGCGGCAAGTTGTTCGATAGGATTCTTGCCGCCCGTCTCAGCGGGCATCTGTCGCGCGTCGGTCCCGACCTGGCTGATAGCCAGTACGGCTTCCGCCAGGGGCGCTCGACGGTGGACGCGATCATTCGCGTCCGCTCCCTGTCGGCGCAGGCCGTGTCCCGGGGCGGGGTGGCGTTGGCGATAAGTCTCGACATCGTCAACGCCTTCAACTCCCTGCCTTGGGACGCGATCCGGGGGGCGCTAGAACATCATCGCGTTCCTCCGTACCTGCAAGCCGTAGTCGGGGACTACTTGCGTGACAGGTACATCCAGTACATCGGACAGGGTGGTACACTGCACCGGAGGGAGGTGTCTTGCGGGGTTCCGCAGGGGTCCGTGTTGGGCCCCCTCCTATGGAACCTCGCCTACGACGCGGTCCTGCGTGTCGATCTCCCCCCCGGCATCAGTGTCGTCTGTTACGCTGACGACACTCTAATAGTGGCCGAGGGGGACACCTTCGAGAGGACTGTTGGGCTCGCCGAGCTTGGGGCAGAGGTCGTCGTCGCCAAGATCCGCAAGTTGGGCCTGCAGATAGCGCCTCATAAGACCGAGGCGCTATGGTTCCATAAACTGCCTAGGAGCAGGGAACCGCCCGACTCGTGGGTTCGCGTCGGAGATTCGCCAGTCCGGGTGGGGCGGTACCTAAAGTACTTGGGCCTCACCCTGGACAGTCGCTGGGGCTTCGAAGAGCATTTCGAGCGTCTTGTCCCCCGAGTCGAAAGGGTAGTGGGTGCCATGCATAGACTGCTACCCAACCTCGGGGGGCCGTCGGAGGAGGTACGCCGCCTTTACGGGGGGGTCGTGCGATCGGTGGCTCTCTATGGGGCGCCTGTATGGTCACACCGACTGTCGGGCGTCCGGCGCTGCAGGACCAAAATCTATAGCCTGCAGCGCAAGATGGCCATCCGCATCGCACGAGGATACCGGACCGTATCTTTCGAGGCGGCGACCCTCTTGGCACGCTTTCCGCCGCTCGACATCCTGGCGTACATGGATGCGAGGGTCTACGACCGAACTCGCGTCGTTCGCCAAAGCGACGAATGCGTGCCCGCACTCGAAATCAGACGGCGGGAACGACGACGCGCTCTGGAGGAGTGGCGCGCGAGGCTCAGCCAGGAGCACATCGCGCGCAAGCGCGTCGTCCAAGCCATCCTGCCGTCCTTCGAAGCCTGGCAACAGCGGAGGAGTGGGCGAATCTCCTACAGGCTTGCTCAGATAATCACTGGTCACGGCTGTTTCGGTGATTATCTGAGCAAGATCGGACGCGAGGCGACGGCGATCTGTCACCACTGTGGTGGGGACCGGGATTCCGCAGAGCACACGCTTGTCGAGTGCCCAGCGTGGGCCTCCGAGCGGCGGATCCTGGTCGACCGGATTGGACCGGACCTCTCCTTGCCGGCAATAGTAGCGGCTATGCTGGCAGGGGATTCGGCGTGGGGGGCCGTATCCTCCTTCTGCGAGACTGTGATGTCACAGAAGGAGGAGGCCGAGCGGGATCGGGAGAGAGCCGATCCCGCTCGCCGAAGGCGAAGGCGCCGAGGCGGAGGCACAGCCCGCCCAGGCCTCTCAGCCCAATAGCCCGGGGCTCTATAATACGGGCTAACTTGTGTCCCCTGCCGCAAAATCTGGTGGGGGACCCCCCCCTGCATCAACATCCGCAGGGGGGCCTTTGGGGTTGTGGGACGCTGGGGCGGGGGCCATAAGCGTCCTTCACGCGCGACCCCGAGGAGGATGGCGGCGTGGTGTGGCCCACGCCGCCGTGAGCACCGCGACGGTGCAGGGGGGGAAGCAAGCTACAAGTTTCCCCTGCCGAGGCGGGCTCTCCGGAGCGCGGCACAAGGGGGGCACCGGCGTGTTCCACTCGGAGATCCCGGAGCCCCTCTGACACGTGCCAGTGCCGGCCACCGTGGGGTTTTAGTCGGTACGAGTCCGACATGCCCCGCCAGCTTCCCCCGAGGTTGGCGGAAGTCCATGAGGATTTCCCCACGACAAAAAAAAAAAAAAAAAGGTCATCTTGGTTAAGATAACAAAGACTTCATTTAATAATGACGTTAAGAGTAAAAAGCTTCTCCCGGCATATGTAGGGCCATATCGTGTTGTTCGATCACTCGGAAAAGACCGTTATGAACTAGCCGCGATACCTGGACTGAGTACTACAAAAAATAAACATAAGACAGTAGTAGCCGCTAGTAGAATGTTACCATGGGTTCATGTAGCTGCTCTAGAGCTCAATAGTAGTGATTCAGACACTGATCATGATCTTGATGAACAAAATTGTGATATTTAGTCATACAAGATTATAGGAATGTAGTTTATAATGTATTGTAACCCTAAGCTAATGAGTTAATGTTGGAAAAGTCAAATAACAAAAAAATTACTTGTAAGGCTAAAACTTGTAAGTACATAAATACGTATAAGATCGTCTATAAATGTTCTGCTGATTAACAATTGAAAAGAAGTGAATAGAACATTTCACTCATAATAAGAAATAAATAAAGTTAATTTTGACAAATCGTAATTACTTTTGCATGGATAAATAATGATTATTCGATATATTGTTTCAATTCATATATGAAAGTACCAAGTTGTTCAAAAGTTAAAGACAGTGAAAAGGTTTCTCAAAGTTGTAAAATATCAGGGTTTCCAAAAGTTGGAGAAGGGCAAGGGACTCCAAAAGTTGGAGTAGATCGATAAGGCTCCAAAAGTTGGAGAAGGGCTAAACTCCAAAAGTTAGAGAAGGGGTAGGTACTCCAAAAGTTGGGAGAAGATCGGTAAAGCTCCAAAAGTTGGAGAATAACGGGGATGCTCCAAAAGTTGGAGAATAACGGGGATGCTCCAAAAGTTGGAGAAGAACGGCGAAGCTCCAAAAGTTGGAGAAGAAAGGGGATGCTCCAAAAGTTGGAGAAGAACGGGGATGCTCCAAAAGTTGGAGAAGAACGGGGATGCTCCAAAAGTTGGAGAAGAACGGCGAAGCTCCAAAAGTTGGAGAAGAACGGCGAAGCTCCAAAAGTTGGAGAAGAACGGCGAAGCTCCAAAAGTTGGAGAAGAACGGCGAAGCTCCAAAAGTTGGAGAAGAACGGCGAAGCTCCAAAAGTTGGAGAAGAACGGCGAAGCTCCAAAAGTTGGAGAAGAACGGCGAAGCTCCAAAAGTTGGAGAAGAACGGCGAAGCTCCAAAAGTTGGAGAAGAACGGCGAAGCTCCAAAAGTTGGAGAAGAACGGCGAAGCTCCAAAAGTTGGAGAAGAACGGCGAAGCTCCAAAAGTTGGAGAAGAACGGCGAAGCTCCAAAAGTTGGAGAAGAACGGCGAAGCTCCAAAAGTTGGAGAAGAACGTCGAAGCTCCAAAAGTTGGAGAAGAACGGCGAAGCTCCAAAAGTTGGAGAAGAACGGCGAAGCTCCAAAAGTTGGAGAAGAACGGCGAAGCTCCAAAAGTTGGAGAAGAACGGCGAAGCTCCAAAAGTTGGAGAAGAACGGCGAAGCTCCAAAAGTTGGAGAAGAACGGCGAAGCTCCAAAAGTTGGAGAAGAACGGCGAAGCTCCAAAAGTTGGAGAAGAACGGCGAAGCTCCAAAAGTTGGAGAAGAACGGCGAAGCTCCAAAAGTTGGAGAAGAACGGCGAAGCTCCAAAAGTTGGAGAAGAACGGCGAAGCTCCAAAAGTTGGAGAAGAACGGCGAAGCTCCAAAAGTTGGAGAAGAACGGCGAAGCTCCAAAAGTTGGAGAAGAACGGCGAAGCTCCAAAAGTTGGAGAAGAACGGCGAAGCTCCAAAAGTTGGAGAAGAACGGCGAAGCTTCAAAAGTTGGAGAAGAACGGCGAAGCTCCAAAAGTTGGAGAAGAACGGCGAAGCTCCAAAAGTTGGAGAAGAACGGCGAAGCTCCAAAAGTTGGAGAAGAACGGCGAAGCTCCAAAAGTTGGAGAAGAACGGCGAAGCTCCAAAAGTTGGAGAAGAACGGCGAAGCTCCAAAAGTTGGAGAAGAACGGCGAAGCTCCAAAAGTTGGAGACGGGATAGGAAGTCCAAAAGTTGGAGAATATCAGGAAAGCTCTAAAAGTTAGAGCCGACTAAAGAACTCCAAAAGGAGGAGTTACCCGGGTGTAAACATAGAGATTTTAGATGAAATGATGAATAAGTTAACCTACTAGCAACGATGTATGCAAGTCTTAACATTTCAAGCAGTGTACCATGATATTTTATATTTACTAGGTATATTAAATTATATTTTATTAATGTTTAAGATTAGGATACAATTACGAGTGTTAGGTTTTGTTTTAGTGTATGAGGACATACAAGTCGTCAGGATGGACGAGTGTTAGGTTTAATGTGTTATACATGATTATTTTACTATATTCTGTAATGATTTATTAACTAAATGTAATCGACTAATTATTAAATCTTTTTATCCGCGCTGGCAACACTGATATGATTCAAAATGGATTCAAACTGTCGACGGGGAGTAGGGAGGCGATCGAGCGAAAAGACGGGAGTTGGGTGTGATTCGTCGGCGCGGACGGACGACAAGTGTTGATTGTTAAGTTGTGCAAGAGTGCAATAAAGTAGTTTGTTGTGAATTTGTGGAGTTTTATTATATAATCTAAACTTTTATTTTTTTTTATTTTAATAAAGCACTGTTTGAACTGAACTGAATTGTTGTCGTGCGAGCTCTGGCGTCGGAAAAGGGTTGTTCCTGCGCGAACTCGTTTTTATATACTGCCCCCCCAGGACGGCCTACTTCCTGCCTGGCAACAGTGCGCACTCCCCAGATCTCTTGATCCTTCGTCTGAGACGAGGACAGAGATATAGAAAGAACGGCTCAACCGAAGCAAGGCACGCCCTAAACTATTGTCTGTTTTTTATAAAATTCTTGTGGGACTAAGTTAGCAATAACCGAATCGAGTGAGATAGGATCATTGTCCCGTTGTTCGCTATTGTATTATTTCTAGATCCTATGTTGTGGGCGTTTCTTATTAGGTGTTCTAGAAGGAATTTGATTTCCGGTGCCAACGAATACCTTATATGGTCATTATGATGCTATCACTAGTTAAGGCGCGCGGTTTCCATTCGATGTAACAACTAGTTATTTTGTTTGTTTGTGTGTAAAGATTTTTTATTTTTATTTTATATTTTTATAACTATGTTACTACGTAACATGAGTTTGAAGAGTATGCCACTGTTATTAATTTATCTGTAAGTTTTCTAAAACCATTTGAATCTCTTTATAGGTTTCCCTACATAACCGACGTAGCGCGACGGGGGCGCGACTTGGGTAGTTGTAATGTACTGAAATATACGGGAGACGCCACACAGCGCAACCACGCTCGGCGCGACGGCAAACGTAATGTCCCGCCGCCGTGGCGCCCGTCGGGATTACAGACTAAGCACGGCGGCAGCGAGATGCCAATATGCGTGCGAGCGGGACGCTAGTGTTGGGCGGTCGCCCGGCCTAGGCCGGCGCAGTGTGATGTGCGTTCCCCGCTGCTTACCGCCGGCCGAGCTTCAGCCGCACGCCACCGTCGCGCACCGTCGGCTATTTGACCAAACCTTAAGACTGAAAAATATGTCTGTGTCATGTATAATTTTACAACCTGAGGGTTGGGTTTCATAGATCCCTTGTCTCTGTTCTCTATTGCTAACAATCGATCAGCATGTGTGGTTCGTAATCGTTGAGTTTACAAGCTCAGGCTTAGTGACGAGCGTCCCTCTTCTACAATCACAAAATGTTACGCCACTAGAGCATTTCCCGTGAATAGCCTCCCTAAATAAAACCGAAATGATGAAATTATAGACTAATATAATACTATAGTAATAGGATACAAACTTTATAGAGTTGTGCGTATATAAAACACGTCATCGTCATAGAGTCGTTTACTTTTTATTTCAAGTGAAAATTCGCCATAGTTTTTTAATTATAATGTTTTAATAATGTAATGCAAACCTCGGCTAAAAATAGACCTTACCTCCAGAAATTATCTCAACGATCTTACTGATATAATTAGTTACCAACTTATTCGAGTCAAAGGGTTAAAAATGTAATTCAAATAAGAATTATAATCTTATTGTACGGTAAAATTATTGAACGGAGAATGCGCGTGAAGTCCGATGGAATGTTGTGCGAGGCACAAGGGGGTTTCAGGTCTGGAAGAGGATGTTCGGATCAAGTCTTCTCACTCCGCAACATCGTAGAGAAGCATCTGGCAGTGGGCCGGAAGGTTTTCTGCGGTTTTGTAGATCTGGAGAAGGCATTTGACAGAGTTGTGCGAAAGAGACTTTGGGACATTTTGCCAGAGTATGGTATAGATGGCACTCTGTTGCGAGCCGTCCAGTCCACTTATGTGGACTGCAAGGCATGCGTACGGGTGGGTGGTAACAGGTCACCCTGGTTTGACGTTAAAATCGGCGTCAAGCAGGGTTGCGTGTTGTCCGCTAGACTGTTTATAATATATCTGGACAAAAGTCTTCAAAGACTGAAAGCGATGAATGAAGGTGTACAAATGGGTGACTTAGTGGTAAACCATCTACTTTATGCAGATGACGCGGTTTTAATAGCGCCAACAGCCACTGATCTGCAAACACTAGTCACAGTTATGAAAGACGACTGCATGATCAATGGCTTACACTTGAATGTGAAGAAAACCAAGATTATGGTTTTTGAAAGGGAAGAAACCAGAACGAATGTAAGGATTGTGGTTGGTAACGATGTGCTGGAGCAAGTGAATGAGTTTGTATATCTTGGATGCGCCTTCAGTAAGGATGGGAAATACACCGCTGACATAGAGAGAAGAGCGAGTGCAGGGAACAGAGTGAATGGTGCGATGGGAAAGCTACTCGGGAGCCGGCACTTAAGCCATAAGGCGCAGCTGGCCATACATAACGGAGTTCTTGTCCCAACGCTGTTATATGGTAGCGAGAGCTGGGTATGTAAGAAGGAGAATGAAAGTAGGATAAATGCGGTAGAAATGCGAGCTCTGCGGAAGATGTGCGGAGTGAAGCTGACCGACCGCATTAGCAACAGCATAGTAAGACAGCGAGTAGGTATGAAAGATAGTATCGGTGTAAAGATGAGAAAGGGCATGCTCCGTTGGTTCGGGCATATAGAAAGAATGCCAGAGGAAAGAATGACAAAACAGATATACAATGTGAAAGTGGAAGGATGCAGGTACCGGGGAAGACCTAGACTATCTTACCACGACCAAATAAACCGAGTCTTATCTGATGGAAAAGTCAAGAGTCTCCGTAACCGGCGAGCGTGTATGAGACGAACTATGAGAGTCGAGGAAGCCAGAGAGGTATGTAAGGAAAGAACCTGTTGGAACTCTGTACTCTCTGCCTACCCCGCAAGGGATCTGGCGTGAGGTTATAGATAGATAGATAGATAGAATTATAATCTTTGTAAGCGTAGTAGGAAATCTCTTTTAGGCATACCCTAAAAGAGATCTACTTTGTGCCGGCAACAAAAATTAAACAAAACTAATATGGTGTCCACAGAGTACTTCATAATAATATGAAATAGAGACCTAACTCCTCCGTCAAAATGAGTAATGGCAACCTATCGCCATCTATATTCGAGTTGTGGGACTAATATAACTATTTAGCTATACATATACGTACACTATACCTGCTTCTTCCGTTCCGTTACCAATGACTATTTATTGTTGTTCAGAAAGGTACACAAGTAAAACACAGTTTAAGGAGTTTTATTTATTTTTTTCGTTTAAAACATTTAAAAAAACATTTCTTTGCCTTCATTTAAAAAAAATCATTATCAACATCACATTCTCTTATGTTGCATAAAATTTTATTGATTTCTTTACAATAATTGTGTATAAAGAATCTGCAAGATATCCTTATTTAAATAAGTAATAATATCATTCTTATGAGTTTCGCAATTAATAAATAAAAATCGATTAACATTAAAATTATTGTTTTAATGAGTTGCCCAAGATGATTGTTTTCAAAATTTTCTTTTAATATAAAGTAATTGATGTCTTGCAGATTTGATACACAATTATTGTAAAGAAATCAGTGAAATTTTATGCAATATAAGAGAATGTGATGATGATAATGATTTTTTTAAAAAAAAGGCAAAGAAATATTTTTTTAAATGTTTTATCAAGAGAATGTGTTGGACTGCAAAGCCATTTTTATGTGTATACTCTTTATATTTTATGTATTCCAGCTCATCTTTGCTCTTTTTAGCGTTTTTTACAAAATATCCGCTTACATATTGTAATTCCCCAATTTTGCGGGGATCGTTTTTTTTCTTCAAGAGGTGTATTATATTTGGTATATTTTTGAGCTCACAAGCTTCTGTAGCCTTGCAGTCACTCTCTGTGATTGAGTTATTCGCGTCCGTAGGAACTACCTAACCACTACCCTACACGTGCCCCCCGGGTGGTGCCAAATGAATAACAACGCCGGGTCTCGGGCGGCGGCTAATTAACCCGACCAAACCAGCCTAACCAGCTTGGTCTAACAGTGAGAGTAGGAAATGACTCCCACAAACCGCAAACCTGTGAACGCTGCCTGCAGGATCGGCAGTCTTGGCTTAATTGCCCGGACTATGAAGAAGACAACTTCTATAAAAAATCACCCTAAGTCTACGGTGAGATTCGTGCCAAAGGACTGTATGGCTGGTGGGAGACCAGTCGCAAACGATCCACATCGACGGACCTGGCAAACGTCGTTGTATTAGCCTTCTAGGGAGAATAGGCGTCACCTTCCTAGCGACCTGTTATATCGGCCTTACTCGTGGGAATAAAATAAACCAATTAAAGACAAATAATCAACAAACTCTACCAAACTCTAAAAAACCGACCATCCCTAACAGCATGATCCAACAAACTTTGCATGAAAGCATGTTTACTCGGAACAGAAGCAACTCGACGTCGTCTCTGCCAACAAAGCTTAATGACCATAACACCACCCAACAAAACAAGGAGAAAGACAATCTGGATTCACAGACCGAGACCCAATCTGCCAGCGACAACATAACCTCAGACCATGAAGTATGGCAAAGGAATGAAATTCCCACCAGAAGAAAGAAAAGGAAAGAAACAAGTCCAATTCACAACGACGGGAATAAAAAACAGAAAAATTCCCCAGACTTTGTGATCCCTACACGCAATAGTTTTGAATTACTTGATATGGAGCCTACGGATAAAACCAACAATACAGATAAAGAATATGTACCAAAGCCAGAACCCATCTTTGTTACTGGCGTCATTAATGTAAATTCTCTTAAGGATATATTAAAAAAAATTTGTAAAAAGCGACCTTTACCTCATGACCACACTTAGATCTGGACACGTTATAAAAATTATTCCTAATGACATCCAGACATACAAAACGATTCGAGAGAACTTCATTGCCAATAATATTTCACACTATACTTATCAGCTTAAAAGCGAGAGAGCATACAGAGTAGTACTACGCGGACTCCATGCATCAGAAAATACAACAGAAATTTCAAAAGAATTGTATGAAATTGGACATGAAGTGAGACAAATACTCAATATCAGACATCGAGCTACAAAGGAACCGTTGCCTGTATTTTATGTCGATTTAGAACCAAAGCCAAACAACAAAGCCATTTTCGATGTGAAATACCTAAATAACATGAAGATTACTTTTGAAGCCCCATATAAGAAAAAGGAAATCATTCAATGCAAGAGATGTCAGAGATTAGGGCATTCCAAAAATCAATGTTTTAGGCCCTATCGCTGTGTAAAATGCGGTAGCGCTCACCCTACAACAACATGTACTAAAAAACCGGACACTGAGGCTACTTGCGCAAACTGTGACGAAAAACACCCCGCTAGCTACAAAGGATGCAAAGTGTACAAACAGTAGAGAGAAAGAATTCTTAAATTAGACTCTAAGTCAAGAGAAAAACCAATGCCTAACAATATAGACATCAAAAACCCGGATCCCCACCCGGGTTCTAAGTCTAACCGCACAGATAATCAAAACTTAATTAAAACCTATGCAAAAGCAACGAAAACCAAAGAACAATATACTGAAAAAGATACAAAGAACAACTTAGCCGACCTTACTGACCTAATGGACATAATGTTTGAAAAACTACAACATTCAATGTTGACGATGATGGAAAAATTATGGACAAAATGATGGACCGCATGGTCCAGCTAGTCAGCAGCCTGGTAAAAAAAATGACCCGAAACCTCCAAGTAGTTACTTGGAACGCCAACGGCTTGACGGAACGACGTCAAGAATTAGAAACTTTCCTCAGAGCAGAGATGATTGATATAGCACTAATCTCTGAAACAAGATTCACACCGAAGACACACATAAACTTTTATAATTATACAGTGTACGCAACCAATCACCCAACTGGGAACAGCCATGGAGGAACAGCAGTAATTATTAAAAGCAACATTAAACACTACCCTATAGAGGAATACCGCACTGAAAAAATACAAGCAACATCTATTAAACTTGTAGACAGCAAACTAGAGACTGTATTCTCCGCTGTGTATTGTCCTCCAAAACATACTATATCTAATAATAATAATAATTGTTTATTTTCTGAATTAAGATACATATTTCCTAAATTAGTAAGTACCAAAAAACGTTACAATACCTTAAAAAGTTTTTACCAGGGGTTCCCAAACTAGGGCACAGCCTGTATCTTGGGATACCGATTACAATTAAAAGAAATAAGATTTAAAAAATAAACGTAATAAAAGAGGACGGAAACATTAAAAATATAAGAAAAAATAAAAAAAATGTTGATAAAACACAGCTCAGTATTAGCTACCCACCACGAGTAAACATAAATTACCATAATAATATAACATGTCTATTATAAAAATAACAATTTACACAATAACAACTTACACAGGGAAAATAAATGAAACTTTTATAGACTATTAAAAATATAAAAACAAAACAGCTTCAGTGCCCTCGTAATCAAGAGTTTTCAACCAGTTGGTGACTTTGACCTTTGCTTGAGATGAGGAAGAATTTTAATATATTGGTGGTTGGGTCTGTCTTGACCTTTTTGTATGTATTTTCATCCGATAAAAGTTCTTGTATTTTGACATTGTAATCTGACGTATCCATAATGACCGTAGCATTTCCTTTATCCGCGCGGAGAACAGTAATATCCTTTCTATTGCGTAAGGTTTTCAACGCTAAATATTGATTTTTAGGAAGATTTAGTTTGGGCACTGAACTTCGACGTAACATGGATGAGACATCCTGACGTATTGCCTCCGAATCTTCCCTTCCTATGCTATTTTTGGATAGGACGTCTTCAACGGCGCTGATATATGATCTTAAATAAGCGTGAAACATCTAAATATAATGAATGCAAAAATAAACACATAATAAAATATAATAAATTAACAACTAAATCAAATGAGGAAGAATTTTTAAAATCGCAGAGAGTTAGAGCTTTGTTATAAATTAAAGGAAAGACATAAAACTGGAATCTTTTAGCGAAAGTAGATTTAACTGTCGGCAGTTTTAGCTGAAAAACTCTTTTCTGTAACAGAGTATCGTAGGCCGGTGAGCTGCAGGTAGTTTTATGGGTAGTCATACATGCTTTAAGAATGAAAAGTTGGCGTACTCTGAGGACATCTACTTCTTCGTAAAGCGAATAAGTGGAGTACCTGAACGGTTTCTGAAGCATAACTTTCAGAACAGCACGTTGAGCCCTTTCGAGATTTAGTATAAAAGATTTAGCAGCAGCTCCCCAGACTCCGATGCAATAGGAAAGAAGGGACTGGCAGACAGCATAATAAACAAGTTTGCGAACATGCATACTGGCGGAGTTGCGCAAAATTTTCATAATACCGATCACTTTCCGTATTCTAGTCGATAGGTTAGATATATGAGACTCAAAATTCAAGCGTTCATCTAAAATGAGACCAAGATATTTAAGTTCCTTCGTCCGTTGTATCGAGTCACATGTACATGTGAGGTCAGAAGAAAGACTATGATTACTGGTATGAATTTTGATGTCTGGCATAGGTGGAGGTTGACTTCTGGCTCTTATGAAAATGAAAAAAAAATGAAAATATATTTATTGTACATACAAATAATGTTCAAACTTAATAGTGAGATCACAAAAAATAATATTATTTGTACATTGTAGGAATTGCAAGTGAAACTCTATTCATGGTCCCCACACTAGGCAAGCCTGTATCGTGGGGTCCCATACACTGATTAATCTAGCACACGCTAACTCCAGTACTACACACACAAGGCATAGAGTAATTTAAAAAATAAAGAACATAAAATAAAATAAAAAAACATTGTATCTTACATATTAAAAATAAAACAAAAATCGTACCTTTGCGAAATAAAGTAAAAAAGTAAAAATTAACATAACTAAACTACTACTGTAACTTTATCGTTTTGGTTTAGTTTAAAGTAAGTATAATTAGTGCCTAAGATAATATTAAATATGTGTACAATATAAAAACATTTTAAAGTATCCTGTATTGTAATATATGTATATATTTAATACTATATACTAATAATACTATATATAATTGTTTATTTATAATACATATATAAAATATATTGTTTAAAGTTATCATATAGATATCAGAGTTATATAGCATTATGTATAATTTTTTCGGTATCCTCATATGATTGTTCCGCAATCCAGTTTAGGATTTTTTGTTTTACTTGAGCTATTGAGCAACGTCGGAGATCAATAAATTTAACCACATGGTTATAAACAGTTGCAGAGATATATGGGTGAAGTCTTTTTGCAAAGGAAGTACGAATGGTGGGCAATGGGATACGGAAGAGTCGTCGCGTAAGCATTTCAGGATAAAATGGTGACTGAAGGACTGACTTATGCGTGGCAAGAGAGGATGTGACTACAAAAAGTTTACGGATACTCAATAATCGGGCTTCGTTATAAAGTTGTTCGGTTGGGTATCTTCGAGGCTTTTTGAGCATGGTTTTTAGTACTGCCCTTTGGGCACGCTCTAGTTGTAATATATGGGTTTTGGCCGCACCGCCCCAGGATACTATGCAATAAGTCAACACAGATTGACAAAGGGCATAATATGTTAATTTGAGCGTGTCCATAGTAGCAGAATTGCGCAGCTGTCTAATAATATTAGCTGATTTCCGGACCCTATTAGATATTAGATCAATATGTTGCTGAAAATTAAGTTTTTGATCTATCATCACGCCCAGATATTTTGTTGATGCAGTTTTGTTCAAACATTCACAGGAGCATGTTGCATTAGAGATACTATTACATGTATGTAATCGAAGGTTAGTATAGTTATATAGTTAGTATAGTTAGTATAGTGATACAGTATACGGTTAGACTATCAATAGTTAATATACAGTGTTTTTTTAACGACAATAAGACCTTATGTGGAATAATTTATCAAAAATATTGATTAACAATTGCTAATTATCAACAAGCTTTTTAAATCTGAACATTGGTGAAATGAACGCGTAAGCGCCGCGATATCCACGGCGCTTACGACCTTTTCGTCGCGGCCTTTATGCAACGGCTGCACACCAAACTCAATAAGCAATTAACCGGTCCAGCGCTTTGTGACAAGGCAAAGGTTAGACGGATTACGCTTTCTAATGCTACAGCGCCTGCACAGCAACTACGCATCAAAGGTCAGTGATTTGCAATTTTTATAATGACCGGCAAAGCAAAATCTTGCGCAGGGTGCTTGAATAAAATCACGAGCAAGGACTATGTAATATGTAGCCTTTGCAAGGACATATACGACTATACCTGCGCCAATCAGCGCTTTTCTTCAGCGGATAAGGAGAAGAAGGATAAGTGGACATGTCCGGCTTGCCGAAATAAAGCTAAAAGAAAGGGTGATAATTCTAACACTCCAATCCACCCGAAATCTTCTCACCAACGTGATCCTGACAACGAGGCAATAAATAAGGCCGAAAATGATAACATTACAATGCGCAAAAAGCCTAACAATTCGCCTTCTAAGAACACCGAGTCCGTTGAAAACTTATCTGCTACCTCGTCATTGGTTGACTCCGACTTATTGTCGGTCATTAGATCTGAGATTCAGTCTTCTATTGACAGGTCTCTCAAAATGGTGATTCAAACTTCTCTGGGTTGTCAATTGAAGGCCATTAAAAATGATCTAGAAAGCCTAAAAGATCTTACAACTGCAGTTCAATTTATTAGCGCTGAATACGACCGTTTGAAACAGGACTTTAAGGAATCGGAAGAAAAAGTTAAGTTTTTGACAAAAGACAACGGTGTCCTGAACACCAAAGTGGCAGACCTGACTAATAGACTCAACTTACTAGAACAACATTCACGAGAAAATAACATTGAAATAAATGGATTACCTGAAAATAAGTCTGAAAATTTGATCTCGGCTGTTAAGCAGTTATGCGCCTCAGTTTCCGTACCGCTAGAAAATACAGACATACTTTCTTGCACGCGGGTTAGAAAAATGAATGAGGGTAACAGTAGACCCCGTGCTGTAATTGCCAAACTCCCATCTACGGGCATAAGAGACAGCATTATTGCAGCAGTCAGCAAATTTAATAAAAGCCATCCCACGAATAAACTAAACTCCAGCCAATTAGGATACGGCGGCTCCAAGTCACCAATATTTGTTTCAGAACATCTTGCTCCTTATTTCAAGGCACTCCATGCACGCACCAGGCTAGTGGCTAGGGAAAAAGAATACAAATATATTTGGATCCGAAATAGCCGAATTTTTGTACGAAAGAATGACTCAAGCCCTGCAAAGCAAATAAAAAGTTACGAATCTTTGAATAATTTGTAATTAAAGTATCAAACTGATATAATCAAGGACCGTATTAACAAATATAAAATTCAAGATTTACTACCAGAATTTCAGAGGCTTGAAGACAAAAACTAAAGAATTAAAATTAGCTGGGCTAACGGCTAATTATGATGTAATTGTAGGCAAGGAAACGTGGCTGGATGATAGCGTTTACGATAACGAGCTGTTCGGAAGTGGTTTCAATGTTTACAGAAGAGATCGGAGTTCTACATCTTCATCGGGTAAAGTTGGCGGAGGAGTAATCATAGCGGTATCTAAAAGTCTACAGTCCAAACGATTAAAGCACTTTGAAAGTACATACGAGGATTTATGGGTTTCTGTAAAGCACCAGCAAAATTCTCGGATGCCCAAAGAATTAGTTGTTTGCACCTTATATATACCACCACCCGTTACATCACCCACATTGGACTCCATTCTTGATAATTGTAATCGGGTCATGCAGTCTTATTCTGGAGATGTTATTATACTGGGTGACTTCAATTTGGGTTTTATCGATTGGCGTTATGATGGAAGTGTTTGTTGTAATAATTTATCGCCCTTTAATTACAGCTGTACTCTAGGATATAGCCTAATTGATTTCATGTCACTTAATAATCTGTCCCAGTTTAACAATATTTATAATCACAATGATAGGGTCCTGGACTTAATCCTGTGCAATTTCGAGAGATTACGGGTACAAAATTGCGATTCCCCAATGATCAAAATAGACGCTCACCACCCTGCCTTAGTAGTAGAATTAAGAACGATTAATACGTCTAGTACAACATGCAGGCGTTTTGCTACACATAATTTTAGGAAAGCAGATTACTCTCTCGTCATTGCGGAGCTGAAAAAGGTGGATTGGGTCTCGGAGTTGCTCTCAGTTGAAAGTGTTGATGTCGCAGTTTCAAAATTTTATAATAAAATTAACATAATAATCGATCTAACTATACCTAAGACCAAATCACATAAATCAAAGTATCCCTGTTGGTTTTCACGTAATTTAATTCGTTTAATAGGCGAAAGAGATAAAATTCACAAGAAATATAAAATATACAAAAACCCAAGAGACCAGCTTGAATTAAAATTATGTAACAAGCGACTAGACACTGTGATTTCTTCCTGTTACTCAGACTACATTCACAAAACCGAAAAGGCCATATATACTAACCCTAAAAAATTTTGGGCATACGTGAAGCAGAACCGAGGTGGAACTTCGGATCTTCCTGGAGAGATGTTTCTCGATGACCGCAATGCCCAAAAAGGAGAAGAGATCTGTGACCTTTTCGCAACCTATTTTTCGTCAGTTTATGCATCGCCTATTAATGGGTCTATTCCTGTTGGTGGTGACGCATACCCTCAGATCTCACTTCACAATGTAGACATCTCTGAAAAATCAATTGAAAAGTTCCTAAAAGCAGTTGACCCTAGCAAAGGTGCGGGTCCAGATGGGATACCCCCGATCTTCATTAAAAAGACATACAGACATCTAACACTTCCATTAAAGATTTTATTTGAAATGTCTATGAAAACAGCTAAATTTCCAAGTGTATGGAAATTAGCTAATGTGGTGCCCATTCATAAAAAGGGAGAAAAGGACAATGTAAAGAATTACCGACCTGTCTCAATTTTGAGCATCTTCCCAAAAATTTTTGAAAAAATTGTCTGCTCAGATGTTACAAATCACTTGGAAAAGGTAATTTCGAATTATCAGCACGGTTTTTGTAAGAAAAAATCAACAGTCAGTAATCTTCTTGAGTATGTGACAGATATCATGATGGGAGTTGATGGGAGGGCTCAAATTGATGGCATATATACAGACCTTACCAGTGCGTTTGACAGGGTGGACCACAATATTTTGCTATCAAAGTTGGAATTTTATGGTTTACATGGCAAATTACTTATTTGGCTCAATTCCTATCTTAGAGACAGACGGATGCAAGTCACAGCAAATGGTTTCACATCATCTTCTTCCTTCATTCCAGTGTCTGGCGTTCCTCAAGGTTCGCATCTCGGTCCTATTCTTTTTTTAGCATTTATAAATGATATAACTAACAACTTTAAATTTAGTAAGTGTTCCATCTTCGCCGATGATTTAAAACTTTATAAACACATAAAATGTGAAAATGATATCCTACTACTACAGTCTGACTTGAATTCCATACAAGATTGGTGCCATACTAACGGAATGAATCTCAATGCATCAAAATGCACGCACATCAAATTTACGCGAAATAAACAGGTTATTCCTTCCAAATATTTCATAGAAAATGTCCAATTGATAGAATCAGATTCGGTCCGTGATCTTGGTATCCGAATTGATAAAAAGTTGAGCTTTGTAGAGCATATTGACAACATTATATCAAGATCGTGGAGAATGGTCGGCTTTGTTAAACGCACTTGCAGAGATTTTAAAGATCCTGCTGCGATATTAATCTTGTACAACGCCTTGATCCGCAGCATTCTAGAATACGCATCTCCCATTTGGAACCCACAATACAAAGTGCATTGCGATCGTATAGAACGAATACAGAGGAATTTTACCCGTTTCCTTGCCTTCAAAGATAAAAACTGTCCATATAGAGCTGATTATAATACAAGAATGGATCACTTTAAAATGCTTTCTCTTGGGAAGAGACGAAAAATTGGTGACTTGACAACGCTGCACAAAATTATTCATGGGGCTATGATTTCTAGCGAATCTCTCTTGCGTCTTAATATAACGGTCCCGCGTACTTTGCCGAGATACCCAGTCACAAACACTTTCAGTCCATGTAGCTCAAGAACTAACTTGGGAATGACTTCTCCTCTTAATAGATTTATGTTAACTTATAACGATATTTGCGCAAAAGGTGACATTGACATTTTCAATGATATAATATTAACGACATTTATTTCCAATTTAAAAAAACATCTGACATAACTCAATAATAATTCAATCTTACAATTTAATTCTGTCCAATTGTACTAATAATCTTTTATATAGTCCACAATACTAAAATTATTATAAATCCTTTCTGTTCTTATTGTTCATTTTGTTCTATTTTTTTTTTTATAAATCGACATTTTCTTCTACATTATAACATTTATTGTAACTTATTGTAATCTACGTCTTTATGAGTGCTGTATACACCTGTAAAGTCATTCTACACGGAATTTAAGAATTATTGTTACTTTTATTTATTGTAAGAATTTTTTGTAGTATGTCGTTGGTGTATCTATATAAATAAAAAAAAAAAAAAAAAAGGTTAATTGAGGAAGGAGGTGCGGAGGCTGCGGTTTTGTGAAAACAGATGTAATTTGTCTTTTTGGTATTGAGTGTAAGAAGATTTCTATTTAGCCAGTTTAATATTTCAGTCATACCAAACTCTGCATTATAAATTGTTTCCTGCCAGGTCAAACCTTGAAAAAGTATGACAGTGTCATCTGCATAGCATAAAATCTCTGCATTTCCAATGTGTAAATTGTGGATATCGTCCATATAAATATTAAATAGAGTAGGTCCAAGGATACTACCCTGAGGGACCCCATAATTCACACAATGCGAGTCGCTTAGTCGGCCAGTAACTCTTAAACACTGTCTCCTATCCGTTAGATAGCTTTGAAACCATTCTAACGGAATGCCTCGAATACCTTTTAGGTGTATTTTTTTCAAGAGTATCGGAACTGAGACAGTGTCGAAGGCCTTTGCCAAATCTAAGAAAACTCTAACACAATTAATAGAGTTATCAAGTTTCGTTGCTATAGAAGATGTTAAATTTATAACAGCATCATTAGTTGATATGCCCTGTCGAAAACACATATACTTCGATTTCCCAGTATTTAGTGTCAGGAGATTGTTTTGAAGCCATTTGGAAACCAAAAGTAAGCCTATTTCAGTAACGTTACGGACACATTCCCAGTTTGGACCATAAAACAAAAGAGCAGTGTCATCTGCGTAGCACACAATTTCTGCTGATTCTAAATTTAGTTCATGGATGTCATTCATATACAAAATAAACAACAATGGCCCCAGTGTGCTGCCCTGTGGCACTCCATAAGTGGTGGGTAGCGTCGCAATCATCAGAGAATCCACTTTTACAAGTTGTTGCCTGTTAGTAAGGTAGCTGCAGAACCAGTCCAAGGCAGTGCCACGAATTCCCATACCCTCCATTTTCCGTAACAGAATGGAAACCGAAACCGTGTCAAAGGCCTTAGCAAGGTCGAGGAAAACTCCACAGCAGTTATGACCATTATCAAGGTGAGACGCAACAAAATTAACCAGTTTTTGGGTCGCATCCTCTGTTGATTTAAGTTTTCTAAATCCGAATTGATTTTCTGAAAGTAAGTGATTATTTTCAAGAAATATTGTTAGGCGACTATCTGCCAACGACTTCGAAAAATATTTTTTTACACTGTGTAACAGATTTATATGTGCTGGCGACTGGAATTCTAAACATTTAAATTGGGGATCTAGGCTGACCAATACTAGAGGAAGACAACTTTGTAAAGCCACAGAAGTGATGAAGTTAGAATGTCATTCCGGCAGAGAACCTACCTATTGGCCTACCGACAGACAAAGAATCCCAGACTTATTGGACTTTTTTATTGTTAAAAACATAGATAGTAACTACTTAAACATAGAACCACGAATAGATCTCACATCTGACCACACACCAGTTATACTGAATGTTACTATAACAGTTAATCTGGTAGCACCGCCCCTAAGAATATACAACTTGAAAACCACAGACTGGACAATCTATAAAAATATAATCACGACAGAGACAGAACTAAAGACCAAAATTAATACAATAGAAGAACTTGAAAGACAACTGGAACAAATTAATATGACTATCCACAACGCTGCCAATTCTGCAACCCCAAAGAGGACAGGTAAAGGACAACCTCTGAAACATAACTCATATGCAAAGGATATTAAAGAGAAAATACAAGAACGCCGTCGTATGAGAAAAATCTGGCATACTACAGGATATCCAAGTGATAAAACTGCATTCAATAGTTTCTCAAATGAACTCAAAGCCCTTATCAGCACCCTAGAAAATGATAATATTCAACACTATCTCTCAAATCTAGATCCAATGAGAGACACAAACTACTCGCTGTGGAAGGCTACCAAGAATCTAAGGCGCCCGAAAATCCACATATCACCTATCAATGATGAAAAAGGAGGATGGGCTAGATCAGATAAAGAAAAGGCAACAATCTTTGCGGAGCATCTGAAAACAGTTTTCCAACCACTCCCTGAAAACAATCCCCAACATACTAGGGAAATCACGGAATACCTTGAATCAGCGAATCAAATGTGTCTTCCACTAAAAAGTACCAGCCCAAACGAAATTATGAAAGAAATAAGGAACCTCAAGGAAGGTAAAGCACCCGGCTATGACCTTATTGATGCCACATTACTTAAAAACCTGCCTTATAAAGGTGTAATGAAATTAGTTAACATCTTTAATGCCAGCTTAAGACTTGAACATTTCCCTGGGCAATGGAAAATTGCACATATAGTCGTGGTACCGAAACCCGGTAAACCCCCACAGGACCAATTTGGATTCCAGGAAAAACACGGGACAATCGAACAGGTACACCGTATAATAGACATCATTAGCAGATGCCTTGAAAACAAATTATATTGCTCTGCAGTCTTTTTGGATATCAGCCAAGCGTTTGATAAGGTATGGCATGACGCCCTCCTGTTCAAGCTAAAGAAGCATCTCCCGCATTGTCTATTCCGAATACTTAAATCCTACTTAGATAAAAGATGTTACCAAGTTAAGTACAGCGATGATCTCTCAGATGTATACGAAATAAAATCAGGTGTCCCTCAAGGTAGTATATTGGGCCCTGTACTATACCTAGTTTTTACAACAGATATCCCAACAACTGACTACACCACGACTGCGACATACGCTGATGACACGGCGCTACTGTCGGCTCATAGCAACCCAGAAACGGCATCATCACAGTTACAAAACCACCTGACAGAAGTTGAGATGTGGCTGAAGCGTTGAAGAATAAAAGCCAATGAGAGCAAATCGGTACATGTAACATTTACACTTAGGAGAGAAACATGTCCACCGGTAACGCTAAACTGCAAAGTTATCCCTCAAGATAATAACGCAAAATACTTGGGCATGCACCTAGACAGGAAACTTACATGGCAAAAACATATTTGGACAAAGCGCAAACAACTAGATGGAAAACTGCGGTCACTGAACTGGTTATTGGGACGCCAATCACAACTAAATCCCAACAACAAGATGCTATTGTACAAAACTACCATAAAACCAATCTGGACTTACGGAATACAACTGTGGGGAATGGCCAGCAACAGTAGTATAGATATCCTAGAGATTCCAGACCAAAGCTCTGAGAACAATGTTTGGCATCCCTCATTGTATAAGTAATAGATACATATACCTCGACCTCGGCCTAAAAACAGTTCGGCAGGAAATAGCTCAAAACAGCCTGAAATACCAGGAGAAACTGAAAGTCCATGTAAACAAACTGGCACACGCTCTGAGTGGAGAAGGCGCTCTTCAGCATACCCGGCTAAAAAGAAGTGACATACCGAGCCTACATAAAAGATTTACCACTTGACATCAAGAGTCGTGTGAAATGAATTTTCATACAAGTATGGCTTTCGAGGAAAACATAAACTGAGAGATCAACCAAAGAAGTGGCTTATTGTTGGAAAACAGATTGCCATGAAGCAGAAACACCAAAAAAAAAAAAGTAATGTCTGTTCCTATTGGTTGTGGCCCTATTTTAAAAGTTGGAAGAATTAATTATAAAGTTATTATAGAGGGAACTCCTTCTAGGAAACTGACCCAGACTATAGTTCTTACTTTTGATGGTCAGATACTACCAAAAAGGATATTTGTTTGTTACAATTCTTTACCAATCCCACTATTTAATGTTACAATTGCTGCCGGTTTGGGCATACCAAGGTTCAGTGTAGATCTAAACCTCGCTGTTTTAAATATGACCTTAGTCACTCAGGTGACACTTGCAATGTGGAAGAAGATGAAGCATCTTGCTGTCTTTGCCAGGGCTTACATTATGCCTCCAGTAAGAACTGCCCTGAATTTTTCGGACAAAAAAAACATTAAAACTTCTATCTATCTATCTATCTATATCATCACGCCAGCTCCCTCGCGGGGTAGGCAGAGAGTACAGAGTTCCAACAGGTTCTTTCCTTACATACCTCTCTGGCTTCCTCCACTCTCATAGTTCGTCTCATACACACTCGCCGGTTACGGAGACTCTTGACTTGCCCTTCAGCTAAGACACGGTCTATTTGGTCATGGTAAGATAGTCTAAGTCTTCCCCGGCACCTACATCCTTCCACTTTCGCATTGTATATCTGTTTTGTCATTCTTTCTTCTGGCATTCTTTCTATATGCCCGAACCAACGGAGCATACCCTTTCTCATCTTTACACCGATACTATCTTTCATACTGATATGTATGTCGATCTCAGGGGAATCTTAATATATTCTCGGAGCACAATGAAAACACAGTAGTACGTTACAACGTCTAATTGGCAAGAGAGGGGGTAGACATTTTTCATGTTCTAATATCTAAACTTACGAACTACCCACATATATTACACCTTCACCCTTAATTTAGTACATACAATAATTAATTAACCTCCTGACCATATCTTACTACCGGTCTCCTAATTCGCTTGAGAGGTACCACTGGTGGCTCGGTGGAGTTTGTATCTACACTATCATTATCACTACCGTCAACCCCTGCTTCCTCTTCCGCCTCTGCATTACCACTCGGTGGGTCGTTCTCCTCTGGTTTAGTCTGTGTCATAATGGGTACCTTAATGGGTATGATATTTCTTTTTTTTATTTGGTCTAAATGTCTTTTAACCGGTGGGCCATTTTCCCTACCTACCACAAAATGACGGGACCCTACTTTATTTTGTACGCGGCCGGGTAACCACGTGTTTCTTCCCCCATAGTCTCTCAGCAAAACCTCTTCTCCTACGCTAACCGTTCTTTCCTTCCCCCTTTTATAAAAACCTTGTTTCTGTTGGGCGTTATGTACTTTGTCTTCTCTCGTTCTGTCCGCCTTTAACAGATCCAATCTTGATCTAAGTGACCTGTGCTGCAACAACATAGCTGGTGATGAACCCGTCGTGTTATGAGTTACGTTCCTGTACGCCATCAAATATGTCTGTAGTGCTGCATCCAGATCCACCCCATCTCTCATTGACTTCCTAATGGCACGCTTGCATAATTTGACGGCTCCTTCCGCTGCACCATTTGATGAAGGATGATACACCGCGGTGAACGTCAATGTTATGCCATTATTAGCCATAAAATCAGCATACTCTTTACTCGAAAATGGTGGCCCGTTATCCGATACCACCTGTTTAGGTAATCCAAATCTTGCAAATGTTTCCCGTAATACTTTTATGACACTTCCAGCCGTCGTCCGTGACATTTGGAAGATTTCGATCCATTTAGTAGTAGAATCTATAATTACCAGGAAGGTTTTACCATGAAATGGCCCCAAAAAGTCTACGTGTATCCTCGACCACGGTTCCGATATATACGGCCACGGATGCGGTGGTGCGCGCGGTGGATCTGGGTTCTCTGTTGCGCACGTGTAACATCCATGGCATGTGCTTTCGATATCTGCATCAATACCAGGCCACCATACGAAACTCCTGGCCATGCTTTTCATTTTCACGATGCCTAGGTGTCCCGTATGCAATTCCTGGAGTACATCTCTCCTAAGAAACTTAGGCATCACCAACCTATATCCCCAAACGACACAACCGTCATCGGCATATAGTTCATGTCGTCTGTGAAAATATGGCTTCAGCGCCTCATCACTAACATGCCGTGGCCACCCCGATTGTACGTACATATAAACTTGTCGTAATACTTCGTCCTTACCCGTGTGCTCCTGTACCAGTTTCCTAGTCACGGGTAAGAACTTCTGTATAAAATTTACATATGTAGTTTCCAGGGCCGGTTTCTTTTCCACTTCCACGGGTAAACGTGACAAGGCGTCCGCTGCGTTTTTATCACTCCTTACGTATTCTATGTCATAGTTATACCCCGACAATATAACCGCCCAGCGCTGCATTCTGCTCGCCGCCATTATTGGTATACCCATTTTGTGACCAAAAATCGATACCAATGGTTTGTGATCGGTTCTCAATATAAATTTCCTACCATATAAGTACTGATGGAATTTTCTTACTCCATAAATGATGGCTAAAGCTTCCCTCTCGATCTGTGAGTAGGCCTTCTCCGCTGAATTTAATATTCTTGAGGCATACGCTATGGGCCGCTCGCCGTGCGGCGTCAGGTGTGAGATGACCGCTCCGACCCCTACGCTGCTCGCGTCCGTGGTCAACACCAACGGCATCTCACTCGAGTAGTGAGCTAACACCTCACTGGAAACCAAAAGTTGCTTCACCTCATTAAATGCTTCCTCGTGTCTCGTCTTCCACTCAAACCTTACATCTTTTTTAAGAAGGTCATATAATGGTGACATCAACGTACTCATCCGTGGAATAAATTTGGCATAGTACATAACTAACCCGATAAATGACCGCAGTTCTGTGACATTCTTGGGTACCGGTGCTTCTCTGATGGCCTGTACTTTTTCTGGGGCCGTATGCACGCCTTGTGAACTAATCACAAACCCTAGATAAGTCACAGCATTGGCGAAAAATGTACATTTATCCTTTCTAATTTTCAGGCCATACCTCTGTAACCTACCAAAGACTTCGTGCAGTGTCCTCATGTGATCTTCATCATCCACCCCCGTTATGATTAAATCGTCAAGAAATACACCTACCCGAGGCATATCGGAAAAAAGTTGTTCTAATTTTCGTTGAAATATCCCAGGACTCGAAGCTAGTCCATATATTAGTCTATTATATCGAAATAAACCTTTATGCGTATTAATGACTGTATATTTCTTAGAGTCGTCCAACTCTAGTTGTGCATAGGCCTGCGATAAATCTAATTTTGTAAAACGTTGCCCCCCTTCTAATTTAACTAGTAAATCTTCTACTCGAGGCAAGGGAAAACGATCCACCTCCAGACATTTGTTAAGTGTCAATTTAAAATCGCCGCATATCCTAATAGACCCATCTTTCTTCATTACTGGCACGATAGGAGTCGCCCAGTCCGATGTAGAAACAGGTGTGATGATGCCATCCCGCACCAGCTGGTCCAACGCGCACTCCACCGGCTCACGCATCGCGTACGCCAGCGGTCTCGCTCGCATGAACACGGGCCGGGCTCCCTCTCGCAATTGGAACCCCACCTTGCCACCGGTGTATCTACCCAAACCATCGGAGAATACTTCACAGTATCTGGAACTAAATTTTTTTAAGTCAAATATAATATCTACCTTACCTACATTATGACAATTAGCTAACGAAAACTTGATACCTAACTCGTGTAACCATTGCCTACCGATCAAACTTGTTTTCCCTCGATCTATTATGTATAAATCTAAATTCCGACATTGACTACCGAACTTAACTGTAGGCGTTATTTTACCCACAGGTACGACTATTTCACCTGTGTAATACCTTAAAATTAAATTTGTTTTCTTAAGTTCACATCGCTTAAATTTTTTTAAATAACAATCATGACTAATGCACGATATCGCGCTGCCCGTATCTACCTCCATATCTAAGTTAACTTGTTCAATGTTTACATTTATGGTGTATGGTCCAAACTTTTTTAAATAATTAGATGTGAGTGCATAGTTATTTACCTCGTCACTGTCACTATTGTTCTCTTTTAGGTAATTTCGTTCGCCGTCTAGCACGTTAAAAAGTGGGGCATTTCTTTTAATATTAGGACACATCCTCTTTAAATGCCCTTCTTTGTTGCAAACCCGGCACACGTATTTCCTAAATTTGCAATCATGCCTTTGATGCTTGCCCCCACATACGGAACACCTCTCCGGGCCATAACTCATCTTGTCGATGTCAAATTTCGCTTCGCTACTCGCTCCGCTCTTACCACTTGTACCACCGGACATTCTCTGCGACGCGGCCTCCTCCCGGCTACGGTGGCTCGATACCGCTGCTCGACGATACGCTCGCTCACTCCCGACGCGCTCCTTCCTCGCCACCAGCGCTCTCGCCGCCAGCTGATGCACCTCCTGCGCCGGAGTACTGCTACCCCTCCCGCGAGTACAGTTCTCCACCGACGCCGCATTGGCCTCGGCTGCTTCCATCGACACGGCTATTTTATATCCCGCATCGAATTGTATGTCGTCCTCGGTGAACAGGCGCTCCCTGATGTGCTCGTTAACCAACCCGCACACGAATTGGTCTCTCAAATTCTCGGTTAGGTTTTCCGCTGAGAATCTACAATGTTTCGATAGCTTTTTTAATTCTGATACAAACTCAGCTATACTTTCCCCGTCCCGTTGGATCCTCTGCCGAAACTTAAACCGTTCCGCTAGAAGACTCGGCTGTGGTTGTAAATGTCCTCGCATCAGCGTCACTAAGCATTCGAAAGTTTTTGTTGCCGGTTTATCTGGTGTACACAAATTCACCATAAGTTCGTATGCTTCGGCACCGACCACCGTTACTAACGTTGCCACTTTCACTGATTGCTTTACATCATTAACCACAAAGTATTGTTCTAAACGGTCAATATACAAGTCCCATTTGTCCTTGTGTATGTCGAATTGTTCGATCTTTCCCACGGCCATTATACACAGTATATTATTAAAAGTATCGCCGATTATTAACGATACACACGTAGATTTCGTTTATATCTCGTCGCCAGTTGATATGTATGTCGATCTCAGGGGAATCTTAATATATTCTCGGAGCACAATGAAAACACAGTAGTACGTTACAACGTCTAATTGGCAAGAGAGGGGGTAGACATTTTTCATGTTCTAATATCTAAACTTACGAACTACCCACATATATTACACATACCTACTCGCTTTCTTACTACGCTGTTGCGAATACGGTCGGTCAGCGCGAATCCGCACATCTTCGGCAGATATCGCATTTCGACCGCATTTATCCTGCTTTCGTTCTCCTTCTTACATACCCAACTCTCACTGCCATATAACAGCGTTGGGACAAGCACTCCGTTATGCATGGCTAGCTGCGCCTTTTGGCTTAAGTGCCGGCTCCCAAGTAGCCTTCCCATCGCACCATTCACTCTATTACCTGCATTTACTCTTCTCTCTTTATCAGCGGTGTATTATCCATCCTTACTGAAGGCGCATCCAAGATATACAAACTCATTCACTTGCTCCAGCACATCGTTACCAACCACAATCCTTGCATTCGTTCTGGTTTCTTCCCGTTCAAAAACCATAATTTTGGTTTTCTTCATAAAAACTTCTATGGACGAGAATTGCTAATCTTATTCTGAAGCTTCCAAAATGCATCCTCCAATTACTAAGTCTTATGCTGATGTTCTTAATACCTCATTCCGTAATCCAGTGATACAACAAAACAAAATATTGCAATCACCTCTTTCTTATAAAAAAGCTGTCTTTTTAAAACCTCGGGCCCCTCCTTCCTCAGCAAAGGATACAATAAAGCAGAACATTCTGCCATTATTCAGGGGTACAATGTACAATGTTCGATAGCCAGAAATATTGAAATTATTATATATTTGCCCAGTCGCGCATGAAGTCACCCATTACCACTGTAAAGTGTGTTTTGGAAGTATGCATGGCTCTACTAATGTCCTCATACATAACTTCGACGTCATCATCTGAGTATGCCGAGGTCGGTGCGTAGACCTGTATGACCTTCAGCGAATATCTTTTGGATATTCTGAGTATCAGGTACGCTACCCTGCTCGACACACTAGTGATGAACACAACGTTGTTTATGAGTGACTTGTGGACGATAAATCCGACACCACCTTGGGACTGCTGTTCGCCCTCCCGGTAGTAAAACAAGTTGCCGGATTTTAAGGTTATCGTGTCCTCGCCCTCTCTTCGGACCTCCGATAAACCAACAATATTCCACCGCAACTTGTTTATCTATTCTTCCAGCTTAACAAGCTTCTTATCCGTCCTCAACGTGCGTGCGTTGTATGTCACCAGGGCCAATTTTCGTTTTTGGTAGTAGCCGAATCTCTGCCGGAGATTCTCAGCACCCCTTGTCCTGTCGTTACCATGGCTGCTACCGTGGCCAGGACGAACAGGACCGCCGGGGACTAGGGGCCCGGTTTTCTTCTTTTCTTCCATAGTATTGATTGGGGGATTTGCCATAATCGCCACGCTTGGCAGGCGGGTTGGCGAGCGCAGTTTTTGATCGCAGAAGTGTTAAGGGAACGCTGCTGATACACCTTGTTCTACAGTTTGGACTAATATTAAACGTTTTAAAACATCTTGTGCAATGCCTGTAAGTCATCCTCTTTCTCCCTTCTTGGCAGATAGTTTTCTGGATCAAATAGCTCCACCGTCTGCCCCTAAAGAGATTCCTCGTCCTCTTCCTGTAATCGTTGTTAGTGGCCCTACTGATCTTAATGCCCCATTTTCTAAAACAGAACTTCTTAACATTCTATCCGTTGTGAAGGACTCTGCTCCAGGGGATGATGGTATTCCATACTCATTCTATGCACATCTTGGGGAGAAGGCCCTTGACTATTTATTGTGTCCATAAACTATATCATTTTTACGGGTAATATTCCCTCATCTTGGACAACACAAATAGTGTTGCCATTTTTAATAAAACCTAATAAAGATGATAGCCTTGAGCCTAAACCAAAGGATGACTTTAATTATTACAAGGTTGATTACAATAACGTTATTTTGACATTGAAAAAAATTGATTGGAGTAACACATTTTCAAAATCCAAATCAGTAAATCATATGGTGTTAACTTTTTATAAGTTATTAAGAGGTGTAATAAAAGACCATGTACTGATACGCAAACAACATTGTTCTGAGTTTCCACGGTGGTTTAACTGTAAACTCATAAGGCTATTGGTTGAAAAAAATAAGATTCGATCAAAATATCGAAAATACATAAACCCCCGCGACAAAAACCACCAAAATATTGCTGGAGCACTTAACAAAATTAACGATCTAAATTTTGCAATACATGAGATGCAGGATTCAAATATGATAGATATTGATGTGATATGCTTAACAGAACATTTCATAATACATGGCGAAAAAAATTATATGGTATTAAATAATTTTCAACTTAATGCAATTTTTTCACGTGAATCACAACGCCGAGGAGGAGCATGTATATTAAGCAAAAAAAAATATCAGTGTACGGAATTAAACGAAATAAAAGAATTAAGTATCGAAAAGTGTTATGAGGTATGTGGTATCGAAATAAAAAACAAACATTTAATAATACTTTGTGTTTATAGAACGCCAAACTCTGACGTAAATATATTTTTTGAAAGCCTAGAAAAAACTTTTATTATACTACAAAATGAAAAAAGGAAAATTGTCATTGCAGGTGATTTTAACATTGATTTACTACGTAACAATAATATTTCTAATAAATTTAAAGATCTTATTTCAAACTATGGTATGCAAACTCACGTTCATGTGCCTACACGTTTAAGTACTTGCATTGACAACATAATAAGTAATATCTTCGATGCTAGAGGTGAAACTTATAACCTATGTTTATCAGACCATAACACTGTTCAAGTAATTTTATTCAAATATAGAGATAAACACATTACAGGCTACCAATATACAACTAAACGTGATATTAATAGGGATAATATTAAAATATTCATAGATAGTATCAGTGCATTGTCCTTCTCTGAAATTTATGACTATACCCAAGCAAATAACGCTTTTAATGCCTTACATGACTTGTTAACGTTGTTCTATAACTTAAGTTTTCCTATTATTACAGTTAAGGATATGTATAAAACTAATAAACTTAAATGGATTACCAAAGGCCTTAAAATAAGTTGCAAAACTAAAAGACTACTGAGATATACTTACTACCATAATAGAACAAATGAAAATAAGAAAGCTTTCAAAACGTATGCGAAAATTCTAAAGAAGTGTATAAACAATCTACAGTCCCAATGTAACTTAAAACACATAGCCTACTCAAAAAATAAATGCAAAGCTACGTGGAATGTTATCAAACGTAACATGGGTAATGAACAACCCAAGCAGTATATTAAAAAGCTTATTGACAATAAAGTAACGTGTAAGTCAGGGTCTGTAATCGCAAATATATTTAACAATTTTTTCATAGACATTGTTCAGAGTAACACTAGTGAAAACCGTAATGATTTATGTAATTCTAACCTTAAAAATAATTACTACAGTATATTCCTTGAACCTACAAATGAAACAGAAGTTAATCATATTATACAATCGCTCAAAAATACAAAATCAGCAGGATATGACAATATTACTACGGACCTTATTAAACGTATATGCCAATACATAGCCAAACCATTATCTTATAGCATTAATCTATCGCTGGAACAAGGCTGTTTTCCAGAAAAGCTTAAGTTGTCAATTTTAAAACCTTTGCATAAAAAAGGTTCTAAGGCGGAAAAAAATAATTATAGACCAATAGCATTAACGCCAATCTTATCTAAAGTTTTCGAGCATTTATGTACAACAGATTATTAAACTTTTTCGATAAATATAATATACTGGCAAATGAACAACATGGGTTTAGAAAGAATAGGTCTACTTTAATAGCAATGTTCAAGCTTGTAAACTCTATTATTACCCATGTAAATAATAAAATTCCATCTACTGCTCTCTTTTTAGATTTAAGTAAGGCGTTTGATTTTGTCGATCATAATATTTTATTAAACAAGTTGGAGAAATTTGGCATAAGAGGTACAGCATTAAACTGGTTTATATCTTACTTAAGTGGTAGAAAACAAATAACAAGGGTAACATGTCTTAATCATAAAACGAATAAATACGAAAACTTTGATTCTGAACCCAAACAAAATTATTTTGGTGTACCCCAAGGAAGCATTCTAGGTCCAATATTATTTCTTGTATATATCAATGACCTTCCTCAAGCAATAAGCAATCATGAATGCGTTTTATTTGCAGACGACACAACCGTAGTAATAGGTTCTAATAATAAAATAATTCACGAAAATGAAATTAATAATACACTACTAAACATAATTAAATGGTTAGATGAAAATAAACTAAAAATAAATATTGATAAAACCAAATTAATCCATTTTAAAGCAGTAAAATCTAAACCTCAACAGTTAATTATCTCCTATAATAACCAGAAAATTAAACAAATAAATAGTACTAAATTCCTAGGAATAACAATTGACGAACACCTAACATGGAATGAGCACATCGATAATATATGTAAAAAAATTAATAAATTTGTTTTTGCTTTGAGGAAGATCAGAGATATAATATCTAAAGAGACTGCACTTATGGTTTACCATGCTTACGTTAGCTCAATAATTCGGTATGGCTTAGTGATCTGGGGATACACGTCACAAATCATGCGTGTGTTTATAGCGCAAAAGAAATGTGAAAATTCTTTTTCTTTTTTTTTTTTTTTTTTTTTTTTTTTTTTTTTTTTTTTTTTTTTGCGGGTAGGTGTAAATAAGTACAGACGTGTCTCAAATTGCTAATTCATATATTAAATAGTTAAAGATAGTATTTACAAATATTCTACTTCCCTACATAGATCTAATAATTAAAATAACAAGTACTCACGTTTTTTGCACATTTATGTGACCTTAGCACTATTTTTTACATCACCTGCCAGCTCATCACTACACAAGATTTTCTAAAGTCATTTATCAGAGCTTCACCATGCCTCAATTAGATGACATTTTATCTGCGCAAAAAAGCCTTGAGGAGAACTTTATGAAGAAGATGGAGGACCTTGAAGCACAAATCCAGACTGCCGGTCCATCCAAAGATACAGTGGCAAAAGTTGCAGAAGAGTTCCGGACTTTCAGGGAGCTTATCTTCAGCATGCTCGGGCTGCTCCGAAGACAGATAAGTGAGTGCAGCAAGCAGATAGATGTGCTTGAGACCAGGCACCGGCGTAAAGCACTCATCTTCCTGGGAGTCCCTGAAGTTGATAAGGAGAATGGCAAAACTGCTATCCTGGACATTCTTCATAACAGGTTGGGTCTCAAGAGCATCACAGAATCGGCCATAAAAATCTGCCACAGACTGGGCACCCCAGGCCAAGATCACCACAGGCCCATTCTCGTAAGATTTAGCTGTGTAGACGATAAACACAGCGTCTGGAGAGCGAAGACTCGGTTGAAGGGCTCATCCATCTCCATTCGAGAGTTTTTGACCAAGTCTAGACAATTCATATTTGGCAAGGCACGTTTGCATTTCGGTGTGCGTTCCTGTTGGTCTCAGGATGGCATCGTTGTCTTAAAGGCCCCTGACGGAAGCCGGCATCGAATTACTTCCCTCGAAGAGTTAAGCCCTTTGATTGTGAAATATCCAAAGAGGCCGGACGGATTTTCTTCATATAGGAGTAAGGGCGAGGCCGGTGGAGATCTGTCGAGGAATGCAACACGTAAATAGCAAGTTCATTTAAACTATTAGGCCTCAGTAGTTGTTTTCAACTGTAATTATACTTACTTGAGTTCATATTGTCCTTGTTAATTTATACAGTTTCGTTGTTTTGAAATTATTTTACAAGTGGGTATGTAATTTCTTGCTTTCACTTTGTTATAGATAAGTACTGTCAACTGTAATCTAAATCAATTTTAAACAAAGTAATTCGGAACCCATGACCGGAACATATACACCTAGACAACCTGTCAATAAGAAACGTTTGACAAACGTCAAAAATCATGACATTTGCGTTCTGAATACAAAATTTTACACACTTTTAACATCAGCTTATTTGATAAAGTACAGTTTTTATTTTATTTCCATATTTGAGGACACCTGATCTACCGTGATACAGCACCCGCTAGTACGGAGGTCAGTAGAACTTGAATCAAACAACCATAAACATTTTTAAACTAAAACAATTCATGTATAATCACCTTGCATCATATTTTATTATAATTTTTTTTGTGTGATTTTTAGTTACTTTTAGTTTAGTTTGTTATTACTTACCTAGTTTCTTTCTCTTTTTTTAGATGTTAGCTGGTGGGTGATGCAGTAACGCGCAACACCCTTTGAATTACAATTTTTTTTTTGTTGTTGTTTTTAATAGTTTAATATTTAGTTTTAGTTATACACCATTCATATATATTATATACACAACTATTCATATATATTTTTGTACTTATGTTATCAGATAGCGATTCTTTTCATTCTGCCAATCAATCTAATGCCTCGTGTGACACAAGCTTTTGCTCTTTGGACGATAATCTTGGTAACTTTTTATGAGATAAATTTAACCAACAGTTGGGCCACTTGCTAAATGTGTGTCATATCAACGCCCAAAGTATACCCAGTCACCACGATGACTTATATGACACATTTAGTAACAGCAACGTTCACGCCATCCTGGTTTCTGAGACTTGGCTCAAACCTCAACTTTTGTCAACTACCTATGCTCTCCCTGGCTTCGTTCTTATCCGTAATGACCGGATTGGTAAGGGCGGGGGTGGAGTTGCCATATATCTCCGTAGTGATCTCCCTTACAAAATTGTAGCCATGTCTTCTTCCAACTATTCAGCTTCCTCAGAGTTTCTCTTCCTTGAGGTTTGGGTCAAGGGTTCTAAAACCATAGTAGGTGTTATGTATTGTCCTCCCAACGTTGATTATTTCACCGAATTCGAATCGGTACTAGAATCTTTGGGGTCTCATTACGAGCATCACATCATCATGGGCGATTTCAACACTAATCTCCTGGCCACAAATTCCCCCCGTTCCCGTAAACTCCTTCACCTCATAGAGTCAGCCAGCTTGCATATTTTGCCTCTTCAAGCCACACATCTTAACATTAATGGTAAAGATACCTGGCTCGACCTTATACTTACTTCCAATCCTTCACTCGTTTCCGCACATGGTCAACGTGATGCCTCTGGTTTTAGCCATCATGATCTTATCTTCCTCTCTTATGTTATGAAGCCCCCGAAACACCATCCTAAGGTCCTGCACAGGCGCTGCTTTGCTCGAATGAATATTAATAATCTAATCTATGATGCATCCAAAATTGACTGGAAACCTGTCATGGAGGCCGATGCGATCGATAAGAAGATATGGTTGTTCAACAGAGAGGTCATTCAGCTGTACGACACCCATGCCCCTATCAAGAAAGTAAGATTGAAGAGACCACCTGCACCTTGGATGACAAGTGGTATCCGTATGGCAATGAGGAAAAGAAACCGCGCTTTCCGGAATTTTAGAAAAGATCGCTCTGAGGACAATTGGTCCCATTTTAAAATTGCTAGGAACCGCTGTAACAAGATGATACGCGACGCTAAACGCCGACATATTCTAGACAATATTACTTCTTCTTCGCCTGCTGACATCTGGAAATTCTTAGGAACCCTAGGTATTGGCAGAGCGCGACATGTAGATCTCCCAAAAACAATAAGTTTAGATGATCTCAATTGCCATTTCTCCACTGTCCCTCTCGTAGATCGTCTAACTATTGATCATACCTTAACCTATCTAGGTGGTCTTGAACGTCCCATCATCAACACTTTCTACTTTTCTCCAATCGACTCCCGCGAAATCAAGAAAAATATCCTATCCATTAAATCCAAGGCTGTGGGCTGTGACAAAATATGTCGCTTTATGATCGTAACAATTCTGGACAATCTCCTTCCTGTAATCACTCACCTTATCAACTTTTCTTTAGAGTCCGGGACGTTTCCGTCTCTGTGGCGTAAAGCCTTTGTTCGTCCCCTTCCTAAGATCACCAACCCCTCCCTTCCTAGCCACTTCCGTCCAATATCCATTCTTCCTTTTGTTTCAAAAGTGCTCGAGGCCTGTGTTCATAAACAATTCTCCCACTTTATCTTCACCAATAATCTCATCAGTCCTCTTCAATCTGGATTTAGGCCTGGCCACAGTACCGTTTCTGCTCTACTTAAAGTGACTGAAGATATCCGAAGAGGCATGGAAAATACCAAAATCACAGTCCTAGTCTTGGTCGACTTCTCTAATGCGTTCAACACAGTTAATCATGATATCCTACTGTCCATCCTTTCTTATCGCATGTGCTCACGGGAGTCGCTGGATTGGTTCTCTTCTTATCTTCGTGAACGCCAGCAGTCTGTTATAAGTGACGAGTCGTCGTCGTCCTGGCGGAATTTAGAAACTGGCGTTCCCCAAGGCGGTATACTTTCTCCTCTTCTTTTTTCGATTTTCATTGATCTAATAACTCACGAATTTCAGTGCGCGTATCATCTTTATGCGGATGACTTGCAATTGTACTCGCAAGACAGTGCCGATCAAATCTCAGACGCCATTTGCAAATTAAACCAGGCTTTGCGAGCAATTAAGAACTGGTCCGACAAGTTCGGAGTTGCAGTGAATCCAGCTAAGTGCCAGGCAATTTTGGTGGGTAGCTCTAGAACTATATGCAAGGTGAATGTTGCAAATCTACCTGCAATTGTTTTCAATGGTAGAGTTATTCCCTTTAGTTCCAGTGTCAAAGATCTCGGCTTACATATTGATAACACACTCAGTTGGCAAACCCAGATCAGTGCCGTCGGTCAAAAGGTCACCAGTATGTTGCGATACCTGTATCGGTTTAAGAACTTGCTCGCATCAAATACAAAAGCAATGCTCGTGCAGGCCCTGATTTTTCCCATTTTAGACTATGGTGATGTGTGCTACTTCGACCTGAATGCAGATCACCTCAACAAACTTGACCGTCTTCTTAATAACTGCATTCGATTTATCTATAACTTGCGTAAATTTGACCATGTGTCTGTGTACAGATCTCTCTTAAATTGGTTGCCTATTCGCCAACGCCGAACTCGGAGGGCATTGACAATGTTGTTTTCCATTCTTAACTCTCCCACTTCACCTGATTATCTTTCATCTCATTTTCAATATTTATGTTCCAATCACAATAAAAATCTTCGATCCCTAAATAATCGTCTTCTTCAATGTTCTTCTCACCGTTCGGACTTTGTTCACTCTTCTTTCGTTACTCAGTCCATCTTGCTATGGAATGCGCTACCACTGGATGTCAGGATGGCAAACGATCGTTTTTGTTTCAGAACAAAAGTGCAGGATTATCTGCACTAAACATTGGTAGAATTATCTCAACGTTAACAAAGTATAAGTATTGTATTTTTATTTTATTTTTTATATATTATATATATGTATATATAGCTATTCGTATATATTTTATGTTTATATAATTATGGATATGTATGTATGTATATTATAGATCCATATATATTTTTATTGAGTTAGTAAGATTTAATATTTATTTTTTTTGCTATTTCTATCTTTCTTTCTCACCCAACTCGGATTTGCACCTGCTTTCACTAGTTTCTGCATCACCCAAAGGTAGACTGGCAGAAAATGCCTAAGGCATTAAGTCCGCCCATGTACCAACTGTGCATAAAGGATAAATAAATAAATAAATAAATAAATAAATAAATGTCTCAGAGCAATATATAATATGAATAGGACGGATTCCTGCAAACCAGTGTACAAATCAGAAAAAATATTGACCGTTCCTTGCTTATATATTTACGAAGTAGCAACATTTGTAAAGTCTAATCTTACCCTCTTTAAAAGTTTTGAACCAACATATAAGCGTAAGGCAGTTTTTATGCGTTTGCAAATGCCGGTCCCTCGTCTCGAGATGCACAGACGTAGCTGTGCATATATGGCACCGCTTATCTCTAATTCACTGCCCAACTGGATTTGTGATTTGCCTTATGGTCGCTTCTGTTCTATGTTACAAAAATGGCTTATAGAACAAAGCTTTTATTCGATTGACGAATTCATTAAAAAATTCTCGTCTAATTCCTATCATTTTAGAAATGCATTATGATGTGTGAACGTATTGTTATTGAATTACTATTACTGTTCTTGTTCTTTTATTTATGTATTCAATAACTGACATTTCTTTATAATGTATAGGTACCTAAATTTAAAACTCAAATTAGAATTTGCATGCTATTTATCTATGGCGAATGTGTTTATGCTCGTACAATTTATTCCCAATACCTTACTGTACCACATTTAAGCAAATAAAGATATTATTATTATTATTAAAATAGAACACGAGATACTTAGAGATCGCTGTCATAAACTGCAAAAAATATGCTATAACGACTATATATCTCGTGTAGAAATGAATATAGCCCAAAATCCGAACTCGCTTTGGAATTATGTCGGGGATAAACGTGGAGATGTATCTCTCCCAGGAATCATGCATTATGATAACTCGTTTGGGGACAATGGTAGTGATATAGCCAATCTCTTTGCAAATCACTTTTCTTCCGTTAATAGTAATAACGCGTCAAATCAACTAAACTGTACCGTTCCTATTTCACTGCACAAGTCTCTATGCCGGATCATATTTACCGAGAGGGAGGTAATGAAAAAAATTAATCAATTAGACGTCAGGAAGGGTGCCGGTCCAGATGCTATTCCTCCGGTATTTATAAAACGATGTCGTTCTGTTCTCGCCTTGCCACTTTCTTTTATTATCAATCGATCCCTTAGTGATGGTGTGTTTCCTGATGAGTGGAAATAAGCCCGAATAGTACCAATCTTTAAAAAAGGTGAGCAGCGTGATGTCAGGAACTACCGACCTATATCAATCCTCTCTTGTTTTTCAAAACTATGTGAATCTCTTATTTGTCCAACGCTTACACTTTATATCAATAATTCTATCACACATGCCTAACACGGGTTCAGGTCTGGTCGTTCTATTCATACCAATCTCACCACATTTGTGTCCGATTTATCCGTAGAAATCGATAAGGGTAAACAAATTGATGCAATATATAGACTTTTCTCACGCTTTCGATATGGTCAATCACAATTTACTGTTACAAAAACTTGAGGCGCATGGAATTCATGGTAATTTTTTGAACTGGTTCCAGTCTTATCTCAATAAAAGACCGCAATATGTTGCAGTAAAAGGATATGAGTCCAGAGTTTACTACGCTGAATCCGGCGTGCCTCAAGGATCGCATTTAGGACCAATACTATTTTCTTTATTCATTAATGACATTACAGACCATATAAGACATTCTAAATTTACATTATTTGCTGACGACCTCAAAATACATAAGATAATCAACTCCCTATCGAACGCGCAACTTTTGCAAAGTGATCTTAACAGTATTGGAGACTGGTGTTATATGAATGGTATGATCCTCAATGCAGGAAAGTGTTATCATATAAAATATACAAGGCAGAAGCAACCCTCAAGGTATACTATAAGAGGAATGGTCCTGCAGGAAGTAAGCGAGATTAGAGACTTGGGCGTTACTTTGGATTGTAAATTGCATTTCTGGTCTCACGTAGATGGGATTGTAAAAAAAGAAGCTCAGATGATTGGGTTCATTAAGAGAAACACAAAAGAATTTCGTCAGCCTCAAACGAAAATTTTGCTTTATAACGCTTTGGCACGTAGTCATGTTGAATATGCTAGCATCATTTGGCAAAGAATAGAAACTATCCAGCGCGCATTCACAAGACATTTAGCTTATCTGACTTCAGGCATTTCTCATAGGGCTCCATATGAAGAAAGACTAAATTTTTTTAAATTAGTATCCCTCCATGATCGCCGTATAAAACACGATTTGTTGTTGCTACACAAAATCATACATGGCAGCGTGGATTGTCAGTTACAACAATATACAAAACTTGCGGTACCGAGCAGAATTCCTAGATATCCCATCACAAAAATATTCCATATTCCTGCCTATAGGACCAACATAGGCCGACGATCCCCCTTAACAAGAATATGTTGTCAGTATAACACTATTTGCGGCGGCTCAGAAAAAAAAATCTCTTTTGGCATTTTTCATGACACCTTGACAATTTTAAAAACAAATTATCGAAATATTTCAATCCTTATAAAGGATAAATTCTAAAATATTTTTTCCTGCTCAATAAGTTACCTCGCTAATTATAATTAAATTAAATCCATGTATTACTCATTAATAATTATTAATTTCCTATTCGTAAATATAAAATTATAAATATGTAATCATCATTAATCTAAACTGTTCCTTCTCACCTGTACCAATATTACTACTACCTGTACCTACATACTATTCTTGTAAATGCTGTGTACGTCTGTTATTGATATGCATATAAGACTATATTGTTACCATATATATATATGACAAAAGTGTTATAAATATGTATATTGTTGATGTACCAAATAAATAAATAAAAAAAAGGACCGTCCAGTTCTTCTTCCTACCGACCAATTGCCTTTTCATCTGTCATGTGTAAAATAGCAGAACATTTAGTTAAAAATCGATTGGAGTGTTTGTTGAAAAGAGAAACTTGTTGTCATCTAGTCAAAACGGTTTCCGAAAGGGTAAAAGCACTATGGACAGCCCAAGTATTATATTCGCTTGGCTATATCACGGAACCATTCTATCGTTGCAGCATTTTTAGACGTCTCTGCAGCATATGACAGTGTTCTTATTCCGATACTACGAGTCAAGTTGGAAAAACTGAGTGTTTCCGAAATACTAATAAACTTTATTATCAATATATTATCGGAAAGAATGATACATTTAGATTTAGACCCTAAAATTAATTGTAGATGCTTATAGAAAGGACTACCACAAGGATCTGTTCTTAGTCCTTTACTCTATAATATTTATATTCATGATTTAGAATATTCACTAAATAATTCAGTTAGTATTTTACAATATGCTGATGATTTGCTTCTTTATTGTTCTGATGATTCAATTTCTAAAGTATCTTCACAAATATCCTTATCTCTCTCACTACTTGAAAAATGGATGGACGATAATGGCCTACAGATATCTGCTCTAAAAAGCTATGTTGTTTTATTTAACACACTAAGACATCCTCCTCCTATTAATATATCCTATAATGGTCATCTTATCCCAGTAAAAACCCATGTAAATTTTCTAGATCTAGTTTTAGACTCTAAGCTAAATGGGGTTCCGCATTGTGAGTATGTAGTTGATAAATGTAAGCGGGCTCTAAACATGCTCCGTTGTCTTTCGAGTGTCTGGTGGGGTGCTCACCCTTATTCCCTAAAACTCGTTTACAATGCTTTGATAAGAAGAATCCTAAACTATGGATTTTTCCTCTTAGAGCCGTGTAGCGCTTCTGCTCTTAAGAAGTTGGATAGTGTTCAATATAAAGCTTTACGGATAATATTTAGAGCTATGAAATCGAGTCCTATTAATGCTTTACAAGTTGAGTGCGGCGACCCATCCCTGAAGTTATGAGGTCAATATTTGTCTGATAGATTCCTCGCAAGAGCCTTTCAATTTTCCTTAGATCCCCTCCGCTAGAAGCTTTCCTCTTTACTAGAACAAATTTCTTATTCTGGGTATTAGTCCCACAAAAACACACCATGTTTAGTTAAAAGCTATCAGAAATTTGGTATTGGTCCCACAAAAACACACCATGTTTAGTTAAAAGTTATCAGAAATTGATTAATGTAAATGCTCCCTCTCATTGCTCTACCCAACTTCCTTTATTTGAATGTAAAATATTATGAGTCACTAATATTAAATCCGAATATTTGCTATAATCTTACAATTCCTAAAAAAATTAATCGTTATTCAACTTCCTTTATTTCTTTAGTGGAAAATAAGTGGCCAGATTATCATTTTATTTATTGTGATGCTTCGAAAAGTCCCTCTTCTTGTGTTGGTGTTGATGTGTTCCATCAACAATACCAAATAATCCAGAAAATTAAATTACCCCCGAAAGCATCCGTTTTTACGGGCGAATGCTTTGGAATATTAAAATATTTAGAATATGTTTTAATTGCAAAGTTAAGAAAAGCAGTAATATTCACAGACAGTAAAAATGCTTTACAGGCCCTGGGTGGCAATCCGTTCAAATCAGCCCACAACTCTATTATTATCGAATCTCGAGAACAGTTATTTAAACAGAGAGGATTTGACGTCACTTTTGCGTGGGTTCCTAGCCACACAAACATTAAAGGAAATAATAAAGCAGACTTGCTGGCCAAAGAGGCGTTTACATCGGGCGATGTTTACCCATATAAAAATTACTCTCATGATCTAATGGCGCTGTCCAAAAATCATCTCCAGAATTCCTGCAGTGATTGTTGGACAAGTGATATAAGTAAGGGGAAATTCAACCATTCCATCCAACCAAATATACCCGGCAAACCCTGGTTTGCCAAGGCGGGCTTCTGTAAATGGACTACATCCAGCATTATTAGAATGCGTTTAGGACACGTTTGTACACCAGAACATTTAGCGAGGCTCGGTATAGTCGATTCAGACCTTTGTGGTTGCGGCGAACTTGGAGGTTTAAACCATATATTTTTTGCTTACCCCCTGAATGACTCTTCTTTCTTTTATTCACAGCTTCACCAACTTAAAATTTCTTGTCCATTCTCCATTCCTTCTCTATTGCCCTTTAATAATATTGATATTTATTCTGCCATAAATATGTTCATCTTACACAACAACATCCACATATAATCATTTCTTTCCTTTGCAACTTATCTGATAAATCTTTTCAAATTTCCTTGTTACCATTCCTTTTTTTTTTTCTTCGTTTCCCTAACTTTGAACAATGGCATAATGTAAACGCAATTGCCAAAACAAAAAAAACAATGGCATACGATTGCAGCGCCGTCTCTTTTTGGCGGGAATTCAAAACGGGCGGCAGTATTTTTGCACAGATCATAATAATTATTAATTTCTTATCCATTTTATTGATTACTTTTCATATATATAAACATATATTATATATTTAGTTTAGCAGTTTTATTGGTAAGTTTGTTTTGTATATATTGTAAAATATGGAAATTGAACCAGAACCCCCTGACAAAAACCTACTATTTATACTATTAGAGGCGGATTCGTTTCTCTCCCAAAATTACGTAGAAATAATGGATAATAGTAAGGTGCCTATATCAAGGGAGAAGGAATTGAAAAAAAAATTAATTAAGCTCTACTTTTTAAAAGTAAAGCGAACACTACTAAATTGCTTACTCATATCCCTGAGTCATCATTAATTATTTCAAATACTCATCTTAGTCCTTCAACTATATCAGCTGAACATGTGATACCCACCCCTGTTATAACTCCTTTCCGATCCAAATACAATGAAGAAGAACCTGGTCTATATGTGGTGCATGTTGAGCTAGAAACTCCCTCTCCACAAAGTGGCATTCCACTTCAACCGATAAAATTCCTATATCAAAATAAATTAATAGATATTTTAGAGAATGGCAATAAGAGGATTGGCCGTAATAGACTCAGTATGCAATTTAAAAATAGTAAAAGTGAAATAAAACTATTTTACGGATTTTATCGCGGTTTATTTTTTATTTTTAGTTCCCGACGTTTCGAGTGCTTTGCAGCACCCATGGTCACGGGAGGGACTGAGGTGTTGGACGTCCAAAGGACATAGTTGTTCCGGGGTACCCTCAAACTTCTTAATTATTTTTGTTGTTGTTGGTCCGATCTACGCAGAATGAGCTCACGGTGTCTTGAGGTCTTGCAGTGCTATGCTTGGTTTTGGATTTGATTATATTAATTACCGGATCCCAAGACGATGGAAGCACCCAGCCATCTTCTCTATTGAAATTAGGATGTTTTTTAATTTCAATAGCCTCGCGAACCATCCTTGGTAGGAATCGGTGTTCTTTCACGAGGATTTGTGGTCTATCAAATCTAATGTTATGGCGGGTGCGGTCAAGGACATGTTCACAGACTGCAGACTTCTTTGAGCGACGGTGTTTTAGGTCAGCTATATGTTCTTTAACCCGAGTTTTTACCGGTCTTTTTGTTTGTCCTATATAAGAGAGACCACATTCACAATCAAGCTTGTAAACTCCTGCATCTTGTAGAGGGATCTGACACTTGACAGATAGTAAAAATTGACTGATCTTCTTCGGCGGCTTATAAAATGTTTTAATCGAAGCACGCTTCAAGATGTAGCCAATCTTGTCTGTGACTCCTCTCATGTAAGGTAGTACAGCAGGGAGACGCTCAACTGTGGCTGGTTTCACTCGGTCACTGTGACGTTGGCGTGGGACTCGAAGGTTATTGTCATGCAGGACTTGCTTGACATGTCGGCAGCCAGATGTTTCTGGTCACAGATCCCTTGTGCTCTCTGAAACAAAGATTTACCCACGGTAGCTAACTGTGTGGATGGTGGTGAGATTCACCGTTTAAGTACCTATCAGTATGGGTCTTTTTTCGATAAACCGTATGGCTTAAGGTGTTGTTGGGGTTGCGGATTACTAACACATCTAGGAAAGCTAGGGAATTGTTTGCCTCCAACTCCATTGTAAACTGAATTTTAGGGTTAATGGAGTTAAGATGATTTAGGAATACATGAATTTTGTCAGATGGTAATATTGTGAAAGTATCATCTACGTACCGCTTGTAGAAACTTGGCTTTACAGGTGAGGTACGAAGGGCTGTCTCCTCAAAGTCTTCCATGAATATATCGGCAACAATGGGAGATACAGGGGAGCCCATCGCTACGCCATCTACTTGCTTGTAGAACTCCTCCTTCCACAATAAGTAGCCAGATGTAAGGCAGTGTCTCAATAGTTCTAAGTATTCCGCTGGCATGTTGTTCTCCGCTAGTTTCCTTTCTACAATTTCGACAGTCTTGTACAGGTAGGCATGTGAATAGTGACTGGACATCGAAACTGACCATAGTTGTCTGACGTCCTATCCAAAAATAGCATAGGAAGGGAAGATTCGGAGGCAATACGTCAGGATGTCTCATCCATGTGTTAGCTTTTATTTATTTATATCTGATTTATTATCGTAACAAAACATTTATAAAAACAATTTATAAACTCTTAATAATAAAGCAGTACTTAAATGTTTATGTTGGCGTGTCACATTTGCTTTTTCGACTAATAGTTCGTTCAATCTCACAATCTTGTTCGGTCATTCATTTAGTTCACATCATTCGATGCGACACGCCAACAGGGGATTCGTGTCTCGGGACTTGAGAAGTGAAGAACGTTAAAAGTGATTCAAAAGGTGCAAATAAAGTGTTTACCTAAAGAACGTCTGTAGTCTCATTTTCTGACCTCTCAAAGGTCAGAAGTGGGATAACATCGAAACTGACAACTGTTTTGGTGCATGAATCCACGCCCGTTAAAGGTTCGTTATTATTAGTTTAATCTATTGGCATCATGGATTGATATAATTTAAATTAATTGAACAATGTTTTGCCGGTTTTATCTGTAAATTCAGTTTACCCCCTATTTTCTATTTTTATTTTCGCTTTTGTAAATCGTCATGGTTAAAAGGATTTTCAAGCAAAAGGTAATGTTTTGATTCATTATTTTATGGAAATTATTCGAATTTGAAATTACCCACAATCTAGTAGATATTATATACTTCGCTGTTTTAATTTCCTATTATATTTTAAAATCTGTTTGCTGCATACTACCTAAGGTTTAATATAATTAGAGATTACTTTGATATAGTAGGTATGGGTACAAACATTATAAGTTTACTCTGTTTGCTTATGTTACACTATTACTTTCATGAAATTGCAAAATTATTTTGTTGCAATTTTACACCTATGGCCTGTAGAGTTCTTTTCCCTTCTTAAAACATTTACTTGTTCTCGTATATAAATTATTCCAGATAAGAAAGTGACATGCCTACCCGCCGGTCCCGAAAGCGAACGAGGAGCTCTGATGTGACGTCCAGTGACGCAGAGTCCTCTAGGGACCAGCGAAGACGTGGATCTCGGCGCAAGCATTCGCGGCGTAATAGAAGAGAAAGAAGACATTCACGCTCTCCCGCGGCATCTCCAGTGGCACGGGCGAGTGGAAACACCAGACAGCAGCGACGTAGCGGCACAGCAAGCGTACCATGCACGCATGTAGATGTGTCGCCACCCCCAACCAGTAACCATACTCCATTCCTAGACTCTAGTAATATTCTAACGGTGTTTAATGAACTGGTAAAATCAATCCGAACTGAAGGGTCGATTGAACGTTTTCCGAGTATGAATGTCGTGCCTGAATTCGACCCGTCGAAAAGGAACCAAAGTATAAATAGTTGGATTTCGAAAGTAAATGAATATGCTCAGATTTATAATTGGTCGGAACGCCAAGTTATGCATTATGCTTTACCAAAATTAGCTGGGTTAGCCCAAAAGTGGTATCAAGGTTTACCTAGTTTATTATATTCATGGGAAGAGTGGCAGGAAAAGTTACGTGTAGCATTTCCTAGTGATGATAATTACGGACGACTGTTGTCAAAGATGCTTGCCTGCAGGGCTCGGTTCGGGGATTCATTAGAAGAATATTATTACGAAAAGATAGTTCTATTAAATAGATGCAATATCACGGGCAAGAATGCCATTGATTGTATCTTATTTGGTATAGAAGACCGATCGGTTAGGACTAGCGCGGAAGCTGTTCAGTTTAACGAACCCGATAAATTGTTAGTTTTCCTTCGAAATGTAAGAATGACAAAGAAAACCGAAAAGTTAAGCCCGGCCTTGTCAGCGGGTATTTCTGGAAAGAGACTAAATAAACCTGCCAGAGATAATGCGATAAATAAAGTTAATACAAAGTGCTTTAATAGCGGAGAAGAAGGGCATCCATATTTTAAATGTAAACTCCCAATCAAAAGATGCGATCACTGTCACCAGGTAGGGCATTTAGCTACCAACTGTCGTAATAAACGCGAGCTCGTAAATAATAAGACTGTTTTAAATATATCAACAGACCCGGATAATGATTTAAAGTATTTTAAAGTAGCCAAGGTTAACGGACATATTGTAGATTGTTTTATTGATTTTGGTAGCCAAACAACTATGCTCAGACAATCTAACGCACAATCTTTGAACCAAATGTTATCTACTAGCGATTTACCCGTACTGAGAGGGTTTGGTAATTCAGTAAATAATTGCACGGGAAAATGTTTAGTGCAACTCGAAATAGACTCTGTGTCGGTTTGGGTAGAAGTACTGGTTGTTCCAGACCATTACTTAAAGGTACCTTTACTTATTGGACAAACTTTCACTGAACAGGCACATATTGTAATTTACAAGACCAATGACGAATTAATGATTACAAAGAAGTTGACAGATACGTTTAATAGCATAACACTCTATGTTAGCGAAACTACTTCTGTTACCGGTATTACTGAAGTCCCTGTATATGCCAAACCACTATATAACGGTGAAGTGTTAATAGAGCCAACTTTTTGCCTGCAACCTCAAAGGAGGTACGATATAACTCCATGCATATTGGAATTAGTTCATGGCAGAGCAACACTTGTCCTTAAAGGACTTTTAGATACCGGTTTTAAAATTAATAAAGACACTCTTATTGCACGCTCCCTCCCGTTGAAAAAAATTAAATATTCAAGCGTAAATCAAATAGAAAGATACGAAGATACAGACTCTCTTGATAAGACTTTTAATATTAAAACTGTGATTGTAGGTGACCGAATAAATGAAAATGAACTTAATTTACTGATTGATCTATTAAAAGAATATAGAAATTGCTTTGCTTTCTCAAATAAAGAACTCGGATGTATTGACTGTGCTGGGATGTAGATACGGCTGAGCGATACTACGCCGATTGTATATAGACCATACATGCCTTACACAGAACGTGAAGTAGTTCGTAATATGGTTAAAGATTTTGAAGAATCGGGGATTGTTAAAGCTTCGACTTCTTGTTATGCTTCTCCAATTCTACTTGTAAAAAAGAAATCTGGAGAATACAGGTTGTGTATAGACTACAGGGCACTGAATAAAAAGACTATGAAAGAACATTATCCTTTACCGAGGATCGATGATCAATTAGATAGTTTGTCCGGCTTTAAATATTATAGTACCATAGATCTTATGTCCGGATACTATCAATTACCGATGGCGGAATCTTCAAAACACATCACCGCGTTCATAACTCCCGATGGGCATTATGAATTCAATAGAATGCCGTTTGGACTTGTAAACGCGCCTGCTAACTTTCAACGGTCGATTAATAATATTCTAGGAAACGCGCGGTTTAAAGAAGCATTTGCTTATATGGATGATGTAATTATTCCATCAAAAACAGTCGCAGATGGGTTACATAAACTTCGCTCAACTTTGGATTTGTTTCGAGAGGCAGGTTTAACGCTTAAATTATCGAAATGTAAATTTTTAATGCAATCTTTAGATTACCTAGGGTTTGAAGTTTGTGCAGATGGGATAAGGCCCGGTAAAGCCAAAATAGAAGCCGTCGAAGCCTTCCCTCGACCTACAGATCAACATAAAGTTAGGCAGTTCTTAGGCCTCGCGAGCTTCTTCCGCAGGTTTATCAGGGGATTTTCATCTATTGCTCGACCACTAACGCAATTTCTAAAGAAAGATGCAAAGTGGAAATGGGCTGATTCCGAGGAGAACGCTTTTGTAAGCTTAAAAGGTGAACTAGTAAAACATCCTATTTTAGCTTTTTATAACCCCGCATTTGAAACACAACTACACACAGATGCTTCAAAAATTGGAATTGCGGGAATTTTACTGCAAAGACCCAATAAAGATGTCCCCTTTAGCGTAGTGGCATATTATAGCCGACAAACCTCCCCTGAGGAATCACATTTTACCTCGTATGATTTAGAAACATTGGCAGTCGCGGGTTCATTAGAACGATTTAGAAATTACCTTTTAGGTGTACACTTTACCATTGTAACGGATTGTAATTCATTAAGAGCCACATTCGAGAAAAGAGATGTTTTACCTAGAGTCGCAAGATGGTGGAATGTAATGCAGGAGTACGATTTCAAAATTGTTTATAAGGCAGGAGCAACTATGTCACACGTCGATGCTCTTAGCCGAAATCCTGTAGAGTTGGAAGTAAGATGTGTCGACACTAGTTGGGTAGCTACGGTGCAGCAAAGTGATCCTTAGCTTCAGCGAATCGTTACTATTCTAAAAGACAAAAACACAGACAATATTATTGAAATAACAAATAATTTTGTAGTTAAAAAAGGTCTTTTGTACAGGAAAACTGAGGCTGGGGATCGTTGGATTGTGCCGAAGGGAGTTAGGTGGCAAGTATTAAAAGCTCACCATGATGACATGGGGCATTTTGGGTTTGACAAAACTTATGATAAAATTAGAAGTAAATATTGGTTCGCCAAAATGCAAAGAGTTATAAAAAGTATGTAAACTCCTGTCTGGAATGTGCTCATACCAAAATACCAGCTGGCAAAAGGGCTGGCGAACTGCACCCTATTCCAAAGATAGAACGTCCCTTTCATACTCTACATATAGACCATTTAGGCCCATTCGTGCGAAGTAAAAAGAAAAACTCGTACCTGTTGTTGATTATAGATGCGTTTACGAAGTACATCATCTTGGTGCCCGTCAAAAATACAAAATCTATTAGTTCAATTTCCGCTTTAAAGAATTATTTTCACACGTTTGGTGTTCCCACGCGAATAATTTCAGATAGAGGTACGTCATTTACATCTAAACGTTTTCATGAGTATATAGATTCGTTGGGCATTAAGCATGTTATGAATGCAGTAGCAACACTCCGTGCAAATGGACAGGTCGAGCGCTATAATCGCACAATACTTGCCGCCCTATCTGCTACTAACCATAACAAATCCGAACATTTATGGGATGAATGCGTATCTGAGATACAATGGGGCTTAAATAATACACTTAAAAAAGGTATTGGAAAGACTCCGTCCCAAGCGTTATTTGGAATAGACCTGATAGGTACACCAAATTCACTACTTAATTTGAATATAGTGGATGAACCCGAAGTACATAATAATTTAGAAAACGTTAGAGAAGAAATATCACGACATATTGAAAAGAATCAGACACATCAGAAGAAAAGGTTTGATAAAAGTAGAAAGAAAGCTAGTTTTAGACTAGGTGATTTAGTCAGAGTAGAAAGAGAAATTCAGTCAACGGGGAAGAGTAGAAAATTGATTCCTAAACTTCGTGGGCCTTATCGTATCATAAAGGTTTTTGACAATGACAGATATAAAGTGGAGGACACCCCAATATCTCGGAAGGGTAATAGGAATTTCGTAGGCGTTTTCCCAGTAGACAAGATATACCCGTGGCTAGCTTACAGTAGACAGACTAGTGATAGTGAAACAGGATCCGAAAATGATGATTGAAGACTAATGATTATTTCTTTTGATTGGGCTGTAATGGTTGCCACTGAGTAAATAATTAGTAACTGCTATATACCTAGCAGTTTTCATGTGCATAATGATGTAACCTTACAATTGAATAATATTAATTAGGAACTTTGGAAATAACCAATATTATGTTAATAAGTAATTCGCTGAATTTAGACCTGACATATAATTGTTGAGTAATTAATTCAAGCAACAAGTAACGATGGTAGGTGTGTTGTGGACATGAAGGGGCCACAGCATGCCACGACTATCGTGGATATGAAGAGGCCACGGTAGTTCGGTTTATTTGTAGTGAAAATATTACAGGTGTATTGTGGATATGTAGAGGCCACAATAATTCCTACAGGGCCTACGCTTATACTTGTACATATCGGTACCGTATGTACGCATGACTATAGACATGAAGGGGCTATGTAATGCTAGAGTTGTTGGTGGATATGTAGAGGCCACCCCAACTCCTTCGGTGCTTATATGTGCAGGTGTGGTGTGTGATTGATAATAAGACTAGATTTGTATTGATAGCGTTGTAGTAGGTGTGCTGGGGACATGAAGGGGCCACAGCATGCCAGAATTGTTGTGGATATGTAGAGGCCACAATAATTCCTACAGGGCCCACGCTTATACTTGTGCATTTCGGTACCGTATGTACGCATGATTATAGACATGAAGGGGCTATGGCATGCTAGAGTTGTTGGTGGATATGTAGAGGCCACCCCAACTCCTTCGGTGCTGATCTATGCAGGTGTGATGTGTGATTAATAATAAGACTAGATTTGTATTAATAGCGTTGTAGTAGGTGTGCTGGGGACATGAAGGGGCCACAGCATGCCAGAATTATTGTGGATATGTAGAGGCCACAATAATTCCTACAGGGCCCACGCTTATACTTGTGCATTTCGGTACCGTATGTACGCATGATTATAGACATGAAGGGGCTATGGCATGCTAGAGTTGTTGGTGGATATGTAGAGGCCACCCCAACTCCTTCGGTGCTGATCTATGCAGGTGTGATGTGTGATTAATAATAAGACTAGATTTGTATTGATAGCGTTGTAGTAGGTGTGCTGGGGACATGAAGGGGCCACAGCATGCCAGAATTATTGTGGATATGTAGGGGCCACAATAATTCCTACAGGGCCCACGCTTATACTTGTGCATTTCGGTACCGTATGTACGCATGATTATAGACATGAAGGGGCTATGGCATGCTAGAGTTGTTGGTGGATATGTAGAGGCCACCCCAACTCCTTCGGTGCTTATCTGTACAGGTGTGATGTGTGATTGATAATAAGAGACTAAATTCATCATAGAAATAAAAGTTTTGTAACTAATAATAAAACTAAGATATATCATGAAATAAAATTCAATAAGAAATTTAGTCTCTAAATATGTATAACAATAAAAGGAGTTTATGACTTAATGTTTATAATTAATTATACAGCAGATTTATATTCGGATCATGATAATGTACTAATCACTAATCAAAATGTTTCACGGGACGTGAAATTGCCAGGAAAGGCCGACTGTTAGCTTTTATTTATTTATATCTGATTTATTATCGTAACAAAACATTTATAAAAACAATTTATAAACTCTTAATAATAAAGCAGTACTTAAATGTTTATGTTGGCGTGTCACATTTGCTTTTTCGACTAATAGTTCGTTCAATCTCACAATCTTGTTCGGTCATTCATTTAGTTCACATCATTCGATGCGACACGCCAACAGGGGATTCGTGTCTCGGGACTTGAGAAGTGAAGAACGTTAAAAGTGATTCAAAAGGTGCAAATAAAGTGTTTACCTGAAGAACGTCTGTAGTCTCATTTTCTGACCTCTCAAACATGTTACGTCGAAGTTCAGTGCCCAAACTAAATCTTCCTAAAAATCAATATTTAGCATTGAAAACCTTACGCAATAGAAAGGATATTACTATTCTCCGCGCAGATAAAGGAAATGCTACGGTCATTATGGATATGTCAGATTACAATGTCAAAATACAAGAACTTTTATCGGATGAAAATACATACAAAAAGGTCACTGCCTTACATCTGGCTACATATTGTGGAAGGAGGAGTTCTACAAGCAAGTAGATGGCGTAGCGATGGGCTCCCCTGTATTTCCCATTGTTGCCGATATATTCATGGAAGATTTTGAGGAGACAGCCCTTCGTACCTCACCTGTAAAGCCAAGTTTCTACAAGCGGTACGTAGATGATACTTTCACAATATTACCATCTGACAAAATTCATGTATTCCTAAATCATCTTAACTCCATTAACCCTAAAATTCAGTTTACAATGGAGATGGAGGCAAACAATTCCCTAGCTTTCCTAGATGTGTTAGTAATCCGTAACCCCAACAACACCTTAAGCCATACGGTTTATCGAAAAAAGACCCATACTGATAGGTACTTAAACGGTGAATCTCACCACCATCCAACACAGTTAGCTACCATGAGTAAATCTTTGTTTCAGAGAGCACAAGGGATCTGTGACAAGAAACATCTGGCTGCCGAGCTTCAACATGTCAAGCAAGTCCTGCACGACAATAAGCTTCGAGTCCCACGCCAACGTCACAGTGACCGAGTGAGACCAGCCACAGTTGAGCGTCTCGCTGCTGTACTACCTTACATGAGAGGAGTCACGGACAAGATTGGCTACATCTTGAAGCGTGCTTCGATTAAAACATTTTATAAGCCGCCGAAGAAGATCAGTCAATTTTTACCATCTGTCAAGTGTCAGATCCCTCTACAAGATGCAGGAGTTTACAAGCTTGATTGTGAATGTGGTCTCTCTTATATAGGACAAACAAAAAGACCGGTAAAAACTCGGGTTAAAGAACATATAGCTGACCTAAAACACCGTCGCTCAAAGAAGTCTGCAGTCTGTGAACATGTCCTTGACCGCACCCGCCATAACATTAGATTTGATAGACCACAAATCCTCGTGAAAGAACACCGATTCCTACCAAGGATGGTTCGCGAGGCTATTGAAATTAAAAAACATCCTAATTTCAATAGAGAAGATGGCTGGGTGCTTCCATCGTCTTGGGATCCGGTAATTAATATAATTAAATCCAAAACCAAGCATAACACTGCAAGACCTCAAGACACCGTGAGCTCATTCTGCGTAGATCGGACCAACAACAACAAAAATAATTAAGAAGTTTGAGGGTACCCCGGAACAACTATGCTTTTGGACGTCTAACACCTCAGTCCCTCCCGTGACCATGGGCGCTGCAAAGCACTCGAAACGTCGGGAACTAAAAATAAAAAATAAACCGCGATAAAATCCGTAAAATAGTTTTATTTCATGTGTAATATTCGCGTAAATCTAAGAACTCAATAGTAAAAGTGCCAATACATTCCTGAACCTAACATTGCTGACCTTAAATAAATATAAATGTTATATTCCCTCATACAATATTTGCAAAATGGGTATTGTTAGAGGCCTTCCTACAGAATGGTCTCATGATGATATTGTAAATAATTTAAGAATCCCAGAGGGTTATAGATGCATTATTAAATCTAGACATCTGAGCAGAAAGACCATTGGACCAGAGGGGACAGTATGGGTTCCCACCCAGACTGTCGCACTATCTTTTGATGGTCAGTCACTGCCTTCCCATATTTATAGTTTTGTTACTTCTCTTCCAGTAGAACAATACATTTATCCCACCATACAGTGCTTCCACTGTTGTCGATTTGGACATACACGCACTCAATGTAGGAGGAAGCCACAATGTTACAAATGTAGTGATGAACACGATGGGGCATCTTGTACTATAGAAAAACACTATTGTATAAATTGCAATGGCTCTCATATAGCCTCCAGCAAAAGTTGTCCTGAATACATTAGGCAAACAAATATAAAGAGGCATATGTCCAATCATGCCATTTCTTATCAAGTGGCTGCAAAACTGTTTCCAATCTCTAAGAAATTATACTCTGAAATTGCCGCTGCACCTCCCCAAAACATTTTAATTCCTGACATTTCATCCCAATCTTCCAAAATTCATATTCCCACATCTTCATACAAGAAAACAATTATATTAAAAGAAAACCCAATTAGAAACCGCCAAATGGGTTATGATATATAAAAAAAATATTGTTTATTTCAGACATCATTCAGTCCATATAAGCATAAACAGAAAATTATTCAATCAATCCATCAGCCTATCGTAGTCCACTGCTGGACATAGGCATCTCCTAACACGCGCCATTGCACACGGTCCTCCGCCTTCCGCATCCAGTCTCTCCCAGCGACCTTTTTGAGGTCGTCGGTCCATCTAGCTGGGGGCCGTCCTACCTTACGCTTACCAAGTCGCGGTCTCCACTCTAGGACACGCTTGCTCCATCGGCCGTACTGCCACTTTAGCTTACTGAGTCTGCGAGCTATGTCGGTAACTTTGGTTCTTTGTCGGATTACCTCGTTACGAATTTTATCCTTCAAAGAGACGCCGAGCATAGCTCGCTCCATAGCCCGCTGTGCGACTTTGAATTTGTGGGCTAGTCCCACTGTGAGTGTCCACGTCTCGACCCCGTTAGTCATAACAGGTAGGACGCATTGGTTAAACACTTTAGTCTTCAGGCATTGCAGTATAGGCGAAGCGAAAACGTGACGTAGTTTGCCAAATGCTGCCCAACCCAATTGGATCCTGCGGTTGATTTCTTTCTCGAAGTTGTTTTGTGAAGGTCCAAATTGGACAACTTGTCCAAGTTAGACATACTCCCGAACAACTCCGAGCATCGAACCATCGACGTAGATCGGTCCCGGCGTGACATGCTCATTAAACATGATCTTGGTTTTATCCAAGTTCATGCCGAGACCGACACCTCGAGAGGCTTCATTTAGGCTATGCAGCATTTCGCTTAACTGTTCCAGTGACTCCGCCACGATGACGATATCATCGGCAAACCGAAGGTGTGAGATGTATTCGCCGTTGATGTTAATGCCCCGCCCAGTCCAGTCCAGCGTCTTGAAGACGTCTTCGAGTGTCGTCGTCTCGATGCAGCTCGATCGGGTTGGTCTTATGGTCCTGGAGCTGGACGGTCATTGTGGCGGTATCATACAGACATCTCAACACCTCGATATAGCGCCAATCGATGCCACACCGCTGCAGAGCATCCAAAACCACCCAGGTTTCGATGGAGTCGAAGGCTTTTTCGTAGTCCACGAAAGCCATACACAGCGGCTGATTGTACTCTTCGGTCTTCTGTACAATCTGCCGAACAGTATGGATGTGGTCAACGGTGCTGTAGCCTTTTTGAAACCCGGCTTGTTCCGGTGGCTGGAACTCGTCAAGTCTTCTGGCGAGGCGGTTTGTAAGTACTCTCGAGAACAACTTGTAGACGTGGCTCAGGAGTGAAATGGCTCTGTAGTTCTTCAGCAAGGTTTTGTCACCTTTTTTGAAGAACAGAACCACCGCACTCCCGCTCCACGCTTGAGGTGTTAAGCCCTGGTGGATGACGGAATTAAAGAGACTCGCTAGCTTTTTCAGGATTGGAGTCCCGCCTGCTTTTAGTAGCTCAGTGGTGATTCCGTCATCGCCTGGCGACTTGTTATTTTTGAGCTGCTCGAGAGCCACTCTGACCTCGTCCTGGTTGACATCAGGGATGTCTTCCGTGTCGTGGCGTGCGAGTGGGGCTCTGTGGTCGTCAGCGCTGGGTCTCGAGGGTTTAGCCATCCGTGATGCGTACAGGTCTTTGTAGAAACTCTCAATTTCCTCAAGTATCTCGAACTTGGAGGTCACGGTTTTGCCATCCGCTGTATTAAGTTTCGTCAGATGGGATCTACCTAGCTGGCGAGCGAAGACTTTGGTGCCTTTGTTCTGTTCAATCGCAGCCGCGATGGTGCGGGTGTTGGAACATCGGAGGTCACGTCGCACCAGCTTTCGGATCTTCCGGTTGAGGTTCCTCCCATCCGGCGAAGACGCCTGCGTGGATGACATTTCCCGTCTCTGCCTCATAAGTTCGAGAGTCTCGAGCGAGAGTTTACTCTCTGTTACCGCTTTTGCCGGGAAACACCCTTCGAGACACATCCTGTAGCGTTTTGACCACTGTGTCGGTTTTCTCGTCAACATTGCCTTCGGTTTCCAGCAGGTCAAAACGATTTTGAAGCTCCAGTTGGAACTTTTCGGACCCTAAAGCTATTTGAGGCGCAGTAGGTCTGAGAGTAGACCCCATCATGCAACGTCTTTCGGCCTTGAAGTTTATATTTAGAGCGCCTCGGACAAGTCGGTGATCGCTGCCGGTATTAAAACTGTTGATCACGGAGACGTCTCTAAGTATAGACTTCCTGTCAGTCATGATGAAGTCTATCTCGTTCCTCGTCACAGTGTCGGGGCTTCGCCATGTCCACTTTCTATGAGGCTTCTTCTTAAAGAACGAATTCATCAAGAAGAGCCCCTGCGACTCCAGAAAGTTGACCAGCATCTGCCCCCTGTGGTTTCGGCGTCCCACGCCGTGGGGTCCGATTATCGTTTCGCCGCGTTCTTGTACTCCCACTTTGGCATTGAAGTCCCCCATAACAACGTTGTAGTGAGCCTTGGTGGTGCCATGTAATGCCTTGGCTATGTCTTCATACATGGCTTCGGCTATGTCGTCGCAGTATGTCGAGGTCGGCGCATATACCTGTACCACCTTCAGGGCGTACCTGTTGGTGATTTTAATTATGAGGTACGTTACCCGTGTCGACACACTGCTGACTTCCACAACGTTGTTAGTGAGAGCTTTGTTGACCAGGAAACCGACACCGCCCTGAGAGGGCCGATCACCTTCCCGAAAGTAGAACAGGTGGCCTGACTCAAGGGTTATCGTGTCCTCGCCCTGTCTTCGGACTTCGGATAACCCCAATATGTGCCAGTTTATGCGACCTAGTTCTACCTCGAGTTCAGTGAGGTGTTGGTCCAGCCGTAGAGAGCGTCCATTGTACGTAGCCAGGGTCAGGTGTTTTTTGTAGCCTTGTGTCGTAGCCCGGAGATTCTTCGCACCCCCTGCCCCGCTGTTACCGCGACCGCTACCGTGGCAGCGGACAGCGGGACTACCGGGAACTGGGGGCCTTTGCGTTTGGTGTCTTAACATGTTAAGAGGTTTTTGGCCTACTATACCACGCTGACCAGACGGGTTGGTATAGGGTTTGTTTCAAATTTTCCTTTTCTGGTCGTTGATCGGATGCCGTTACTACCTTTGGTGGACTCTTACCACCAGTCTAGCAAAAGTATGGCTACTGGGGCATTCTAAGTTTTTCTTTCGCTTCCAGCCCAGTAAAGAAGTTAGAAGGAAAATTATTACATGTTAAAATTTATAATGATTTGTTTCATTATAAATTTTAATATGTAATAATTTTCTGTTAACTACCAAAAACAACCAACAAATAAATAAAAATAAAATAATCTATCTATCTATCTATCTATCTATATCATCACGCCAGCTCCCTCGCGGGGTAGGCAGAGAGTACAGAGTTCCAACAGGTTCTTTCCTTACATACCTCTCTGGCTTCCTCCACTCTCATAGTTCGTCTCATACACACTCGCCGGTTACGGAGACTCTTGACTTGCCCTTCAGCTAAGACACGGTCTATTTGGTCATGGTAAGGTATATAAGATGGTATATCTGTTTTGTCATTCTTTCTTCTGGCATCCTTTCTGTATGCCCGAACCAACGGAGCATACCCTTTCTCATCTTTACACCGATACTATCTTTCATACCTACTCGCTTTCTTACTACGCTGTTGCGAATACGGTCGGTCAGCGTGACTCCGCACATCTTCCGCAGAGATCGCATTTCGACCGCATTTATCCTGCTTTCGTTCTCCTTCTTACATACCCAACTCTCACTGCCATATAACAGCGTTGGGACAAGCACTCCGTTATGCATGGCCAGCTGCGCCTTTTGGCTTAAGTGCCGGCTCCCAAGTAGCCTTCCCATCGCACCATTCACTCTATTACCTGCATTCACTCTTCTCTCTATATCAGCGGTGTATTTCCCATCCTTACTGAAGGCGCATCCAAGATATATAAACTTATTCACTTGCTCCAGCACGTCGTTACCAACCACAATCCTTGCATTCGTTCTGGTTTCTTCCCGTTCAAAAACCATAATTTTGGTTTTCTTCACATTCAAATGTAAGCCATTGTTCATGCAGTCGTCTCTCATAACTGTGACTAGTGTTTGCAGATCAGTGGCTGTTGGCGCTATCAAAACCGCGTCATCTGCATACAATAGGTGGTTTATCACTAGATCACCCATTTTTACCCCTTCAGTCATCGCATACAGTCTTTGAAGACTTTTATCCAGATACACTATAAACAGTCTAGCGGACAACACGCAACCCTGCTTGACGCCGATTTTAACGTCAAACCAAGGTGACATGTTACCACCCACCCGTACGCATGCCTTACTGTCTACGTAGGTGGACTGGACGGCTCGCAACAGGGTGCCGTTTATACCATACTCTGGCAAAATGTCCCAAAGTCTCTTTCGCACGACTCTATCAAACGCCTTCTCCAGGTCCACAAAACCGCAGAAAACCTTCTGGCCTACTGCCAGATGCTTTTCTACGATGTTGCGGAGGGAGAAAACTTGATCCGAACATCCTCTTCCAGACCTGAAACCTCCCTGTGCCTCACACAACACTCCATCGGACTTCTCGCGCATTCTCCGTTCAATAATTTTACCATACACCTTAGCTGCCAAGCTGATCAAACTGATGGCCCTGTAATTGGCGCAGTCATATTGTGAGCCCTTGCCTTTATACAAGGGTACTATGACTGCGCGGCGCCAATCTGTAGGGACTCTACCGGTCTTCCAGCAAAGATTTGCGAGGACCCAAAATGCGTCCCGAACGCAAGTTCCACCATATTTAATCATCTCGGCAGATATCATGTCTATTCCCGCAGCTTTACCATTTTTCATACTTCGTATCGCCCATTCACCTTCTTCCATAGTGATGTCCTCTGTGGATTCTGGTGCCGCAAACTCGCCTCTGGGCTCATCTGTGGCACCAGCATCCGGGGCATTCTCATACATTTCTCCAAAGTATTCACTCCACCGGTTTAGCACAGCTTGTGTGTCTGCAAGAATGTCACCATCCTTAGATTTTATCTTTTCCATTCTGGAGCCTGACGAATCACCTCGAGCCTTTCTCACCTTGCTCCAAAAGACTTTGGTGTTATTCTCGAAGTTCTTCGTCAGCCTCTCCTCCTCAATCACACTAGCTCTTTCACGCTTTTCTTTCACTAAGGTTTTGGTGGCATTCTTGCATTGCCGGTATATTTCTTTCTTCATCTCCGTCATACTATCATTTAGATTCAAAGAAGAGACATAGCCCTGCCACGCTTTCTTCTTACTTTCTACAGAGCTTTTTAACTCTGTGTCCCACCATGCATCCCCTTTTGCTGTGCTATGCTTCTTTGAGCAGCCACATACTTCTTTCGCTGATTCTACCAAACTCTCTTTCAGACAATTCCAGCATTCATCTATGTTTGAGTCCGAAGAACCAGCTGTCAAAAGCTTGTCCCGAACTCTGTCTTCATACGTTCTCCTCACGCTCTCATCTTGCAACCTTTCAACCTTGATTCTTTCAAGGCCTCCGAAGGGGATACGCTCTCGCCAGTGCCTCCACTTCCTGAACAAACCACTAAACCGCGCAATTACGAGATAGTGGTCCGATTCAAGAGTGGGGCCTCTATATGCACGGGTATCTTGAAGTTTACTTCGGAGACGGTTATCTACCAGGATCAAATCTATCATGCTTTTCTGTTCATTTCTTCTCCACGTATACATATGAATATCCTTGTGTTGGAATATTGTATTGGACACAAGGAGACCTCTTTCCAAACACACATCTACAATAAGCTTACCTGCATCATTCACTCTCTTATCACCATAAGGACCCAGAGCAGCGTCGCAAGTTTGCCGCCTGGTTCCCACCCATCCGTTCAGGTCGCCACACAAAATCACCTTTTCATTCGCATTAGCCAGATCCAGAACTTCCCTGACATTATCCCAAAACTTCTCCAGGTCCGGGGGTGTCGACGAGCTTACAGGAGCGTAGGCTCCAACCAAAAACACTCTAGTGACACCCAGTTTCAAGCGGACCCAGAGAAGTCTCGCATCATGCAGGCCATAATCTCTCACTCCAGAGGCCAGGCGACGGGACAACAAGATACCCACCCCCATGCTGGCACGATCGCTCTGTGGCACTCCAGACCACAGAGCCATCATGCCGTCAGGGAGATCACAGGCTTCACTGCCCCTTCGCTTAGTCTCTGTTACACACAGAGCATCCAGGCGTCTCTCTTTCATTACATCAATCACCTCATGCATCTTGTCTTCCATACCACCTCTTACATTCCAGGTGCCTATTCGGCACTCTGCACCCCACGACTCGCCAGTTCGGGCCCGGCGTGATGGGTGGCGGCCCCCATCGCCGCTTCCACCTATGTTCGTACCGACGGGGGCGGGCCGGTACGCGTCGCCTCGGGGGGACGCCCTAGCCCGCACTGCGGTACTTGCTCGGTCCAAGATTGCAGCCGTAGCGGCTGGCAGGGGTCGCGACGAGCACGCTCTTGGACAGACCCCCTGGTGCCGTGACCAGGATGTGAATTTGATCCATGTTTAAAGTAATCAAAAATAGTTACTGAAATGTTAGGAATAATTTTAATGGCAACGGGGTCCGGTAATGAAGAGTTAATGATAGTGTTAGATAGCATAGCTATGAGTCAGGGGCGTAGCTACCGCTGTATCAGCCGTATCAATGATACGGGGCCCCCGGGCTACAGAGGCCCCTAACGTGTGTAAGCAAAAATTCTATCTATCTATCTATAACCTCACGCCAGATCCCTTGCGGGGTAGGCAGAGAGTACAGAGTTCCAACAGGTTCTTTCCTTACATACCTCTCTGGCTTCCTCGACTCTCATAGTTCGTCTCATACACGCTCGCCGGTTACGGAGACTCTTGACTTTTCCATCAGATAACACTCGGTTTATTTGGTCGTGGTAAGATAGTCTAGGTCTTCCCCGGTACCTGCATCCTTCCACTTTCACATTGTATATCTGTTTTGTCATTCTTTCCTCTGGCATTTTTTCTATATGCCCGAACCAACGGAGCATGCCCTTTCTCATCTTTACACCGATACTATCTTTCATACCTACTCGCTGTCTTACTACGCTGTTGCTAATGCGGTCGGTCAGCTTCACTCCGCACATCTTCCGCAGAGCTCGGATTTCTACCGCATTTATCCTACTTTTATTCTCCTTCTTACATACCCAGCTCTCGCTACCATATAACAGCGTTGGGACAAGAACTCCGTTATGTATGGCCAGCTGCGCCTTATGGCTTAAGTGCCGGCTCCCGAGTGGCTTTCCCATCGCACCATTCACTCTGTTCCCTGCACTCACTCTTCTCTCTATGTCAGCGGTGTATTTCCCATCCTTACTGAAGGCGCATCCAAGATATACAAACTCATTCACTTGCTCCAGCACATCATTACCAACCACAATCCTTACATTCGTTCTGGTTTCTTCCCTTTTAAAAACCATAATCTTGGTTTTCTTCACATTCAAGTGTAAGCCATTGATCATGCAGTCGTCTTTCATAACTGTGACTAGTGTTTGCAGATCAGTGGCTGTTGGCGCTATTAAAACCGCGTCATCTGCATAAAGTAGATGGTTTACCACTAAGTCACCCATTTATACACCTTCATTCATCGCTTTCAGTCTTTGAAGACTTTTGTCCAGATATATTATAAACAGTCTAGCGGACAACACGCAAACCCTGCTTGACGCCGATTTTAACGTCAAACCAGGGCGACCTGTTACCACCCACCCTTTTACCGTACACCTTGGCTGCCAAGCTGATCAAACTGATGGATGGCTCTGTAATTGGCGCAGTCATATTGTGAACCCTTGCCTTTATACAAGGGTACAATGACTGCGCGGCGCCAATCTGTAGGGACTCTACCGGTCCTCCAGCAAAGGTTTGCAAGGGCCCGGAAAGCGTCCCGGACGCATGTTCCACCATATTTGATCATCTCGGCAGATATCATGTCTATTCCCGCAGCTTTACCGTTTTTCATACTTCCTATCGCCCATTCAACTTCTTCCATAGTGATGTCCTCCGTTGATTCTGGTGCCGCAATCTCGCCTTTAGGCACGTCTGCGGCATCAGCATCCGGGTCATCTCCATACATTTCTCCAAAATATTCACTCCACCGGTTTAGCTCAGCTTGTGTGTCTGCAAGAATGTCACCATCTTTAGATTTTATCCTTTCCATTCTGGAGCCTGACGAATCACCTCGAGCCTTTCTCACCTTGCTCCAAAAGAGTTTGGTGTTGTTCTCGAAGTTCTTCGCCAGCCTCTCCTCCTCAATCATACTGGCTCTTTCACGCTTTTCTTTCACTAAAGTTTTAGTGGCATTCTTGCATTGCCGGTATATTTCTTTCCTCATCTCTGTCATACTGGCATTCAGGTTCAAAGAAGATACATAGTCCTGCCACGCTTTCTTCTTACTTTCTACGGAGCTTTGCAACTCCGCATCCCACCATGCATCACCTTTTGCTGTAATATGCTTCTTTGAGCAACCACATACTTCTTTCGCGGATTCCACCAAACTCTCTTTCAGGCTATTCCAGCATTCATCTACATTTGAGTCCGAAGAGCCTGCTGTCAAAAGCTTGTCCCGGACTCTATCTTCATACATTCTCCTCACGCTCTCATCCTGCAACTTTTCAACCTTTAATCTTTCAAGGTCTCCGAAGGGGATACGCTCTCGCCAGTGCCTCCACTTCCTGAACAGACCACTAAACCGCGCAACTACGAGATAGTGGTCTGATTCCAGAGTGGGGCCTCTATACGCACGCGTATCTTGTAGTTTGCTTCGGAGACGGTTATCAACCAGGATCAGATCTATCGTGCTTTTTTGTTCATTCCTTCTCCACGTATACATATGTATGTCCTTGTGCTGGAATATCGTTTTAGACACAAGGAGACCCCTTTCCAAACAAACATCTACAATGAGCTTACCAAAGCTTACTAAAGCAAAAATTAGTAAAATGTTATCCACATGTCACTTAATCTCGTGCTTTCCGGAAAAAAAACATATTAAAATAACTGTCATATAGCCACGCCTATAGGGTTTTCACTTTAGAAATGACAAAAGTCAAAAAAGCAATCTCTTTTTTTCCGGGTTAAGCGTGCGCCCAAAAGTTGGCAACATGCTACATCGGTTAATGTGGGATTCCCCCGTTTGAGTCATTCACTTAAACGGGGGAACCCGGCAGTACAATGACAAACCACGGAGAGCAATATTTACGCGTTTTATTTCATTCCGGTTCAAACGTTATTACATTGTAATACAAATTATATTATAGAATACAATCTTGTTCTTCTGATTATTTATTGGTTAATTAGTTTGATTTGTGAAAAGAATGAGTGAAAGGAAAAGAGATTATCCCAGTGGAGCTATGAAAAGAAAAAGTAAACAGAAAAGAAAAGGTTATAAAAAAATGCCCAAAATTGCTTCATTTTTTCATCAAGCAGCTTCTGTGAGTGATTTAGATTGCAATGGTAAGTTTAAGTTAAAGCTATTTATCTAGTATATAATATAAATAAATTAGCACACCGTGTGCTATTGAATCCAGAGATGAGCTTCCGAAACCGGAAATACTCCGAAAAATAATTGTAGAAGACAGTGGCGTAGCGTGCCCTGTATCAAAAAACTAGTTGGGGGCCCAAATGAAGGGTAAAGATTTCTCACAAAAGAAACAGAAGTACCTGCATTAAATTAAAATAAATATTTATTGATTATAAGTTATCACTTCCTCCTAGAAACCAATTCAAATTAAATATACACTTTTCTTGCCTTTTTTTCGGCAAATTGATTTATTAAATCATCTATAGCTGAAGACGATTTCAGATTTTCCAAAATTTCTGCCTCTTATAGACAATAGTGACAAGTCTGATAGCCGTTCCTGTCCCATCGAAGTCCTTAGGTATTTTTTTATCAGTTTTAATTTTGAACCGACTTCAAAAAAGAGGAGGTTCTATGTTCGGTTGTATGTATGCTTTTTTTTTTATGTATGTTCAGCGATATTTCCGTCAATTGTGGACCGATTTTGATTTTTTTTTTTTTGCATTGGGTTCAGTATAGCTCCAAGGTGGTCCCATTTTAATTTTATTGGCATTGGACCTTGGACTTAGAAGATACACCAGGGAACTCCTTAACGACAAACAATAGGCATGTGTAAATTGAGATATTATGGTATAAAGACACGTCAAGTATTCGCAACAGAGTATTTATTCTAATTCAACCTTGACAATACATCAGTTACATATTTTTTACATAGATGGCGTTAGTAGTACTAAATTTTGATACACTATTTCAACACCCCCACTTATCAAAATAAACTGAACAATTAATAAGAAATTACAATAGAAATAAACCTAACATGTGCATGAATTTATAGTGTTTCACAGAACACAAACCTTTGGTCAAAAGATCTGCAGGCATTTCTTCAGAAGGAACATAATCAATTTTCACATAATTATTCTTAACAACATCTCTAATATAGTGATGACGCACATCTATATGTTTAGACCTACTATGACTCTGATGACTAGATGCTAGTTTCAATGCACTCTGGTTATCACAATACAAATTAATTGCATACAATTTTCCTGTAATTTCATGTAACAAATTTCTTAAATATACAGCTTCTCTAGAAGCTTCGGACAAAGCTGTGTATTCTGACTCTGTACTGGAAAGACTTACAGTGCTCTGTTTCCGACTTTGCCAAGAAATGGCTGATCCGAACATCACAAAACAGAAACCGGTGTAAGATTTCCTATCTAGAGCATCACTTGCCCAATCACTATCTACATAACCTTGTAGATCAGTGTCACTATTACTATATTTTAAACAGTAATCTTTGGTACAAATCAGATATCTCAAAATTCGTTTTGCATAGTTGTAACAATTAATATTATAGCAATTATTAAATTGGCTGAGATAACTGACTGCATAGGCAATGTCAGGTCTTGTTAATACTGCCAAGTACATTAAACTTCCAATAAGTTTTTGGTAAGGTACATCAGGTAAACATTCTTTAGATTTCTGTACATTTAATTTTGGTTCAATTGGAGTACTTTGTGGCTTACAATCAGACATTTGAAATTTATTTATTTATTTATTTATTCTTTATGCACTTTTATGAACATAGGCGGACTTAATGCCTGAGGCATTTTCTGCCAGTCTACCTTGGGGTGGTGTAGAGACAAGTGTGGCAGGTGCGAAATTACACGAATTGGAGAGGGTAAAGAAAAAAAAAAAACAAAAAATATGTAAATAACAACTAATTAACGATACATAATACTTAATATATACAAATTATATATAACGATAATATACATATTTATATATATACCACAAATATATACATATATAAATAATTATACAATTTATACATAAACTAAAACTGTGCGACATAACATCGTGAAGCGACTAACATTGAGAGGGGTTCAACCTTTGGTGTAGATAGTCTTGTAGACTTTTTTTAAAAGAGGAACGATTAGTGGCCATCCTGAGTTCCAGAGGCAGAGCATTCCAAAGAAGGATAGACTGCACAAAGAACGAAGAATGAATGAAATCAGTACTATGAGGGGGGCACTGAAGAAGACGGTTATTTACAGAACGAAGATGTTTATCGTGGTTAGAACATAAATATTGAAATTGGGAAGTAAGATATTAAATTTAGATGCTAACTGTTCAATATACTGCTTTTGGTCTAAAGTTATTACATTTTTATTTTTATCTAAATTTATTCTCATGCCTAGATACTGTCTTACAGGTCCTAAGTCCTTTAATTTGAACTTTGATCCTAAAAACCTTTTTTAACTTTTCAGTTTCAATATCACTGTTTGAAAAAATTAAAAAATCATCCACATACAATGCTACTATTATTTTAACTTTACCATTAGTTTTCGCAAACAAACATGGTTCATACTTACTATTTCTAAAGCCTAATTCACAAAGACAATCTTTAACCCGTTCATACCATACTAACGAAGACTGCTTTAAACCATAAATTGCCCGCTTTAATTTTAATACATTTCCCCCACTTTTGTTTGCAAAACCTTCAGGTATTGACATATATATATTTTCTTTCAGAAAACCATTTAAAAAAGCTGTAGTAACATCCAAATGTGTGATACTCATTCTCAACTTAACACTAAGTGCAAATAACAATCTTAAAGTTGAATGACGCACAACAGGCGAAAAAGTTTCATTATAGTCTATTCCCGGTTTTTGAGAAAAGCCTTTAGCTACTAGCCTTGCTCGATAACGCACTATATTGTCCACGTCAAACTTTTTGGTAAAAACCCACCGACACTTTACAATGGACACATCACCTGGGTTCTGAATTAGTTCCCATGCATCATTGTCCTCGAACGACTGGAATTCTTCAGTCATGGCATGTCGCCACTGCTCCTTCTCAGGACCCTCCAGAGCCTCTGAGAGTGATATTTCCTCAGCTGCTGGAACTGTACTAGAAACACATATATTGTTAAACCCATATCGTTCAGGCTTCTTCCTCTGTCGTTTGCTCTGTACATCTTGGCCTAATGTATGCTGGATGACTTGTTTGGGGTCCTCGGTTGTCTGAGGTTCTATCAAGGTTTCATCAACATCCCCATAAACTGAAGAATCTGAAGATATTTCATTATCTTCACCTTCCATATGGACAGGACTGAACTCCCCCACTGAAGTGTTGCTCGCCTTCTCCATGACGCTTGATGATGCTTCATCTGGTATCCAGATAGCCAAACTTTCATCGGAGTTACCGTCCATGGTCTCACCTTCCATTACAACAACATCTCTGCTGGTAACTATGGTCTTCTTGTGAGGATTATACAATCGGTATCCTTTGATATCTTCTCCATATCCCACTAAGATATGTTGCATAGCCTTTTTATCCCACTTAAAGCGCTTTTCCTTGGGGACATGCATCATCACTTTACTGCCAAACAATCTAATATGGCTAAGATCAGGTTTTTTACCATACCATAGCTCAAATGGTGTTTTCTCAGCTCCTGACACAATAGACCGATTTTTTAGATAAACTGCAGTGTTTGCTGCCTCTGCCCAAAATCTCTTGTCTAGCTTTGCATCATACAGTAAACATCTGGCTTTCTCTATCACTGTTCTGTTAGCCCTTTCTGAAATACCATTCTGTTCGGGTGTGTAGCTGTTTGTAGTCTGGTGTATAATGCCAAAAGTCTTCAGGTGATTACTAAACTCACGGTTGCAAAATTCCAAGCCCTTATCCGTGTGAAATATTTTTATTTTCTTACCTTGCTGATTTTCAACAAGCAATTTAAATTCTTTAAATTTGTTGAAAGCTTCACTCTTTTGTTTAAGAAAATATATAAAAGTCATCCGACTATAATCATCAACTAACAGCATGAAGTATCTGTTGCCATTCAATGAGTTCACCTCCATAGGTCCACATAAATCACTATGTATTCTGTGACAAGGTTCAGCACTTCTTTCACCTTTATGAGTAAATGGTAATCTCATTTGTTTTCCCTCACAACATGTCTTACATTGTGACTTTGATATGTCAAATGAACCTTCATATGATATGCCATTTACTATTCCATTTTTCATCTTGTTCATATCTTGACTGTTGATGTGAGCTAATCTTCGATGCCATAAATGTCCTGTGACAGCTGGAGATGTCAACAAACAATGCTGTTTTTGTAACCTCAACTTATATACACCGTTGGTTAAATCAGCTATCGCAACTAAATCGTCATTTTTGTCACGTATATAACAACATTCTTCTTCAAATATGACGTTGTTGCCATTCTTGATAAGCTCACTTACTGATATTAAGTTTGTTGTCAAACTAGGAACACACAGCACATTCTTTACAGTTATGTGACAATCCAAATCTGACACTATTTCTACGTCTCCGGAACAAACAACTGGGACTTTTGAATCATTAGCGACAACAATTTCAGGTAAACACGGCGAATTACTCGTGTTTTTCAGCCAATCCTTGTTTACTGTGAGATGTGCGCTTGCCCCGCTGTCCACGTAAAAATCTTCCTTGTTAAAGTTTCCATTGAAGAAAACAACATTAAACACGCATTTGCTAGCGTTTTTCTTCAACATTGGGCACTGATTTCTGTAATGTCCATTACTTTTACACTTGTAACATGTAACTTCTTTTGTTTTGGTTGTATCACTTGTTACTTTCTTATCTGACGTCGTCATACCGCCAAATTTCTTCTGCTTAGTGTTGCCAGAGTTATATTTTCCTCTAGCCGCGAATGCAGCACCACCTGCATTATATTCTGAGTCATTGACATTGACAACTTCCATGTCAAGTCATTTTGACTTAATGACATCAGCGGTTATCGGAATTCCGGAATGTTCTATTGCCATTATCATTGGAGAATATCGTTCCGACAAACCAGCCAATAATAATGACCCAACCCATTCATCCGTAATTGCAAATCCTGTGCCATTCAACCTTTGCGCTGTTTCGACAATTTGAGTCACATAACTTACCATTGAATCACAGTTTTCAAGTCTTATGGATATTAAATGTCGAAGCAAGGTGATCTTTCTAGAAAATCCCGAGTCGTCAAACATGGTCTTCAACTTAGTCCATAATTCAGCTGAGCTCTGGGTGTTTCTGATATGCACGTACAATACCGGGTCTATCGTCAAAATAAGCTTCGCCTTGGTTTTTGCATCTTCCGCTGGTTTAACTTCAAATCCAGTTGGCGGTTTGATGTACTTGTCCATTCCATCTAGCACCAACAAGTTTTCAGCAGCAAAACACCACTCGTCGTAATTTTCCCTGCCTTTTAACTTTGGCACACTGGTAATATAGTTCGTAGCCATGTTTCTGCGATACTAGTGCACTATTTATCTACTTTAAACTATTAAAAAAAAACTGATAAATGTGGGAGCGGCCCATAACCTATAAAGACACGTCAAGTATTCGCAACAGAGTATTTATTCTAATTCAACCTTGACAATACATCAGTTACATATTTTTTACATAGATGGCGTTAGTAGTACTAAATTTTGATACACTATTTCAACATATGGGTATTACGTCAATCCTATAGGTACCCTACTATAGAACTAAGCAGTATATTAGCCAAATTCAAAAAAGGAGATTCATAATTCGTCTTTTTATAACCGATTGAGAACCGATTTTGATGATTCTTTTTGCACTGGGTTCAGTATAGTTTTGAGGTGGTCCTATTTTAATGTTATTGGTATTGGACCTTGGACTTTGAAGATACAAGAGGGAACTCCTTAACGGCGAACAGCACGAATGTATAGATTCCGTTATTATAGTCATTATATTAATCCTGTAGGTACCTTACTGTACAACTCAGCAAAATAATAAAATATCGGTATATAAATATTACTAAATAATTCACTCGTCACTTAAAATTGTGAAATAAAAATCATTAAAAAAAAAAGTAAACCGACTTCAAAAAGCAAAAAATAAATATTTGAAGTCGGTGCCAAGTAACCGACTGCACCAACCAGCACCGACTTCAAATATTAACTTTTTGCTTTTTGAAGTCGGTTTACCTTCTTATTTATGAAAAGCTTCTTTCAGCTGTTGCGGTTGTAACTGGAAGGGTCAATAATAGAAAGCATGCTGTTATTACCTCCGGAAAACTGGATGCAAGGCTATTGAATTTTATTAGCAATAATGCCATGAGTTCCTTAAAAAAAATTCATTCCAATTTTTTGAATTTCAGATTTTAAGCATGTTTTCAGAGCAATTAATTGTTCATAAAGATTAACTGAGCCGACAGTTTCCCGGGAGCGTTTTTATCACTTCGTTTGAAGAAGATAGGAGTGTCTCCGGTTGTAATACTTCGAACATCTCAGGTCACACTCTCATTTAGCAAACCATTGAATGAATTTTGATTTCTTATTTCGCTCAGTCTATTCAAAAGATTACTTAATACTAGCTTTCTGTAAGTCATTATTTTCATGCTGGAGAGCTTTAGAAACAGGATTAATGATTTCAAATAGTGAAGAAAAAATGTGACAAGCACTAAGAAATTATAGCTCTCTAAAATGTGAATTATATTTTTACATTCTTCACGTTCATCTTTTTTAGTGGAAATTAAATTTAGTTGGTACAAAGTTTTCATGATTGATAAATAATTTTTCTTTATCGCTAATAAAGCGTCGTTCTTTGAAGACCATCTAGTAGGACATACCTATTTAAGAGTAATTTTATATTTTTCAGATGAATCGGTACTCAACATTGCCCAGCGTTTTATACTATTGCCTAAAAAATATATATTTTTTCTAAATTATCGACAAAATACTGGGTTCTTAGATTTGCGCGAATATTACACATGAAATAAAACTATTTTTCGGATTTTATCGCAGTGTAATTTTGATTTTTAATCTAAACTAAATCAAATGTCAAGAACAAATCATTACGGTGTAACGAAACGCAACCGTGCACCATAGATAACGAATCACGCGCAGTCATCAATCTGTCAAAACAAACATTGGATGAAAACCACGTAGTGATTATATACTCTTTGATGAAAACATCGTAAAAATCCTATCTAAAGGTTTAAATTATGCTGTAACACCTCGAAGGATACCGTATGAGGAAATTATCAGCGCTGTTGAAGACGTCCTATCCAAGAATAGTATAGGGAGGGAAGATTCGGAGGCAATATGTCAGGATGTATCATCCATGTTACGTCGAAGTTCAGTGCCCAAACTAAATCTTCCTAAAAATCAATATTTAACGTTGAAAACCTTACGCAATAGAAAGGATATCACTATTCTTCGCGCGGATAAAGGAAATGCTACTTATGGTACGTCAAATTACAATGTCAAAATACAAGCACTTTTATCGGATGTAAACACATACAAAAAGGTCAAGACAGAACCAACCAACAATATATTAAAACAAACGAGTGATTTAATAAAGAAGTACTCCGAAACATTGAAGCTGGACGTCAAATCACTAATACCTTCGTGCGCAAAACCACCACAGTTGTATGGGCTGCCAAAAATACATAAACCGAATGCTCCCCTACGTCCAATCGTTAGCCAAATCGACACACCAACCTACAGATTGGCTCAGCACGTAGCGAAAGTGCTCGCGCCACTCAGAGGACACACAAGAGCACATGTTAAGGATTCATACCATTTTGTTAGTGAGATCAAAAATCTACATCTTACTGACAATGAAACTATGGTCAGTTTGGATGTCCAGTCACTATTCACATGCCTACCTGTACAAGACTGTGTTGAAATTGTAGAAAGGAAACTAACGGAGAATAACATGCCAGCAGAATACTCAGCACTATTGAGACACTGCCTTACATCTGGCTACTTACTGTGGAAGGAGCAGTTCTACAAGCAAGTAGATGGGGTGGCGATGTGCTCCCCTGTATATCCCATTGTTGCCGATATATTCATGGAAGACTTTGAGGAGACAGCCCCTCGTACATCACCTGTAAAGCCAAGTTTCTACAAGCGGTACGTAGATGATAGTTTCACAATATTACCATCTGACAAAATAAATGTATTCCTTAATCATCTTAACTCCATTAACCCTAAAATTCAGTTTACAATGGAGTTACAGGCAAACAATTCCCTAGCTTTCCTGGATGTCTTAGTAATCCGTAACCCCAACAACACCTTAAGGCATACAGTTTATAGAAAGAAGACCCATACTGATAGGTACTGAAACGGTGAATCTCACCACCATCCAACACAGTTAGCTACTGTGGGTAAATCTTTGTTTCAGAGAGCACAAGGGATCTGTGAGAAGAAACATCTGGCTGCCGAGCATCAACATGTCAAGCAAGTCCTGCACGACAATAAGCTTCGAGTCCCTTTTTTTTTTTTACGTGGGGAAATCCTCATGGACTTCCTCCAGCCTCGGGGGTAGCTGGCGGGGCATGTCGGACTCTTACCGACTAAAACCCCACGGTGGCCGGCATCGACACTTCGGGGAAGGGCTCCGGGATCTCCGTTAGGAACGCACCGGTACCCCTCTGTGTCGTGCTCCGAAGAGCCCGCCTTCGGGGGGAAGCTTTGGATTCGCTCCCCCCTGCACCGTCGCGGTGCTCGCGGCGGCATGGGCCACCCCACGCCGCCGTCCTCTTCGGGGTCGCGCGTGGAGGACGATTAGGACCCCCGCCCCAACCTCCCACGACCCCAAGGGCCCCCCTGCGGATGTTGGTGCAGGGGGGGGGTCCCCCGCCAGATGTTGCGGCGGGGGACACAAGTTAGCCCGTATTATAAAGCCCCGGGCTACTGGGCTGGGGACCTGGGCGAGCTGTGCCTCCGCCCCGGCGCCGTCGCCTTCGCCGGGCGGGATCGGGCCTCTCCCGATCCCGCTCGGCCTCCTCCTTCTGGGACATCACAGTCTCACAGAAAGAGGATACGGCCCTCCACACCGATTCCCCTGCCAACATAGCCGCTACTACTGCCGGCAGGGATAGGTCCGGTCCGATCCGGTCGACCAGGATCCGCCGCTCGGAGGCCCACGCTGGGCACTCAACGAGCGTGTGTTCTGCGAAATCCCGGTCCCCACCACAATGCTGACAGGTCGCCGTCGCCTCGCGTCCGATCTTGCTCAGATAATCACCGAAACAGCCGTGACCGGTGATTATCTGAGTAAGCCTGTAGGAGATTCGCCCACTTCTCCGCTGTTGCCAGGCTTCAAAGGACGGCAGGATGGCTTGAACGACGCGCTTGCGCGCGATGTGCTCCTGGCTGAGTCTCGCGCGCCACTCCTCCAGAGCGCGTCGTCGTTCCGGCCGTCTGATTTCGAGCGCGGGCACGCATTCGTTACTTTGGCGGACGACGCGAGTTCGGTCGTAGATCCTCGCGTCCATGTCCGCCAGGATGTCGAACGGCGGAAAGCGTGCCAAGAGGGTTGCCGCCTCGAAGGATACGGTCCGGTATCCTCGTGCGATGCGGATGGCCATCTTGCGCTGCAGGCTATAGATTTTGGTCCTGCAGCGCCGCACGCTCGACAGTCGGTGTGACCATACAGGCGCCCCATAGAGAGCCACCGATCGCACAACCCTCCCGTAGAGGTTAGGTACCGCCCCACCCGGACTGGCGAATATCCGACACGAACCCACGAGTCGGGCGATTCCCTGCTCCTAGGCAGTTTATGGAACCATAGCGCTTTGGTCTTATGAGCCGCTATCTGCAAGCCCAACTCGCGGATCTTGGCAACGACGACCTCTGCCCCAAGCTCATCGAGCTCAACAGTCCTCTCGAAGGTATCCCCCTCGGCCATTATTAGAGTATCGTCAGCGTAACAGACGACACTGACGCCGGGGGGGAGATCGACACGCAGGACCGCATCGTAGGCGAGGTTCCATAAAAGGGGGCCCAACACGGACCCCTGCGGAACCCCGCAAGGCACCTCCCTCCGGTTTAGTGTACCATCCTGTCCGGTGTGCTGGATGTACCTGTCACGCAAGTAGTCGCCGACCACGGCTTGCAGGTACGGGGGGACGCGGTGATGTTCTAGCGCCCCCCGGATCGCGTCCCAGGGCAGGGAGTTCAAGGCGTTGACGATGTCGAGACTTATCGCCAACGCCACTCCTCCCCGGGATACGGTCCACCGTCGAGCGCCCCTGGCGGAAGCCGTACTGGCTATCAGCCAGGTCGGGACCGACGCGCGAAAGATGCCCGCTAAGACGGGCGGCAAGAATCCTCTCGAACAACAAGTCGAAAAAGTCGTGTGGATGCATACATACACTTAGTCGTTTTGCTCTGTGAATTTAATTATATTCGGAGTATTTAGTGACCTTAAACTATAATAAATGTATACTATGTGTTTACCAACAAGTAAATATTACAGTATTAAAAGATATCGTCAATAATAAGACACTGATTAAGAATAATTAAGTTATGAACAAAAATTTCATTAAAAAATAGTGCAGCAGTGAATGTGAACTAAATAAACGCGTAAGCGCCGCCATATGCACGGCGCTTACGCCCGTTTTCTCGCGAGTTATTGCAGGCTTCTTTGGCGGTTGCATTGCAGAGTGTTTTTTCGAACTTTGGACGTTATAATATCCTCGTTTTGTTGAAATTGATGGCATCGAATACGACACCAAAATGCTCCGGCTGTCTTGACGTTATTAAGAACAAAGACTACTTAAAATGCTCGTCGTGTAGTAAATGCTCCGATCTTATGTGTGCGAATGTTCCTGATAAGCGTTTTAATTCCGTAAAGCAAGGGTCGTGGACTTGTCAGTGTTGTTGCAGTAAGCTACCGAAAGGAGACAACTCCAATACCCCAATACGTCCAGCCGACTATTGGAGCGGATTCTCCGGAATATACCATCATGAACAACATAACACATCGTAAAAAGACATCAACATCAAAATCTGGTGACTTGGTTATGCCACCCGTTTCAATTCTAGAGCCATCATTATTGGAAACAATTAAAAAAGAAATACGTTTAGCTGTAAACAAGGCTATAGAAAATACGGTGGCAAAGCTTTTACAAAAAGAATTTGAATGCATTAAAAGCGAACTTACAGAACTAAAAACACTCAAGACTTCCTTCCAATTTTTAAGTGATGAATACGACTCATTAAATGCTGAAACTAAAGTATCATTGGAAAATATATCCATATTAAGGAAAGAAAATGAAAATCTTCTTAAAACTGTAGCAAATCTGTCCTCTAGATTGACTATGATGGAACAGTATTCACGTGAAAATAACATCGAAATAAATGGTATCCCGGAGAACAAATCTGAAAACCTGGTAACATTAGTTCATCAGATTGGAATTGGATAATTTCTTGTCCATTACAACAGAGTGACATACTGAATTGTGTCAGAGTCAGAAAACTTGACGATACACATAATAGACCGCGTTCAATAATAGTGAAGCTTCCGAGTACTCGAGTTAGAGATACTGAATTGGCTGCCGTAACGAAGTTCAACTCTACCGAAAAATTACATTCGGGTCACTTGGGATATGGTGGGAAAAGGTCGGCTGTTTTTATCTCTGAACATCTTTCACCACATTATAAAGCTCTTCATGTGGAGACAAGAAAAGTTGCCCGTGAAAAAGGTGTTAGATACATATGGATACGTAATGGTCACATATTCACTCGCCTGAACGATGAATCTCCAGCGAAACTAATTAAATCTTATGATTGCTTAAAGAAACTTTAGATGATTTTTCACGATCTGAGGCCGTACTTAATCTTCAAAATTCAAGGTATATTATCAAAACTTCCGCGGTATGCGAACTAAACTAAATGATATACATCTTGCTAGCCTTAATCACAATTATGATATAATAGTCGGAACTGAGACTTGGCTAAACGATACTATTGAAGACAATGAACTATTTAACAAAAATTATCACGTCTATCGTCGCGATCGTCAAACTACTTCGGCAGCTGGGAAAGATGGAGGCGGTGTTCTTTTTGCTGTATCCAGAAACATACAATCTAGGAGAGTTCAACAATTAGAGAGCTCCAATGAAGACCTTTGGATTACATTAGAGATCAAAGAGGACAATGTGTTGAGGGAAATTTTACTCTGTGTTGTATACCTACCACCGCCGATTACATTGAGCTCATTGAATTCGTTTTTGGATAATGTGACTACTAATATGAATAATAATGCCACTGAAATGCTTATATTTGGTGATTTTAATTTAAACTTTATAGAATGGATGAATGTTGATAACTGTTATAATTTAATGCCTACTAATTATGACAATGCGGTGGGTTATAGTTTTGTTGACTTTTTGTCTCGGAATAACTTAAAACAATTGAACTATGTAAAGAACTCACATCAGCGAACATTGGACTTAGTTTTGAGTAATTTTGAAGGGTTGACGATTGAAGAAGCCCACGATACACTCAGTAAACTTGACAATTACCACCCTGCTATAGAAATTAATGTTAAGTTTATAGCTTCTCCACCACTTAAATGTAAAATTTTTGCCTCACATAATTTCAAAAAAGCAGACTATGAACTTATTAACAGAAAGTTAAGTCAAGTTGACTGGGTGTCAGAGCTGGACTGCGGCGATGTCGATATTATGACACAGAAATTCTACAGTATCTTGTTCGAAATAATAGAGTCAACTGTTCCAAAAACCAAGTTACGCAAAAGTAAATTGCCTATCTGGTTTACGCGGTCTTTACAGTCTCTTATCTCAGAAAGAGATAATATTAGGCGAAGATTTAAACGTTATAATAATCCTCGTGACTTTATTGAACTTAAAATAGCCAACAAACGAGTGGATCGTATTATCAAAAAATGCTATAAGGGGTATATCTCTAATGTTGAAAACTCAATTAAATTAAATCCTAAAAGCTTTTGGAGATTTGTTAAAGAGAAACGTGGTGGAACATCAAAGATACTTGGAGAAATGCATCTAGGAAATACCTGTGCGAAATCAGGCGATGCGATTTGTGATCTTTTTGCTTCTCATTTCTCATCTATTTACTCCCTACATAACCACTCTGGACTCTTGGATGGTGAGAAGTCATTTACTCAGAGCTGCCTAAGTAGTATTCATGTAAGCGAGCTTAACATTTTAAGAATATTAAAAAACATAGACGACAGTAAAGGGGCTGGCCCGGACGGAATATTACCTTATTTTATTAAAAGGACACGTAAATACCTTGCATTGCCTCTCAAAATAATTTTCCAGAAATCTTTAAAGACATCCGTATTTCCAGCAATATGGAAGGAAGCTAACGTAGTCCCTATTTATAAAAAGGGCGATGGCAAGTGTGTTACGAACTACAGGCCAGTGTCCATTCTGAACATATTCTCTAAAATATTTGAATCCCTCATCTGCCTGCCCCTTTTTAACAGCACACACAAGAAATATGATATCTTATAGTCAACATGGCTTTTGTCAGCATAGATCAACTATTACTAATCTCGTCAAATACATTACAGATGTTTCAAAATCTATCGATAATCGGTCTCAAGTGGACGCTATTTACACCGATTTTAGCAGCGCGTTTGACAAAGTAGATCATAATCTCTTAATTATAAAACTCAGACGTTTTGGCATTAATGGACCACTTTTATCATGGTTCCAATCATATTTGGAGAATCGGGTCATGAGGGTTATAGCCCACGGTTATAAATCGTGTGACTATATTGCATGTTCTGGTGTTCCGCAGGGCTCTCATTTAGGCCCAATCTTGTTTTTAGTCTTTGTCAATGATATATGTGATAAATTACGCAACTCTAAATATTTACTTTTTGGAGATGACCTTAAATTGTATAAAACCATAAGTGATATGAAAGATGCGTCCAAACTTCAGGATGATCTTAACGCGGTCCACGAATGGTGTCAAGAAAATAATATGCTCTTAAATGCAAGTAAATGCGTACACATAAGGCTCACAAAAAATAAGAATCCAATTTCTGCTAGTTACTGCGTAGGCTCGGAGCAACTGACAGAAGCTGACAGGATTCGGGATCTGGGCGTAATAGTCGACCCTGGGTTGGGGTTTGTTGAGCACATGAACTCCATTATATCTAAGGCATGCAAGATATTGGGCTTCTTGAAACGCATGTGCAAAGACTTCTCTAATGTTTATGCGATAATATGTTTATATAACACCTTGATCCGCAGTGTTTTGGAATATGCTAGTTGCGTCTGGGACTCACATTATCAAATCCATATAAACCGTCTGGAACGCGTACAGAGAGCTTTTACCAGGTTTATAGCATATAAGGATCCCAATTGTCCTTACCGCGCAGATTACAATACTCGATTAAAACACTTTGGACTCGTATCACTACAAAACCGTCGCAAACTTGCAGACTTAATATTTTAATATAAACTAGTTAATGGTTACATTGATAATCCACACCTAGTCGGTCAAATAAACTTATCGGTTTCGAGAAGAATACCCAGATTTGCACTAAAAATCAACTTTGCTCCAACCTATTATCGAACAAAGATTAACTGTCCTTTAAATCGCATTAAAAAACATATGTTGATGTTAATGATGTTGACATCTTTAGCCGTCCGCTCCCAGCCTTTCGAAAGATAGTTCTTCAAAAACTAAGTTCGTAAAATATTTAATATTATCTACTACTTTTTCTTTAGTGTCCCTGTACCTCCGATGTATTTTTTTTGTGTTATTTAATTTTATCATTTTATTTTGTTTTTAGTAATTCCATGTTATAATATGTAATATATTTTTTTTTTTTTATTATTATTTTAGAGAAGCTTACAGACTAATAACAATCTATAGTAATGTAACATGTTATACAAGTTGCTAATTACAAGCTTCTACAAACAGATAATAAGATAAAAACAAGCTGTGTTCTATTCTAGGAATTCGCAAAACATAGTTCGAGAAACTAGTGGTCAACAATCTACAGTCAAACACAAAACTACTTATTTACAAAAAAAAACTTAGTAGAACAAACTAGTGGCAAAAACACATAAATATCTAAATTATAGTTAAGTGTAGATATTTTTAAGGCAAGGTTAAGTTATTAAGGCATACTACAGTTTGACAGCCGCGTGCCGCAGACAAAAATAAATAAATAGATAGATAGGTGCAACTATAAGTAACTTAGGTTAAAGATAATAGCGAGAGAAAAAAAAGGTATATATACTTACCTTATATTAAAACATATGTTTCGCTAATATCCTTCTTACCGTACTAATATTGGAGCAGAATAAATCTATGTTTAAGTCTCGGTGTATCTTATTGAAGTCACTTGCACTTCGTATGAAAAACGCGTTACGTCTGTAATTAGCCACAGCAAAAGGTACATGCAGTAATGGCCTTTGTCGAAAACCAATTTGATTAGTATTGAATTCTAATTTGGATACAAGTTCTACAGAATCTACTGAGCCATTAGCAATTTTCATTAAAAAGCATATATCGCTAATTTGACGTCTACAGTAAAGTGGCAGGAAGTGATACCTTCTGCAACGATGTGTGTAGTCATCTGAGCACTGCTGAGCCCTAAAATCAAGGAACTTTAGAAACTTCTTCTGAATACCTTCAATACGAGACCTATAAATTTCATATTGAGGGTTCCAGATTTGAGATGCATACTCTAAGTGGCTGCGTACGAATGAACAATATAGGATCTTAATAGGCTTAAGCGAGCGGAAACATGCCGTAGCTCTCATAATAAATCCTAGAGCTTTTGATGCTTTATTGACAATGCCCTCGATATGTTGGTCAAAGAGGAGCTTACTGTCTTGTATAATTCCTAGATCCCTAATATTGTTGACTTTACTGACGTTTTGGTTGGAAAGAGTATAGACTGACTCAATTATAGACTTTTGCCGCGTGAAAGTAACATGGAAGCATTTAGAGACGTTTAGTTGGAGTTTATTAAGAAAACAGTAGTCTTGGAATCTATCAAGATCAGCTTGTAACAGATGTGTGTCAGAAATATTTCTCACTACTTTATGAATCTTCATGTCATCAGCATAAAGTAAGATATAGGAGTGTTCAAAACAATATCTGATATCAGCGATAAATAATGTGAATAAAAGAGGTCCCAGGATAGAGCCCTGAGGCACACCTGATGGAATAGGGCACCAGCCAGAAATATATCCAAGAAGTACCACGGCCTGAGTCCTTTTCTCTACATATGAAGAGAACCAACGATATAAGTCTCCGTGTATTCCAGCTAAAGTCAATTTTTTCAGGAGCATTCTGTGGTCAATACGATCGAAACATTTACTATAATCAGTGTAAATTACGTCTACTTGTGCATGTTGCGCCATTCCTTCAGAAATAAATTCATGCGATAAGATTAAATTAGATGTAGTAGAGCGCTTCCTGAGGAAACCATGCTGTTCATCACCCAGATAACTTTTTACTGCTGCGTACACATCAGTGTACACAATTCGCTCTAGGATTTTCGAGAACAGACATATCTTAGAGATTGGCCGATAATTCTCAATGTTCGATCTGTTTCCCTTTTTGAAAATCGGTGTAACAAAAGCAGTTTTCCAAAGTTTAGATACTACACCCTCGGATAGCGATCTCTTAAATAATATACATAGAGGTATGACAATGCTGTCACTACATTTAACAATGAATATTGGCGGTATCTGATCGGGGCCTCCAGACTTACTCAGGTCCAAGGACTTCAATAACTCTAAAACTCGAGAATGTGATACCTCTATTGAACTAATGCCCGATAAACCAACACCAAGACAAGGCTCACTGGATGTGCCAGCATCAAGAGATGAGGGGCGTTCTTGAAAATTTGAATGGAAATAGGTGGCAAATAAATTAGTGATCTCCTCACCTGTAGTGGCACATAGGTCACCATAAAACATTACGTTGGGGAAGGTACTGCTATTCCTTTTATTTTTGACATAAGACCAGAAAGACTTGGGATTTTTTGTAATTAAGGTTTCAATACTCTCCATATAAGAATCAAAACAGGATCTTTCTACTTCTATAGCTCTACTGCGTAGTATTGAAAATGAGTGATAGTCTGATAAATTACCATATATTTTGTACTTCCTGTGATATTTATATTTTTCTTTTAAAATTTTGATTAAAGCAAAATTATACCAAGGTGGATGTGAAGACTGACGTACTGATTTTATCGGGATATATTTATCCCTGAAGTCATATAGTTTATCGTAAAAGGTACTGACAGCATCATCCAGCGGTTTTGAACTCAACAACTCTGCCCAATCCACCTTGTCTAGTTCGGCACCCCGATGGAAAAGAAACCTTTTAGTTGATGTGGCACAAAGTTTATGAATCTCGACAAATTATTCGGCACGAACAATAAAAGGTGTATGGTGAAGGTCAACAGGCACTGCCAGCGGGCAGTCACATTTATTAACAGACACTAAGTCGTTAGAGAACACCAAATCTAGTAACCTTCTATTAATATTACGTTCACTGTTGTACTGCGACAAGTTACAAGTGAGGGCCGTGTCAAAGAATTCAACTATATGCTGACATGTAATGTTTTGGGGAAATAATTCATTGCTGTCAGTATCCAAATGACACCAGTCAACATCACTGCCAAAGTTGAAATCCCCCAATACTACAAATTTATCAAGCGGATGAGTGGAAATTATGTAATTAAGTTTATTTGTAAAATTATGTAACTGTGTGTTGTACGTATTCCCGAGGTTTTCTTTACATAAATAAAGGGCGCAAATATGTAGGTTATAGGTCACAGAGGGCTTATACCTTTTTAAAATCAGTGTTACCCAAATATCCTCAGCAGAGCTACGCCAGTCATGTTTTTCCACTGACACCAGGTCGCTTCTAACCGCAATTAAGACACCACCACCACGTTTTTGTGCAGTACGAGAGTAATCACGATCTCTCCTACATACCAGGTACCGGTCATCAAATAACTCACCGTTGTAAATACTATCATCCAACCAGGTTTCTGTCAAAACAATGACATCGTAGCTATTAATACAAATGCTACGAAAGAAATTGTTCGTTTTCGTACGCAGACCACGCACATTCTGGTAATAAATACTAAGGGTGGCCATTTCTACAGGAATCTATAATAAAAATAAGTAAAAATACGTAAAAGAAGGAAAAATTCCGGTCAAATTGATAATATAATTTGCAGATAAGAATAGAATGCAGCGAGCACAGCAGTGCACAGTGTCCACCAAAAAATAACTTTGAATAACACACGTCTAATGACTTATGAATAAAAACAAAAGGCATAAAAAAATGCAAAGATAAGGACACCCAGCGACAAATAGGCCTAAACGACAACCACCTGTAGCGAAAAACAAACCATAACGTACACGATATTAGGCTGTAATCACAAAAAGATAGTTTTTCTGCATAAGGATAACGTTTAAAGTACTTACATAGATGCACCACGATGCGACACAGTATTAATTGATAAACGCAACTAGCACGCTGCGGCAAGTGATTCTCAAACTGTAGTGACCATTTGTATTTTTTTATAATTAAGTTAAATGTAAATAAATATTTGAACGGATATAAAAGAGTAGTTTTAATAGAATTCACTTTAATTTTGCTAAGTCTCTTTCTGATTTTATTATTATTATTGGTGACGTGTCTGCTTTTCTTGCATGTATCTTTGCATGCTTGACCCAAACATAACGAAAATGCATTTCGGCAGCCTCCGTTTTAGTCTTCTATAATAGAAGTTTGTTTATCGTTGTAAGATGGTCATTAATGTAAATTCGTTGGTTTCCTGACAGTCCCATTTGACTAGTTGTGAGGGGAGAGGTCTTGGATTCGTACCTGGCCGCCGCAACAAAATCCTCCTTCACATACCGGTTACTAAAGCAGACTATAACTGGTTTTATATGATCTTTTTCGCGCGTTGGCACTCTGGTCACGAAATTGATCTGGTTTTTGGTGATGGGATAGTTTATCTTTGTCCCTATTTTGCTGATGACTTCAAACAAATTTTCTTTACTATTTTGTGGTAAGCCTTTGACTTCGATATTATTCATACGTGACCATTGGTCCCTACTGTGAGAGTCTTCTTCCAGTTTATCCAATCGCACCTGAATTTGGTCCACCTGACCTTGGACTTTCTCGACCTGTACGATACGTTGTTCTATATTACTAATTTTGTTACTAAATTCTTTAACGACTTCGGCAAACTGTTTGGTGATGGAGGATTTCAGGTCAGCAAATTCACTTTTCAACGCTAAGATTTCATCCTTTAATCTCTCCAGAGGAGATAATTTTGTTAACAGAGTACGTATTTCAAGTAAAACGGATGGATCGGTGGATTCCAATCTTGGCGAGGTTGGCGTATGAGAGGGGCCAATCTGCTTACATTTAGGGCAGCGCCAATTGAGCTTCCTAGCTTCTCCCAGCTTCCGGAAGCCAGCCTCAGTAATACCCGCGCAGTGAAAATGCAACACTTGATTGCATGCTGTACAATGCACACCATCAGATAGCAGATCATTACAGACGCTGCACTGGCTTGTATCCATTTCGAAGCAGTTGTGAGGAAAGATAAATTGTATACAAGATAAAAATCAACAGTAGATAAAACTTTGAGCACCACTGATTTTCACACAAATAACGACTATGATTCTAGTGAACACGACCGCTTACCATTAAGGCATCGGCCTAACTGTTATCCTAGTAATTTTCCTAGTAATTTTATAGTTATGCTGTAATATTATATAATTTTTATAATTTGAGTACCCGCATTAGAGAGTGTTGTACACGCCTAAAAAGATACTTCACACAGCATGAAAAATTGATATAATTTATTTATGTAAAATTCGTGAATTGTCGATGGTGTGGCTTTAAATAAATAAATAAATAAATAAACAACTTGCCGCCCTCGTCCAAAGCTTCGAGTCCCACGCCAACGTCACAGTGACCGAGTGAAACCAGCCACACTCGAGCGTCTCCCTGCTGTGCTACCTTACATGAGAGGAGTCACGGACAAGATTGGCTACATCTTGAAGCGTGCTTCAATTAAAACATTTTATAGTTTGTCTGTCAAGTGTCACATCTCTCTACAAGATGCAGGAGTATACAAGCTTGATTGTGAATGTGGTCTCTCTTATATAGGACAAACAAAAAGACCGGTAAAAACTCGGGTTAAAGAACACATAGCTGACCTAAAACACCGTCGCTCAAAGAAGTCTGCAGTCTGTGAACATGTCCTTGACCGCACCCGCCATAACATCAGATTTGATAGACCACAAATCCTCGTGAAAGAACACCGATTCCTACCAAGGATGGTTCGCGAGGCTATTGAAATTAAAAAACATCCTAATTTCAATAGAGAACATGGCTGGGTGCTTCCATCGACTTGGGATCAGGTAATTAGTATAATCAAATCCATAACCAAGCATAACACTGCAAGACCTCAATACACCGTGAGCTCATTCTGCGTAGATCGGACCAACTAAAATAATTAAGATGTTTGAGGGTACCCCGGAAGAACTATGCCTTTTGGACGTCTAACACCTCAGTCCCTCCTGTGACCATAGGTGCTGCAAAGCACTTAAAACGTCGGGATCTTAAAAATCAAAAATAAACCACGATAAAATCCGAAAAATAGTTTTATTTTATCGAAAAAAGTCGACACTTCAAGAACATGTTTCGCAGCATCGTTTATAATTAAATTTAATGCGTGTGCAGCACAATGAACATAATCAGCATTCGGGGCATGCTCTTTTATAAGGTCTTGTAATCCTTCATATACACCCGACATAACATTTGCTCCATCGTAACCCTGACCTCTACATTTAGATAGATAGATAGATAATACTTTATTGTTCCACCAGAAATACAAGAAGGAAATAAAAAAGATACAATATTTCAATTGAAAGATAGTGTAACAATGGGCGGCCTTATCACTAATAGTGATCTCTTCCAGGCAACCTTTGGATGAAGAGGATCTAAAGAAAACACAAGATTTAGGGGTGTACTTAGCTAACAGAACATAACAATACACAAATAAATCTATCATAAACTACTTAAATAATATACCTATATATACACAAGTAAAAATAATATATACGCGCCAAAGATAAGTCTATAATATAAAGCAACTAGCAGCAGCATATAGAGAACATCCAGCAAATTTACTTCAATTAATCGGTGATGTAGAACTTTTTTACCTGTCCTCTAAATATATGAATAGATGGAGCACTCCTTATAGAAACAGGTAATGAGTTCCACAGTCGTACGGCTTTGACCGTAAAAGAGTTATCGTAAAAGGTGCTAGAGTGTAGAGGCATTACGAGAGCCAAGTTTTCTGATGACCTTAAAGAATACGAGTTCGAGAAGTGAAGGAAATTGAATCGTTCCTTAAGGTAATGCGGGGAAGACTGACTGAACAAAATATTGTACAGAAGACAGAGGATATGAGTATTCCGGCGAAGACGTATAGGGAGCCACTTGAGCTTAGAACGAAACTGAGATACATGATCATATTTGCGCAAGCCAAATATAAATCTTATACAAAAGTTTTGAAGACGCTCAAGTTTATTTAACTGGTCTTCAGTGAGATCTAGATAGGAGATGTCAGCATAGTCGAGAATAGGAAGCAACAGAGATTGTGCTAGAGCAATTTTAGTGGTAATTGGCAGAAAGTTTCGCAGTCTTCTAAGAGAACTTGCTGCAGCGTATAGTTTGCGACTGGCGTCTTGCAGCTGACTAGCCCAACTCATACAGCGATCCATCGTTAAGCCCAAGTTTTTAACAGTTTCACTGTATGGGATCGACACTCCATTAAAATTAATCCGCGGAAGTAAAGTCCGTTCCACCTTTGAGATAAGACGCGAACTGCCAATGATTATTGCTTGGGTCTTAGTGGGATTCACTTTCAGGCCATAGTTTTTGCTCCACTCTGTTATACGAAGTAAATAATTATTGACAGTACTTATACATTCGTTTAATCTGTCTAGCGAAGAATAAGAATAAATTTGAAGATCATCTGCATATAAGTGGTATGAAGAAGAGATATCATGGGAAATTGAATTAATGAAGATTGCGAAAAGAAGTGGAGATAGGACCCCGCCTTGTGGTACTCCAGCCGACGTGTCACACCATGATGAGAAATTCTCTTCAAGGCGAACCCGCTGCCGGCGTCCATACAGATAACTGTGAAACCATTCGACCACCGTTGGAGATATGTTAATTGAGCGAAGTACAGCTAAGAGAATGTCAAAATCGACCGTGTTAAATGCATTTCCATATTCTTTAATCAATTCCATATTCTTTAATCGTATTTAAAATTTCAGTTTTAATTCCTTCTGTACTGCAATCGGATACTGCTATAAACCCCAAAAAGGACTCACAGATTTTTAATTCTTTAGGTACATTATCATCATTATCATCTTTTTTTCCGGTTCCGGTTGTTGACAAGTGAGCATTGATAGTTGAAGCTCTCCAAAGTTTTATTAGTTTGTGCTGTATAACACTAAACAGTGTTATACAGCACAAACCATCACTGTACCATGGATTTTGAAGGCATAACCTCAATAACGAAGACTGTCTATCACGTATTATCCTGACTTTGAAATCTGAGAAGATAGTAAACGAGGTGAGCACTAAACTTGGCAGTTATTTTCAAAACATCTTTCACCGGAAATACCTAATATATAAGGATTTTTATTTTATTAATTATGATTATATAATATATGATTAAGGAAGCTGCGGCCACCGCCGCAGAACGCGGTGGCCGCAGCTTCGGCTTCTTGCGCTTCTTGGGCGCTTTCGGCGCTTGCGCAGCCGGCTCAGTGGGCCGCACCGGTTGGTGGGCCTGCGCCGATGGGGCGGGCAACGCCGGTTGGGCGGCCTGGGTGGCCTTCTTCTTGTTTCCCCGCTTGCCTACTGTCGTCCACGGTCCGTCCGCGGAACTTTCCAGAGCAGGCGGCGGGGGCGGGGGACTGGGTTCCCTCTGGGCCGGCTTTGGTACCGGCCCCTTCTTTTTGGTCGGGGCTTTCGCCCCCTTCTTCCCCCTCTTTGGGGGAGGCGCCTCTTCGGCCGTCGGTCCCGGCATGGGGGCGTCTGGTACCGTCTTGTCGGACGCTAGCGGCGGACGGATGCGCTGCTCCGGAAGGAGACGCCCTTCCAGCGACGCAAAGCGAGCGTCCATCATAGCCCCGACGCTATCAATAGTTGACCTCCGGAAGTATTCCAGGTCCGTCGGGGCCAAACCAACATTTTCATTTGCGGGGGCCACTGGTGTAGGGGCCACTACCGTGGGACCCGCTGCTGCGGGGCCCGCTACCTCGGGATCGGCTGGTGCTGGGGACACTGCCGCGGAAACCGTTCTTGCGGGGGTGACCGCTCGGGGCGAGGCTGGACGCTGTGGCATGGCGGAGGTTTGCAGGTAGTACACCTGGTTCTTGTACCACTCCGCCAGCGTTTGAGTCGAGCGATCTCGGCCTCTGCCTTCTTTAATTCTTCTGGGACGGACACCCGAAAGATGCCTTCCACTGCGGTTTTGATCGCGTTGGCGGCATCCTTGAGCGCCTTAACCGACGTCCCTTTTAAATTCTTGGAAGTGCCGGCCACGTGAAGGATGTTCTGCACCTCCTTTAGTGCAGTCTCTTTGTGGCCGGTCGCTCCGGCTGATTCCTTACTGGCACCTGTAGTGCCTTCTTGGGGGCGGCTCGTTTTAACCGCCTCGTCCTTTTCTCTCTGGGTGGCATTTGTAGGTGCCACTTCTTGCTCGGCCTGGTGATCGAAATGCGCCAGTTTTTGGGCTTCGTACTCCCTCATGGCCTTGGCGTAGCCGGTATATAGTCCCGAGGTGGGTGGACGGCCGCGGCCACGTGATCCCTTGGAGACCTTTTTGGCCGCCTGATCCTCAGAACTTGACGCCTCCGGGCGTGGACGCTTTTGGCTGGGGTTCTTAGACTGCAGACCAGCCACCGACTCCTCCGACTCGGACATCTCCGACCACGAAGCGTCGTCGTCGGTTATCCTGCCGACCTCCTTATTCAGCTCCGCTTCCAACTCGAGAGCAGCCCGGATAGCACGGGCGCCCTCTGACGGATCGTCGTCATCGGAGTCGAAGAATGCCTCCGACAGCTTCGTCGCAGCCGCCTTTTCCCTCTTTGTCGCAGAAGCGACCTGCTCTAATCGTCTCAAGACCACAACCGGTTGGCTGAGCCTCATCGCTTGCAAATCGGTGTCCGTTGTTCTTTTGCCAGGGTCATTTTGGTGATGTATCATGGTGCCCCCCCCAGAATACGTGGGGCAGCCAGAGCCCGAGGGCCCTGAGGAGGATTCTCCGGCCTGGGACAGGCCGGTACCTCCCTGGGGTAATACTTTTTTCCTCTGAGACATCTTCATAATTTTTTGCTGATACCACAGCTTGGGCGCTTGGCGGAGTTTTGCCCCTCCGCTTCCAACCGTGGCACGCTGACCGCGGCATTGGGCACTTCGAGCCGGCAGGCCTATCCACGCCGGCTAACAACACACAACACATTACGAGAGCCCGCTCCCTGTCCTCTCTTCAAACGGAGAGTACAAGGAGCGAGCGATTCAACCGACCTTTCGTAGCCAGAAACGACGATGACTCCCGGTCACTCCTCGAGCGAGGAGCGAGGGGAGCGAGCGAACGACCCAACCACGACGCGCCTACTGCTGCACCCGACCCTCTCCAAAACGGAGATTGAAGGGGGCAGCCAGGCGCAACCACACTTCCGGACAGAACCGGGGGACATGGGGGGAGGAAAAGGAGGGATGGGACCGAAAAACTGGGGAAAGGTAGCGCATGACTGTTTTAGTTATGTCTGTTCAGAAGGACCAGACCTATAGCAGGCAGCAACCGCGAGCAGGATACAGTCACACTTGCCTTGGGGATCGTCGCGACCGTGCGCTACTCCCAAGACCACGCCAAATTGCTTGCCGGGACAGACGAGCAAAATAGGCGAGAAGCTATGCCACTGCGCCTTGAAGGACGCGTGTGGTGGGATAGCCTTTTACTACCTAACACAACTTCCGCACATTGCTAATGAATCAGCTGATTGGTTGACGCCTCAAAGTGACAAGTGAAGGCGCTCACAGTGTTGCCATTCCAAATAAACTGATTTATTAATTACTGGGTACCATAGACTCAAGGATTATTGGCGGTGTGTTCCAGTTGTATATTTCTAACATTGTCATAATTTAAGCATAAGCTGATGGGCTAAGTCACAAAGTATAAAAGAGCTAAGACTTTAAGTATTGAATCAGAATTTCACTCGCAACTTCCCCATAATGAAATGCAGTGCATGTAGCTTAGTTATAAGCAATGATGAATTTTTAATATGCTCGTCCTGTGTTAGCCAATATCATGGAGGGTGTCTAAACATAAGGAAAGACCAATTCTCGAAATTAAAACCGGAGTTTCTGAAAACATGGGTATGTCCGTCATGTTCGAACATAACTCATCGTAAACAAACTAATTTGAACACTCCAGTGCGTTAAAGCCTATCACTACTTGCAGAGGATATGGATATGTCTTACAAGAACCTGGAACACTGAATACCTGCCACTAGCACAGCTAATTTGAAACCGTTGTCTAACCCGGCGAATGGCGATGTAACGTTGGAGAACATTAGCAATTTATTGGATTTAAAATTAAAGGCGTCATTAGCTGAGTTTTCGCACAATTTTAAGCTAGCCTTAAGAGACGAAGTAAAGTCAATGGTACATAGTGAAATTGGCTCTGTAGTAGAGAAACTAAGGGAAGACTTCACAGCCACTACAGACCACATCAGCGCTGAACAATTTGACTTGAGGGAAGAGATTAAAACAAAAAATAAAGTCATCCAAAAGCTCGAGTCTGAAAAAATAAAGTTGCATGATGAGTTAGGAAGCATTAGAAAACGTCTTGGAACATTGGAGATAAATTCTCGTAACATGAACTTGGAACTGCAGCTCGTCCGAGAAAATCGGAATGAAAACACAGCATCATTGTTTAAGAGACTATGCGAAATAATACAAGTTCCTATCTGCGACTCGGATATTAAAGCATGTGTTTAAGAGACTATGCGAAATAATACAAGTTCCTATCTGCGACTTGGATATTAAAGCATGTGTTTAAGAGACTATGCGAAATAATACAAGTTCCTATCTGCGACTCGGATATTAAAGCATTCGTCGTGTAGCCAAGCTGAACAAAAACTCAGAACGGCCTCGGAATATACTTATTACTTTATCATCGTTGATCTTACGAGACACTATTATCTCTGCTGTACATCGCTATAACAAATCTCATCCAGGCGAAACCCTAAATGCAACGCAACTTGGACTTACTGGAGGCAAAATTTATGTTACACGTAGTGCTTGTAAGGATAAGCATTATAAATATGTGTGGGTCAGATATGGGCGTTTATATGTACGTAAAGACGAACACAGCAGCGCTATTAATATTACAACTATGGGTGATTTAGACAAATTGTAACTTTTATTCACGTTGTTGACGCCGTCAACTTTTCTTTTTCAATTTGGTGTTGTTGTCTGGTACTTTAACGTTTTATTATGAATCTACACATCTATTATCAAAATGTTATCAGTTTTCGTTCGAAATTAAATGATTTTTACATTAATAATCATAATTATAACTATGACATTATCTGCTTAACAGAAACGAATCTAACAGACAGCGTATTTGATAGTGAGGTATTAGACGATAGATACAATGTTTTCCGCCGTGACCGCTGCAGTTCCAGTTGCAAAAAGTCTGGGGGTGGGGGGGGGTCCTGGTTGCAATCAAAAAAACTTTCAATGCTGTCCGTAGATTATTGTGGGAAAGTGAAGCGGAAGATGTTTGGATCGCTGTTCTACCGAGCCGTAATCACGAATCTATAATAAATATTTGCGTCTGTTTTGTACCACCTGATACAATAACTAGTAATAGAGCTAGATTTTATAATCACACGCAGAAAGTCATACTTAATGCAAATGCTAACAATGAATTTATATTGGTTGGTGACTTCAATACCCCCAATATTACATGGGTGATATCTCTTAAGTCGATAAGTATGCAGGCATCAGCAACCTGTAGCCATGATGCAGATTTAGAATAGAATAGAATAGAAAACTCTTTATTGTACACCAAATTATAAATAAACAATAATGTAAGGTACAAAACAATATAGGGTACAATTGGCGGCCTTATTGCTTATAGCAATTTCTTCCAGGCAACCAAGTCGAAAGAAATATAACATAGTAGAGGGCAGTTGGTGGCGTACATTCATTAAGATTAAAAGTAACTAATAAAAGTAATATATGTATATATATATATATATATATATATACATATATATACACACATATATATATGATATATATATACTAAGAAATAAAAAATATAATAATTTTTATATACAGTATTTACTTAATCATGACAGCGTCTCACTAGTGACAGCAGAGAGAAAGTGGTTCTTAACCATCGTTTTAAAACTAGCCAATGTCTGTGCACGTTTAATTGTCAGAGGTAATGCATTCCACAAACGGACAGCTTGAACTGAAAAGGATTTATCATAGAAATTTGTGGAATGCATGGGTGTTTTTAGTCTGAGATTCTCCGATGACCTTAGGAACCTTGAATGTGTTACATGGAGAAAGTCAAATCGTCGTTTGAGATAGGAGGGAGATGCTGGATTAAACAGGACGTTGTATAAAAGCGATAACAAGTGAGCATTCCGGCGAAGGCGAATTGGCAGCCACTTGAGCTTAGCACGAAATTCTGAAACATGATCATATTTCCGCAAACCAAATATGAATCTTATGCAAAAATTTTGAAGTCGCTCAAGTTTATTAAGTTGGCTCTCGGTGAGATCGAGATAACTGGCGTCTGCATAATCAAGGATAGGGAGAAGGAGAGATTGTGCAAGTGTAATTTTAGTGGCAGTGGGAAGAAAGTTTCGTAGCCTTCGCAATGAACCTGCAGAAGCAAAGATCTTGCGACTAAGATTTTGTAGTTGTGGACCCCACGTGAGATTTGTGTCAATATAAATCCCCAAATTTTTTACAGTGGTGCTTATTGGTATTGTGACACCGTCAAATTTAATATGGGGAAGTTGGGACCAGTCGACACGTGTAGTAAACCTGGAGCGTTTTAACTGGGTTGACCATGAGGCCATAGCTTTTACTCCAGTCGCATATTTTATTTAAATCATTATTAATAGTATTAACAGCCCCCGACAGCCTGGCCAACGGAGCTTGTATGTAAATTTGGAGATCATCTGCATAGAGGTGGTATGAAGAACGCAATTGGTTGGAAATAGAATTAATAAAGACAGCGAAAAGCAAAGGAGATAAAACGCCACCCTGCGGAACACCGGCACTGATATTGCACCAAGAAGAGTAAGTATCTTCAATGCGAATGCTTTGCCGGTGACCAGACAGGTAATTACGAAACCAGTCAATCACCGTTGGAGATATGTTAATAGAGCATAGCACTCCAAGTAGAATACTAATAATTTACTGTTAGAGTTTATGCCTATGTGTAATTTATTGCAGTTCAACGGCATACCCAATAGTAACTCTCGCTTTTTGGACCTAATTTTAGCTACTTTAAGTACGATGCGTGTTGAAATCGCAGATTCATTAAGTAGGACAGATCAGTCACCATCACCCTCTTTTATCAATTGTATTAAACATTAATCCATTATTCAAATCAATTAAACCCAATAATAATAAAAGATTGAATTATCATAAATGTGATTATACTTTTATTAAAATAGCATTAAATGACATTGACTGGAATTGTTTACTATCTATTTCTGAAATCGATAAAGCAGTTTAGACATTTTATAACATAATCGTGGACATCATTACACACACACCTTTCAGTAAGAAAAAAAATCATAACTATCCCGTCTGGTTCAGCATGTCTCTTAAAAAATGTCTACACGAAAAATGGTAATATCACAAGAGGTTTAAGAAGTATAAAAATCCCAAAGATTATGACACCTTCAACCTTCTTAAGTCACGTGGCAAATTACTTTTAAAATTATGCTTTGACTCATTTATCTCCAATGTCGAGGATAGCATCGGTAACAATGTTAAATCATTCTGGATGTTAATTCTAGACGTAGTGGTTGTACAATTCCGCAAACCATGCAACTGGGCAATGTTGTAACGTCCGATGCAAAACAGATAAGTGAATTGTTCTCGGCGTTCTTTAGTTCAGTATTTGACAATACGGTGGGCGATGTTCCAGATACAGTGGGATTTGTAGGCAGTAATATCTCTGTCGAAAGTCTACTTCAGTAGGGACGATATCTTACGTAAACTTAAGAGTCTTGATAGTAATAAGGGAGCTGGCCCAGATGGAATCCCACCTCATTTTCTTAAAACTTGCGCAGTTGAACTATATACTCCTCTGTACTTATTATTTAACAAGTCTTTAAAAGCTTTCATAATACCAATATATAAGTCAGGGGACAAATCTCTGTGTGAAAGCTACCATCCCATTAGTATCCTTTCTTCTATAGCTAAGTTATTTGAGTCCTTAGTATATGACTGTATGTACAGTCATGTATCAATCACCTTTATTATCCGAACGACAACACGGTTTTATGAACCGTAAATCAACAATTAGCAATCTACTAATTTATAAAAACTATTTATGTTCGGCATTTGTTAATCGCCAGCAGGTTGACTCAATATACACAGATTTTCAAAAGGCATTTGACAAAGTCAACCATGCGCTACTTTGCCATAAACTTAGTGCATACGGTATCAGTGGAGACCTATTTCGGTGGATTGATTCGTACCTTTCACGCAGAAGCCAACTAGTGGCAGTAAAGGGCTTTCTATCAACTGAGGTAATTGTTTCTTCGGGGGTACCCCAAGGCTCCCATTTGGTGCCTTTATTTTTTATATTATTTATTAATGATCTCATTGATAAACTATCATGCCCATGTTTGCTGTATGCAGACGATTTAAAAATTTACACCACAGTTGAGTGTGCACAAGATGCCTGGCGCCTTCAAGATGACTTAAATAAAGTACACCAATGGAGTTTAGGCAATAGGATGTCCTTAAATGTTCACAAATGTTTTACTGTTACCTTCACTAGAAAAACTAATAAAATCCTGTTTTCGTATAGCATTCATTGGTGATCACGTATTGGAACGTAAGAGCAGTGTTAAGGATCTGGGGATTATATTCGACGCACAACTGACATTTCATGACCACTATAATTATATTTGTAACCTATCTATCTATCTATCTATAACCTCACGTCAGATCCCTTGCGGGGTAGGCAGAGAGTACAGAGTTCCAACAGGTTCTTTCCTTACATACCTCTCTGGCTTCCTCGACTCTCATAGTTCATCTCATACACGCTCGCCGGTTACGGAGACTCTTGACTTTTCCATCAGATAAGACTCGGTTTATTTGGTCGTGGTAAGATAGTCTAGGTCTTCCCCGGTACCTGCATCCTTCCACTTTCACATTGTATATCTGTTTTGTCATTCTTTCCTCTGGCATTCTTTCTATATGCCCGAACCAGCGGAGCATGCCCTTTCTCATCTTTACACCGATACTATCTTTCATACCTACTCGCTGTCTTACTATGCTGTTGCTAATGCGGTCGGTCAGCTTCACTCCGCACATCTTCCGCAGAGCTCGCATTTCTACCGCATTTATCCTACTTTCATTCTCCTTCTTACATACCCAGCTTTCGCTACCATATAACAGCGTTGGGGCAAGAACTCCATTATGTATGGCCAGCTGCGCCTTATGGCTTAAGTGCCGGCTCCCGAGTAGCTTTCCCATCGCACCATTCACTCTGTTCCCTGCACTCACTCTTCTCTCCATGTCAGCGGTGTATTTCCCATCCTTACTGAAGGCGCATCCAAGATATACAAACTCATTCACTTGCTCTAGCACATCGTTACCAACCACAATCCTTACATTCGTTCTGGTTTCTTCCCTTTCAAAAACCATAATCTTGGTTTTCTTCACATTCAAGTGTAAGCCATTGATCATGCAGTCGTTTTTCATAACTGTGACAAGTGTTTGCAGATCAGTGGCTGTTGGCGCTATTAAAACCGCGTCATCTGCATAAAGTAGATGGTTTACCACTAAGTCACCCATTTGTACACCTTCATTCATCGCTTTCAGTCTTTGAAGACTTTTGTCCAGATATACTATAAACAGTCTAGCGGACAACACGCAACCCTGCTTGACGCCGATTTTAACGTCAAACCAGGGTGACCTGTTACCACCCACCCGTACGCATGCCTTGCAGTCCACATAAGTGGACTGGACGGCTCGCAACAGAGTGCCATCTATACCATACTCTGGCAAAATGTCCCAAAGTCTCTTTCGCACAACTCTGTCAAATGCCTTCTCCGGATCTACAAAACCGCAGAAAACCTTCCGGCCCACTGCCAGATGCTTCTCTACGATGTTGCGGTGTGAGAAGACTTAATCCGAACATCCTCTTCCGGACCTGAAACCCCCTTGTGCCTCGCACAACATTCCATCGGACTTCACGCGCATTCTCCGTTCAATAATTTTACCGTACACCTTGGCTGCCAAGCTGATCAAACTGATGGCCCTGTAATTGGCGCAGTCATATTGTGAACCCTTGCCTTTATACAAGGGTACAATGACTGCGCGGCGCCAATCTGTAGGGACTCTACCGGTCCTCCAGCAAAGGTTTGCAAGGGCCCGGAAAGCGTCCCGGACGCAAGTTCCACCATATTTGATCATCTCGGCAGATATCATGTCTATTCCCGCAGCTTTACCGTTTTTCATACTTCCTATCGCCCATTCAACTTCTTCCATAGTGATGTCCTCCGTTGATTCTGGTGCCGCAATCTCGCCTTTAGGCACGTCTGCGGCATCAGCATCCGGGTCATCTCCATACTTTTCTCCAAAATATTCACTCCACCGGTTTAGCACAGCTTGTGTGTCTGCAAGAATGTCACCATCTTTAGATTTTATCCTTTCCATTCTGGAGCCTGACGAATCACCTCGAGCCTTTCTCACCTTGCTCCAAAAGAGTTTGGTGTTGTTCTCGAAGTTCTTCGCCAGCCTCTCCTCCTCAATCATACTGGCTCTTTCACGCTTTTCTTTCACTAAAGTTTTAGTGGCATTCTTGCATTGCCGGTATATTTCTTTCCTCATCTCTGTCATACTGGCATTCAGGTTTAAAGAAGATACATAGTCCTGCCACGCTTTCTTCTTACTTTCTACGGAGCTTTGCAACTTCGCATCCCACCATGCATCACCTTTTGCTGTAATATGCTTCTTTGAGCAACCACATACTTCTTTCGCGGATTCCACCAAACTCTCTTTCAGGCTATTCCAGCATTCATCTACATTTGAGTCCGAAGAGCCTGCTGTCAAAAGCTTGTCCCGGACTCTGTCTTCATACATTCTCCTCACGCTCTCATCTTGCAACTTTTCAACCTTTAATCTTTCAAGGTCTCCGAAGGGGATACGCTCTCGCCAGTGCCTCCACTTCCTGAACAGACCACTAAACCGCGCAACTACGAGATAGTGGTCTGATTCCAGAGTGGGGCCTCTATACGCACGCGTATCTTGTAGTTTGCTTCGGAGACGGTTATCAACCAGGATCAGATCTATCATGCTTTTTTGTTCATTCCTTCTCCACGTATACAAATGTATGTCCTTGTGCTGGAATATCGTATTAGACACAAGGAGACCCCTTTCCAAACAAACATCTACAATGAGCTTACCTGCATCGTTCACTCTCTTATCACCATAAGGACCCAGAGCAGCGTCGCAAGTTTGCCGCCTGGTTCCTACCCATCCGTTCAGATCGCCACACAGAATCACCTTTTCGTTAGCCTCAGCCAAATCCAGAACTTCCCTGACATTATCCCAAAACTTCTCAAGGTCCTGGGGTGTCGACGAGCTTACGGGAGCATACGCTGCGACCAAAAATACTCTAGTGACACCCAGTTTTAAACGGACCCAGAGAAGTCTCGCATCGCACAGGCCATAATCTCTCACTCCAGAGGCCAGGCGACGGGACAGCAAGATACCTACCCCCATGCTGGCACGACTGCTCTGCGGTACCCCAGACCACAGAGCCATCGTTCCATCAGGAAGATCACAGGTTTCACTGCCCCTCCGCTTAGTCTCTGTTACACACAGAGCATCCAGGCGTCTCTCTTTCATTACATCAATCACCTCATGCATCTTATCTTCCATACCACCTCTTACATTCCAAGTGCCTATTCGGCACTCTGCACCCCACGACTCGCCAGTTCGGGCCCGGCGTGATGGGTGGCGGCCCCCATCGCCGCTTTCACCTATATTCGTACCGACGGGGGCGGGCCGGGGACGCCCTAGCCCGCACTGCGGTACGTCTTCGGTCCAAGATTGCAGCCATAATGACTGGCAGGGGTCGCGACGAGCACGCTCTTGGACAGACCCCCCAATAACTATTTGTAAAATATAATAAACCCAAAAATATTTGTAACAGGGCTAGTAAACTATTAGGCTTTATTCTACGGACCACTAAACCATTTAAGAAACCGAACAGCCTCTTACTGCTTTACTACAGCCTTGTCAGAACTGTGCTTGAATATGGTGCTGTATTTGGTCCCCTTTTTATTCTGTTTATACGGAACGAATCGAACGTATCCAGAATAAGTGTTTAAGGGTTCTATGCTATCATTGTGGCTTAGGTCGTAACGTCGGGTCTTATAGCGAAAGATTGTCAAAATTCAAGGTTCATAGGCTTGAGGAGGGGCGGAAATTCACTGATCTTGTCTACCTCTACAAAATTATACATTCACATATAGATTCCTCGGAAATACTGTCTTTAATAGAGTTTAATACAAATTTTAAAACTCGTAATCCCAACATCTTCTCGCTTCAAATCTATAAGAATAAATACCTCATTCTATAATCCTATAGTTAGAATGTGCCGTCTATGTATGAAAAATGGTTAAGCTGCGGGAATAGACATGATATCTGCCGAGATGATTAAATATGGTGGAACTTGCGTCCGGGACGCTTTTTGGGTCCTCGCAAATCTTTGCTGGAAGACCGATAGAGTCCCTACAGATTGGCGCCGCGCAGTCATAGTACCCTTGTATAAAGGCAAGGGCTCACAATATGACTACGCCAATTACAGGGCCATCAGTTTGATCAGCTTGGCAGCTAAGGTGTATGGTAAAATTATTGAACGGAGAATGCGCGAGAAGTCCGATGGAGTGTTGTGTGAGGCACAGGGAGGTTTCAGGTCTGGAAGAGGATGTTCGGATCAAGTTTTCTCCCTCCGCAACATCGTAGAAAAGCATCTGGCAGTAGGCCAGAAGGTTTTCTGCGGTTCTGTGGACCTGGAGAAGGCGTTTGATAGAGTCGTGCGAAAGAGACTTTGGGACATTTTGCCAGAGTATGGTATAAACGGCACCCTGTTGCGAGCCGTCCAGTCCACCTCCGTAGACAGTAAGGCATGCGTACGGGTGGGTGGTAACATGTCACCTTGGTTTGACGTTAAAATCGGCGTCAAGCAGGGTTGCGTGTTGTCCGCTAGACTGTTTTCTAGTGTATCTGGATAAAAGTCTTCAAAGACTGTATGCGATGACTGAAGGGGTAAAAATGGGTGATCTAGTGATAAACCACCTATTGTATGCAGATGACGCGGTTTTGATAGTGCCAACAGCCACTGATCTGCAAACACTAGTCATAGTTATGAGAGACGACTGCATGAACAATGGCTTACATTTGAATGTGAAGAAAACCAAAATTATGGTTTTTGAACGGGAAGAAACCAGAACGAATGCAAGGATTGTGGTTGGTAACGATGTGCTGGAGCAAGTGAATAAGTTTGTATATCTTGGATGCGCCTTCAGTAAGGATGGGAAATACACCGCTGATATAGAGAGAAGAGTGAATGCAGGTAATAGAGTGAATGGTGCGATGGGAAGGCTACTTGGGAGCCGGCACTTAAGCCAAAAGGCGCAGCTGGCCATGCATAACGGAGTGCTTGTCCCAACGCTGTTATATGGCAGTGAGAGTTGGGTATGTAAGAAGGAGAACGAAAGCAGGATAAATGCGGTCGAAATGCGATCTCTGCGGAAGATGTGCGGAGTCACGCTGACCGACCGTATTCGCAACAGCGTAGTAAGAAAGCGAGTAGGTATGAAAGATAGTATCGGTGTAAAGATGAGAAAGGGTATGCTCCGTTGGTTCGGGCATATAGAAAGGATGCCAGAAGAAAGAATGACAAAACAGATATACAATGCGAAAGTGGAAGGATGTAGGTGCCGGGAAAGACCTAGACTATCTTTCCATGACCAAATAGACCGTGTCTTAGCTGAAGGGCAAGTCAAGAGTCTCCGTAACCGGCGAGTGTGTATGAGACGAACTATGAGAGTGGAGGAAGCCAGAGAGGTATGTAAGGAAAGAACCTGTTGGAACTCTGTACTCTCTGCCTACCCCGCGAGGGAGCTGGCGTGATGATATAGATAGATAGAGATAGACTTTTCCATACAGGGTAATTGGAGGTTTTCCTATGTCAATATTATTTATTCGTTTTTGTTTACTTTTATAATTTAATTTTATAACTGTCATTCTCATTTTGCTCCACTTTATTATGTATTAGTCCTAAATTAGAACACATAGTTAGGAATGCAGTCTAGTTTTATTTTCAAGTTGTGTATTTTTGTTATATTTGATTGTATTCTGTTTTGTGTTTTTTTATTAATAAATAAATTTTCTGTTATCGAGATGTATCGAAAAACTATCGAAAGTTGGTCAATTTTTCACAAGTCTTGTGTTGTATCCAAAATAATTGCCAGAAATGGAGCTTTTTTAATTTCTAAAATAATATTATTCCTAACTGCGGTACCAAGTAAATTAATAATTTCATTTTGAATCGTAGGGCTTAAATAATTTATTTCGCCTTTCGGGTTTTAAAGAAGTTCTTTTAAAATAGGATCATAATTAGATAGTAAACGTAAAATTTACATAAAATTATCAGAATCATGGCCTCTTAAAGGTAGATTACATGATGCTAAAGTAATTATAACATTACGATACGATGCAATACATCTCTCCAGAATGTAATTTTATTATTGATTTTACTTTGCAATTAAGTATCGATGGTATTTCCTTGTAACCAATTTTTATAAGATAAGGATGCATTATAATCCTTCATATACACCCGACATAACATTTGCTCCATCATAACCCTAATAGGAATAATATTATTTTAGACATTAAAAAAGCTAAAACTATTTTACGGATTTTATCGCGGTTTATTTTTAGTTCCCGACGTAATCCGTAAAATAGTTTTATTTCATGTGTAATATTCGCGTAAATCTAAGAACTCAAAATTAAAAAAGCTCCATTTCTGGCAATTATTTTGGATACAACACAAGACTTGTCAAAAACTGACCAACTTTCTATAGTTTTTCGATACATCTCGATAACAGAAAATGATGATAATGTACCTAAAGAATTGAAAATCTGTGAGTCCTTTTTGGGGTTTATAGCAGTATCCGATTGCAGTGCAGAAGGACTTAAAACTGAAATTTTTAATACGATTAAAGAATATGGAATTGATTTGTCTAAATGTAGAGGACAGGGTTACGATGGAGCAAATGTTATGTCGGGTGTATATGAAGAATTACAAGCCCTTATAAAAGAGCATGCCCCGAATGCTGATTATCTTCATTGTGCTGCACACCCATTCAATTTAGTTTTAAACGATGCGGCGAAACATGTTCTTGAAAAAAATATATACTTTTTTTAGCAATAGTATAAAACGCTGGGCAATGTTGAGTAACGATTCATCTGAAAAATATAAAATTACCCTTAAATAGGTATGTGCTACTAGATGGTCTTCAAAGAACGACGCTTTATTAGCGATAAAGAAAAATTATTTATTAATCATGAAAACTTTGAACTAAATTTAATTTCCACTAAAAAAGATGAACGTGAAGAATGTAAAAATATAATTCACATTTTAGAGAGCTATGATTTTTTAGTGCTTGTCACATTTTTTTCTGCACTATTTGAAATCATTAATCCTGTTTCTAAAGCTCTACAGCAAGAAAATAATCTTTTGAATAGACTGAGCGAAATAAGAAATCAAAATTCATTCAATGGTTTGCTAAATGAGTCTAGATATTTAGCGAAAGAGTGGGGGGTAACAACTGTTGTTAAAAATAAAAGGCGAAAGAGAACGAAGCGTTTTTTTGATCAGTTATCACAAGATGAGAGAACTTCAGACCCGGAATCATATTTCAAGGTCAATGTATACTATTGCTGTTTAGATATATTAATTTCTAAAACTAAACAAAGATTTCAGAGCCTTTGTGACCTGAGTTATATGTTCGAAGTATTACAACCGGAGACACTCCTATCTTCTTCAAACGAAGTGATAAAAAACGCTCCTGGAAAACTGTCGACTAAATACAGTCAACACATCTCAGTTAATCTTTATGAACAATCAATTGCTCTAAAAACATGCTTCAAATCTGAAATTCAAAAAATTGGAATGAATTTTTTTAAGGAACCCCCCCCCCCCCCCCCCCCGGACCTCTGAGGAGTTCAGACGCTTTTAACGAGACCGCTTTCACTATTTTTTTTTTTAAATTAAATAATTTCTTATATAATATAATAATTTTATTATAATAAATTCGATTAATAAAATTACGAGTGCATATGTCACCGGATAATTGTCCGAACCGTTAGTTTATAATTAATCTAGTGAGATTATAAACTGTCGATAGATTGTGAACGGACACTAAAACTTACAATCTAACGCTTACATTTTCGTAGGTTTATAAACTGACCATGTTTAACTGTCAGTTTATAATATTACTATCTTTAACCCGTCAGATTACAAACAAATAAACCACTCACTGCACCGGTTTACAATTTATCGACCGCGATATTGTGATCCGTCCTCTGATTGGACGGCATTATAGGTGGCACGTGTCCGTGTCCATAGAATTACGAACAAAATAAATGGTCAGACAAAGATAATTAATTCATATTGATTTCAAGTTTGATTATTAAGAATTTTTCGGTTTTAATTAGTTGGGTTAAAATTGATAACCTTTACCTATGTACCTTTTGTTTTTTTTATAAAGTATAATTTTACGTTATTCTTATTAAAATTAAACAAAATAGGTCTTAGGTATGCCATTTATAAGAAAAATGTTAAAAAAATTATAATCGTGGTGTAGTTACCACGATTATAATTTTTTTGACACATGAGTGATAAAAGCTTAAAAATGTAAGCTTTTTTCACTTATTGTTACATGTCAAAGATTTATGGCACCTGGAGCCACACAAAATATTGGCTTTTTTACAATTACATTTATTAGTTAGACATTGCCCTTTGGAATATTTTTTACAGTTACACTGTTTCATTCCTTGTCCACCAAATGAAGAAGTCATTGCAGATATGTTTCTTAACGGCAAAGTGACCTGAAAGAAAGAAAAAAAAATGAAATCGACGAATTAGCTAAAACTTAAACAAATTAAGTAGTGAATACAATTTCCTGATTTATAGATAGAAAAACAGACCAGGATTCTAGCCTCTGGAATATCATCAGACAAAATTTTTCCTGGTGTCGGAAGAATAGCATTTTGCGGTATCCAGTCATTTATGATTCCGCAGGAAGTACCGACTCTGTATAATTCGTTCTTCTTCTGTATAACTTTACCGATTACATTCTTGCTATCTAAAGGTCCTCTGTCTACTTTAGGAACTTCGACTAACACAGTTGTATCAATATCGATATCTTTAAACTTTTTGGATGATGTAGCTTTCATTTTTTCTGCTGCTCTTTTTAAATTTATGTGCGACCCTTGTCTTTCTCGCATGATGTTTATTTCGTTGACGCATAAGTCACAAATTAACTGCGAACCGTAACCTTCATCTTCATTTGACACGCCACATATTGCGTGCGTAACGTTTTTGCATTTTAGACACGTATGTGCTCCAGAAGATTCGTTGTTACAAATGTGACACATCAAAATATTCAGTTCCTCATTTATCACAGGATTCTCTTTTGTATTAAGCACCGTGTGAGAGTCATGTGAAACATGAATGTCTAGAATGGTTATGTCACTGCCAACTTCAGGTACATATTTTTTGGCCTTAGCCGTGTTTATATCAGACTTGTTTATATTTAATCTTTTACTTATTACGGAAGCATCATAAAACGTCTCAGGAAAAATATCAGAGTCTTTTGAAAGGATGGCTTGTTCTAGAATGTTGGTTTTGTTGCCAATGACGGGTCATTTTCCTTGTTCATTGGGCTGAGCCATGTCTGTGTCCGAAATTTCTTTATTTACGAGTAATTCCTCACTTATTATTACAGGACTTTTGTCATACTCGTTTGAAATGATGACTTGATCTGGTGAGATGTTATCATTGCCAGTTAGGGGTGCATTTGCGTTATTGTTAATCTCTTTAAAAAAAATCTCCATATCCTCTTCAGTTTCTAATTTAGAAATTATATTTTTGGATAAATAGGTGGAAGAGAGACCACATCTTGGATCATTTCCAAATAAGGCTTTAAAAGGTGTTCTCACAATTGTAGAATGGTATGACGTTTTTTTTTAAAATTGGGCAAAGTAACAGCCTATAGACCAGTTTGTGGACTTGTTATCCACCATCCAGGCCCGAATCATATTTTTAACGTCTTGATTTGAGCGTTCTATGTTTCCTTGGCTTTGTGGATGTCTGGGCCTTCCGTTAACTATTTTACATGCTGGCCATAAAGTTATTATTTCCTTAACTACCGATGCAGTAAACTCGCGCCCATTATCGCTTTGAAGGATATTTGGACAACCGACTTCTAAAAACACTCTATCTCTAATGATTTTCTTCAAAATCATTAGAGATAGAGTTATGTTTGGAAAAAACTAAATATGATGTTGTTTGTATTTGTGAACATTGGTTTAAATCGTATGAATTATTAATAAATTATAACAATTATTCCGTCTTAAGTTACTATACTCGTAAATCCAAGCTTCATGGAGGTACATTAATTTTGGTTAAAAAAAATATCAAGTCGAGAGAACGTAGGGATATAGTTGAGCTTTCAGTTGAACAGTGTGTTGAAATTTCTTGTGTTGAGCTGGATAAGCATATTATTGTGTGTGTATACAGACCCCCAAACAGTCAAAATTTTACTACATTTGAATCTGTAATGGAAGATGTGCTGAATAAAACTTTCATGAGTAACAAGTCAGTTGTAGTTTGTGGTGACTTCAACATAAATATTTTAGAAAAAACATCATATAGTGACAGACTCTTACGTTTATTCAATTCTTTTAAGTTAATTAATGTTTTCCTCGAACCGACTCGAATAACATTAACTTCTGCTACATGCATTGACAATATTTTTTGTAATTGCGATTATATAGATCAAGCAGTAGTTAGTTATCTACAATCTGATCACACTGGGCAAACAGTCACTTTCACTAATATTACACCATTGAGAAGTGTTAAAGTTAAATCTAGAAATATAATACCTGCAACATTGCATACATTTAATACAGTTTTGAGTAATAAATTAGATATTTACAGGAGTAACGCAAACGAACCTCATAAACTGTATGCTGATATTTTTTCAATTATACAGGTACAATTTACTAGTAGCTTTCCCATTAAAATGAAAAATATCAAACCCAAGTTCACCTTCTGTGATTGGGCCACCGCTGGAATTCGTAGAAGTAGGGAAAAGCTATATGAATTATATGACCTAAAATCCCAAACGAATAGTGAAAGTTTTGCAAGGTATGTTGCAAATTATTCTAAAACGTTTAAAAGAGTATGTAAGGCAGCAAAAGCGCTACATATAAGTAAAAGAATTAAATCTGCAGATGACAAAATTAAGGCCACCTGGAAAATTGTTAATAGTGAAACTGGGAGGTCTAAACACCGCAGTGTGGACTTTACTCTAGAGACTGCGCGTGGGCTCATTCAGGCAGATAGTGACGTAGCTCAAGAATTCGAATTTTTTTTCACTAATATTCCGGTAGAGACAACAAAGTCCTTAAATTGCTCTTCTTCCCTTGCAATTTCTTTAGTTAAAAGCAACATTACTCTTTGTCCGGTGGAGTTCGGGTTTGAGTACACTAATCCCCGGTCTGTTATCAAAGTATTTAATGATTTAAAATTAAAAGTAACTGAAGACTTATGGGGAATGTCTGTAAAAGTGTGTAAATCCATTATACATACAATCGCGCCACACTTAGCTGTTATTTTTAATATGTGCGTAGATCAAGGAGTCTTCCCGAATTTAATGAAATTTAGTAAGGTAATACCACTGTACAAATCCGGCGATAGTAAAGATGCCAACAACTATAGGCCAGTGTCTGTCTTGCCAGTGCTCAGTAAAGTGTTCGAAAAGATAATGCTCATGCAAATGCTAGATCATTTTAACGCAAACAACATCCTGCACGATCAGCAATTTGGTTTTACCAAAGGGCGTTGTACTACTGACGCCGGTGTAATTCTAATGAAGCATATCTTCGATGCCTGGGAGAACTCACAGGACGCCATTGGCATTTTTTGTGATCTTTCCAAAGCATTTGATTGTGTGAAACATGAAACACTGCTGCTTAAATTGGAGCACTATGGTATCCATGGTAAAGCACTTAATCTTTTAAAATCTTACCTAGAGGACAGACAACAGTGTGTTCAAATAAATCAAACTAAATCTCTAGGCTCTTTAGTTAAAATGGGCGTTCTACAGGGATCGATACTGGGTCCGTTCCTATTCTTAGTTTACATAAATGATCTACCTGAAGTAATTAAAAATCGAGCGAAGATAGTGTTATTTGCTGACGATACCTCTTTGATTTTTAAAGTAGGTAGACATGTTAATAACTTTGACGAAGTAAATGACGCTATTCTTCGACTACATAACTGGTTTACATCCAACAATTTAGTGCTCAATAACAAGAAAACTAAATGTATAAGGTTTTCTTTGCCAAATGTAAAAAGTACTGTACATGATATTATACTGAACAATGAGAAACTTGAGTTCATAAATGATACATCTTTTTTAGGGATTACGCTTGACTCCAAGTTACAATGGGGTCCTCATATTGAGAATCTAGGTAAGCGGCTTAGCTCCGCTGCCTATGCCGTAAGGAAGATCAGACAACTAACTGATGTGGACACCGCGAGGATAGTCTATTTTAGCTACTTTCATAGTGTCATGTCTTACGGTATATTATTGTGGGGTAGGGCAGCGGACATTGAGTCTGTTTTTATCTTGCAAAAAAGGGCTATTAGGGCCATCTATAACTTGAGTAGTCGCGACTCTTTAAGAGAACTGTTCAAAGTAGCTAATATCATGACGGTCCCATGTCAATATATCTATGAAAACATTATGTATACTAGAAAAAATTTAGATCTTTTTAATCAGCTAGGTGATAGACATTGCTATAACACACGACATAGAAATAAATTAGACCAACCGCAGTTTCGTCTGTCAAAAATTCACACGTCTTTCATGGGGCACTGTGTTAGATTTTATAACAAAATTCCCATTGACGTCACTAAACTTAGTGAAAATAAGTTCAAAGCTTGTGTAAAACGAACACTTTGTAAGCAAGCTTATTATTCAATAGAAGATTATTTAAAAGATAAAAATGCTTGGATAGATGCTATTCCAGCTCCACTTGAGTCATAACAACCTATTCAACTGTTGTTAGTTAACATTACCTCTCTTCCTTCTATTAATTTAACACAATATGTACTTTTTTTGTAAATGAGGGAACCATGTAGCCATTCTCATAAATAGTATTATTCGCTTTTTTAACTTAGACTCACCTGATGACCAACCTACATTGTTCTCCCATACCCCACAACAGAATGTAGATGGAAAAGTTTGTAATTTCTTATTTTAAAAGAGTAACCGTGGAGTTTCTTGCCCTTCTTCTCCACAGGAATGACATTCCGAAGTGGCGGTAGAGTCTTTGTTACTTTTCTGACGATTCATAAATACTGTAATGGTTTACATGAATAAAAAATATTCTGATTCTGATTCTGATTCACTAAGTATTTCAATTGCGACTTCTTTAGCCTGTTTGCTTTTTAATGGTCGTAAAAAACAAAATTTGGACAAATGATCTTGGTATTGAAGCAACCATTTATACTCTCCATCGGGAGAAGACTGAAAGTCTACAAGATCTACCTGTCCCCTCCTATTAAAGTCATCTGAAATCAGTGGCTTTACAACTATCCCACTTTTTGGAAAACTTTTCTTGGAAAGACAAGTTTTACACAGCTGGAGAAAAATTGTTATAGCAAAAATTGGTACCACATATCTATTTTTCAGGGCATGAACTATTTTGTCGCGCCGTCCATGACCCGTAGCAATATGTGTATCTAGTATTCGTTGAAAGTATTCACTGCTTGGAATTATTTGTACCACTGGATCTGAATGGGGCTTTCTTTTCATTATTAAAACTTTTTCGTTACCAACATTCATGATGTCATATTTTTTAGCATGATGGTATTGTTTATCAGATGGTCGCCTTCCCTGACCTTTAGCTAAATTATACTCTTCTATTAATTTGATCACACTCTTAACTTTTTCATTTGTCCATTCACACTTTTTACTATTTTGCTTATGCCCACTGTAGCACTTTTGTAGATCTATGGTAAATTGTTGTTGATCAACATAATTGTGAATATTTTCCACAGCTATTTCACTTCTATATTCATCCACAGGCTCTAATTCACTCATTGTCAGTAAATATTAACGTTTTTTATTAAATTACACTATTAAAATTGGTTTTAATATTTTTAACTTGAACACGCACCGGATCGATATGTTTATGCCGGTAAAAGAATAATGGCGGCAGGGGAGCGGGTGAAAAACAGGTGATTCGTTCAACCAATCAGCGTGCACTTTGCGTTTTGTCACACACAAAATCACAATTTGACGGCTGGACATGGTCAGTTTATAAACCTACGAAAATGTAAGCGTTAGATTGTAAGTTTTAGTGTCCGTTCACAATCTATCGACAGTTTATAATCTCACTAGATTAATTATAAACTAACGGTTCGGACAATTATCCGGTGACACATATAACCGAAGAGATCCTTCACCCCGGACTCCGCAGTAAGTCGCAGCATTGTCCAGTCGCCCTACTCCACAACCGCCTACTGCTGCCTGTTGCCCATCTAAAGGGGCGGAAACGAAGTCCGACCAATAGCTGCGCTCGCGCAGCCCCACCGCAAACCCTAGTGGGAGGTACGTAGCTATGCTCCTGGTATTACTCTAGTATACACATAACACGCCCTTTGTTACTGTCTCCGTGGTGCGCTGTTATCCTGGTACCTCTTCCGTAACGCTTATTAGAATAAAAGAAAAATGCCTTTAAAGCGCACACCACCCAAGCAACCAAATGTGTCAGAAACCGACTCCGACAGCATAGAGGGAAGTTCATCTAAATTGCAAAGTACAGATAACTTACCATCAGTAGGTAACATCAGTAGAGTAGACAATGCAAGACTAACTTGGGATTTAACAAACATCAATTGGGCTCCAATTTATAACTCAACCGATGCAAATTTTTCCATGGAATATTTTGTTACATCGATTCAACGTGCTTTAATCAGTAACTCAATCGCAATAAAATTATCACGACGAAATAAAATTATTAAACCATGGATAACACCAGGACTACTACTTTGTATGAGGCATAGAGACAAACTCCATAAAAAAGTACGTCAATCGCCACAAGATGAAACTTTAAAACTTATACAAGATACAGAAAATTCTGCAATAACCTACTAAAAAGGTAAAAAGAACATATGATAGTAACATGTTGGAAAAGGCTGGTAAAAATAATAAAAAAATTTGGGATGCAATAAAAGATATCACAAGCACAACGAAGCTAAAAAATTACGCTTTTGAGTTGGTAAATTTGTCTTGCCCGACAAAATCGGTAGATAGGGTAAATGAGTTCTTTGTTACGGTGGGAAAATTATTATCTGATAAGACTACAAGTTGTGAAAACCCCTTACACTTAAAATATTTTCTTGGGCAGTCTCCACGAACAATGAAATCGTGGGTAATGTTAGATACAGACATAACAGAATTGGAGCATCTGATTTTAGGTTTAAAAAATGTCTGTTCCGTGGGATGGGACTCCATACCAAACTACCTTCTTAAAGAAAACAGACACTTACGCGCCCCTATCCTGACTTACATTTTTAATCAGTGCTTAGAACAATGAATCTTCCCCACGGTCTTAAAGAAGTCAGTGGTACATCCTATACATAAATCAGGCGATAGAGACCTAGTCACTAACTATAGACCGATGTCCATACTTCCATCTGTCTCCAAGCTTCTGGAACGGATAATTAATAATCGACTGGTAAAATATATGGAAATAAATAACTTTGTTTCAGAAAACCAGTTCGGTTTCAGAGCCGGCAAATCTACTAGTGACGCTGTCCACGAGCTTGTAGATTATGTCGTTAAAAATGTTGACGCAGGAAAAAAACTATTGGCATTTTCTAAGATCTGGCCAAAGCCTTCGACACGGTCTCTGTCCCATTACTTCTTAATAAGCTGGAATGGTTAGGAATTAGAAGTAAACAGCTGAAATTATTAGAAGATATAGAACACAAACCGCTGTCAATGTGTCAAGATTGGTGAAACCTTTAGTAATGACTTACCCATCACATACGGCGTGCCACAGGACAGTATATTGGGGCCGAGTCTATTTCTTATATATTTAAATGACTTTTGTGACCTTAACCTTGTGGGTGGAAAAATAATTTCCTATGCGGACGATACTGCACTGCTGTTTTCAGCTGATACGTGGGATGCAGTTTTTAATAATGCTCAACATGCTCTTAATACGGTGTGCCACTGGTTGAAGTATAATATTCTGACACTCAATGCTGATAAAACACATTATATGACCTTTACAATGCGAAATTCTAACTTACCTTCTCCCTCTTATACCCTTATTGCACACAATTGTTGCAACAGCGTAGTCTGCTGCTGTCCACCCTTGGTAAGAACTGGGATGTTGAAATATCTTGGCATAATAATAGACAACAACCTCTCTTTTCAATCTCATATAGATCTAGTAACATCAAGATTAAGAAAATTAATATTTGTCTTCAAAAATCTTAGACATGTTGCAGATTTTAAGCTTATAAAACAAGTTTATCAGGCACTCTGCCAATCTATATTGAGTTACTGTATATCAGTTTGGGGGGGTGCACCTAAAACTATTATGAGAGCCCTCGAAATAGCCCAGAGAGCTATTCTCAAAGTAGGCACTTTCCGCCCGTATCTGTTTCCTACGCGTCTGTTATACCAATCATGGAAAGTTTTGTCGGTCCGTAAGTTATTTATACTGCATACAATTTTGAAACAACAGTCAAGTTTAAAATTTGAAAAAAATACTACATCTACGGGACGAAAAGTTATAATACCCTTATCCAACAGACCAATACTTAAACATCCATATGCAAATAGATATTTTTGCTTCCTAGGATCGTATCTATATAACAGAATTAATAAAACCATTGATATATTTGCTTTAAATAAGAAAATGTGTAAAGATAAGGTAATAGACTATATGCTCAATTTGACATATGACGAAGCCAAAAACTTATTAAGTTTCCAGCAGTAAATTTGCCACTCACCCTTCCACACACACTCATTCAACACATTCTACACATAGGGAGGACCGTCACTTTCCATATTCTTTTTTAATTTTTTATTATTATTATTTCAATCTTGAGACTCTGAGTCTCCTTAATTAAATATTTTATCTTTTCTATTTACATGGTAATTGAAATTGTACACCCAAATTAATCTTTACTATGATCACTACTAGGGAAGAGCGCTGATGCCTAAAATACAGATATTCATTTATCTAGTTCAGGTACTTATGTCTTACCGTATAAACTAACCAAGTATTTTCTGTAAATGTTACTATTTTCTTTGTAATATTGTGTGTAAAGGAAAGAATAATTATTGCTAATGAAATTCAACAGCCTTGCATCCAGTTTTCCGGAGGTAATAACAGCATGCTTTCTATTCTTGACCCTTCCAGTTACAACCGCAACAGCTGATAGAAGCTTTTCAAAATTAAAACTGATAAAAAATTACCTAAGGACTTCGATGGGACAGGAACGGCTATCAGACTTGTCACTATTGTCTATAAGAGGCAGAAATTTTAGAAAATCTGAAATCGTCTTCAGCTATAGATGATTTAATAAATCAATTTGCCGAAAAAAAGGTAAGAAAAGTGTATATTTAATTTGAACTGGTTTCTAGGAGGAAGTAATAACTTATAATCAATAAATATTTATTTGTGGCATGCTCAAGCGGGCGGCGTGGGTTTCGTTCACCGTTGGTTTGAAGAAAAACTACAACCATTCCTTTCGTAACGTACTTTTAATATTCCTAGGTATTCTTACAGAACCGTGGTAGGTAAACTAGGGCGCTAGTATCTAAAATTATAATCGTATCGAAACAATTGAGCGCGTCTAGGTCCGGTAGCGTGCGGGGCGGCTAATATCTCTACGGCACGACCGGCGCATGCGGGAGCTTTTGGCGACTGGCTCATGCGGGAGCGCGGGATGCGCGCACGACGCGGGTGGCGCGGCGGGAACTAAGGGATGCGTTCGGGAAGTGGAGGACGGCGTTATATCTTCCCCCTCCGAGTCACTAACACGCCTCGTGAGAGACTCGGCAGTAATAATTTGACGCGGTCGTCCACGCAAACGACGAGGTTGTACTGGAGCTGACACCAAACCAAACTTGTTATGATATATTCTTAAATCGGAAGCATGGAATTTACCTAATACTTGAGAATTTAGATCGGTGTCATCGTAACTAGTAGGACTGAAGACTTTACTTATACGATAAGGGCCATCACGTTTTGGCATGAATTTTCGGGTCCTACCTTTGGATGCATCACTAAGTAAATGAGTAGTGATCAACACCAAATCACCTACTTCATAAGTTGAACCGATCTGTCGGGTCTTGTCAGCTTGCGTCTTACGAACGTCCTGATGAAATTCAACACTACCGCGGATGGTATCCCAATTTTTAAGAAAACGACGAAGATATGGAGTGATCTGAGGAAGGAAATTCTCCTTGTCCAATATAGCTCTCAAATCACGTTGTGCGTCAAACGGAGTACGCATCTCTCAAGCGAACATAAGCTGAGCGGGACTGGCTGCAGTAGAGGAACACGTGGCGCTATTCATAGCAAATCTCACCGAAGACAGGAACTTTGGCCACATACGATGCTCGTTCTTGACCAATATGGAGAGTTGTGTTTTTAAGTCCTGATTTTTCCTTTCTGCTGGGTTCGCCTCTGGGTGATACAGCGGTATGAGGTTTTGTTTTATGCCTAATATAAACATGCATTGTTGCATGGTGGCTGAAACAAATTGGACACCGTTGTCAGAAATAATTCGACGTGGAAATCCATATCGGAGAAAGTATTCATTAAGTAATACTGGGGCACATACTTCAGCACTGGCATCAGTCAGGGCAAATAACTCAACCCACCTAGTAGCGGTGTCTTCGACTAATAGTACCCATTTCTCACCATCTTTGTCCTGTAAACTAGCGCCAGAACGAAATCGATCTATCCACCTTTGGAAAGTCGATGGCGCGTTCTTTAAGCCAAATAGCATGCGTGTAAAACGATAAGTACCGAACGGTGTTACGAAGGCAGTCTTGTCGCGATCAGCGGAATTAAGTCCGACTTGCCAGTAACCCGATTTCAAATCAATTGACGACATAAAACAATGACGTTTGGTCAATTGGAGAAGCTCATCAATGAGCGGAAGAGGATAACTATCCGTTTTCGTGACGGCATTTAATTTACGATAATCTACGCAAAATCGGATGCCGTTATCCTTCTTGGGCACTAACACTGCTGGAGACGTCCATGCGGACTCGCACTCTTCGATAATGCCTTCTTGAAGCATCTTGTCCAGTTCCTTTTTCATAACCTCTTTCTTAGCAGGCGTAAGGCGATATGGGGGAACTGAAATGGGCGCGTGGTCTCCGGTGTCGATATGATGTACTGCATATGGAGTTGGTTCTCCCCCTGAACCGAAGATATCCTCATTATCCTGCAGAAGTGAAGCTAGATACTCACGGTCGGAGGGCTTCAACATCGGACCCTCATCTTCTCTCAGGAAGTCAGCAGAACATAGTGTGACACTATTAGGACTCTCGAATTCTAATGGGTAAACCTTTTCAGTATCATGGAAGTGCCAAACGGAAGAAGCTAAATTAAGTACCAAACCAGCGGCCTGTAAAAAATCTATTCCCAATAAGGTTTCATTGTCACTTGCATCTGGAAAAATCAAAAAATCAATAGTAACAAGCCTACCTGGAATGATCTTGACATCCAACGTCGTTGACAGTATTTGGCGCGTTTGTGTAGAACCATCAGCGAGCTTAACGCGCATGGAACCAGGCACGGATGGATGATTATGCTTTTGCAGCATCGCGTAGAGCGTGGACCCTGCGATACATCTCTTCGCCGCAGTATCAATTAAAGCTCTTCCACGAATCCCTAAAATTTCTATACTTAAAATAGGCCGTCGTGGGATACCATCATCGTGCGATTTTAGTGACGAAAGGGCGAAATAATTGTCATGTTTACAATTTATAGTCACTCTACTTGGTTCACTAATTCCCTGCTTTTGTCCCGAAAAAAATGTGGTCACCCTACCCGATTTACAAATTTCCGGGTTTTGTCCCGAAAATTTTGTGGTCACCCTATTCCGTGCAAACCGTTGATACGGGTGCTTATTATTTTTATCATTTAAAAATCGGGGAACCGAGTCGGATTCAAACCGACTTCTTTTATTTAAGACGAGCGGTTTAGTAGTGGGCATTCTATTAACACTTTTATAGTTATGTGGGACGCTACGAATAGAACGCGGGGCATTACGTATAGTATGCGAAAAACTATGATTAGAACGCGGAACCTTACGTAAGTTAGGATCAGCTCCCTTACAAACCTTAGGAATATTTGAATTACTTACCAATGTAGACTGCTTACCAACAGCTGATGCACCGGAGGTCGTTGACCTACGTGCTCGCGATCGCGACAAATTTATACGAGTACAATCGATTGCACTAAAATGCGATTTACATTTTGAACAGTTCGAACGCATCACTCCTTTCTCGCCGCATCCATAACAATGAATGCGTTGCACGTTATCACGAATCACATTATCCGCGGAACTTTTAGATATTTTACGACATGTTTCGCGATTATGTCCATAATTTTTACAATAAACACAAAACGAAGTTCGACGTGCACGTTGCTCTGGAACTGAAGTAGCTTGGGTAGGTGTGCGCTGGCGCGGGGGAACTCCCGTCGCTGCCGTTTGCGTCATCAGTGTAGGTACTCGTTCGGCGGGGAACTGCGTAGTTGCGCGCGGCGGCGGCGCTTTGTAGCGAGTGCGATTGGCGGCGGCGTCCTTTGATATCGCAGTGGGCAAAAATTGCGACTCTCTATTTGAGTCTTCGATACTCCGAGCTTTACTTAATAAAGCAGTAAAGGTTGTAAATTCTTCTCTGCGTAGGCGCTCTCTTATCTTATGGTCTAATAAGCCATATACCATGTCAAGCTCCACCTTTTCACTAAGGTCGCCTCGTGGTAGGCGAGCGAGGAGCGCACGTGCTCTGGAGATGAACAAGTCTGCATTTTCATCAGGTTGCTGGCCGGCCGTAAATAAATCGATATAAATTCTGTAGGGCGGACGGCGGTCTCCAAATGCACTTCGCAAATTTTCAAGGACATCTTGCCACTTATAAATCTGGTACTGCAAGGCTGAAATTACTTGTGCTGGACCTTTGGTTTAAGATGGGTGTAGATGAGTGTCTGACGCTGTTGAGCAGCTCACGAAACGCATCAAGCTGCGAGCGTTGCAGAGTATTGATCATCATGGTCACTTCCTCTTGTCTAAATACGTCTTCGCGACTTGTGTCGTCTTGAAGGCTTCTTGCCTCATCTTGTCCACGATGAGCATCGGTTTGGGAAGCAGACCTTGTCAGGGGCATCTTGAATAACACAGTAACGTTGCACAGTTGAAAATACTTTTATCAGTTTAAGTAGCACTCTTTAGTCACGGCTAGTTTTTCACGGCTTCACAGTTGCGGCGCCATTTTGTGGCAAGCTCAGGCGGGCGGCGTGGGTTTCGTTCACCGTTGGTTTAAAGAAAAACTACAACCATTCCTTTCGTAACGTACTTTTAATATTCCTGGGTATTCTTACAGAACCGTGGTAGGTAAACTGGGGCGCTAGTATCTAAAATTATAATCGTATCGAAACAATTGAGCGCGTCTAGGTCCGGTAGCGTGCGGGGCGGCTAATATCTCTACGGTACGACCGGCGCATGCGGGAGCTTTTGGCGACTGGCTCATGCGGGAGCGCGGGATGCGCGCACGACGCGGGTGGCGCGGCGGGAACTAAGGGATGCGTTCGGGAAGTGGAGGACGGCGTTATATATTTTAATTTAATGCAGGCATTTTTGTTTCTTTTGTGAGAAATCTTTACCCTTCATTTGGACCCCCAACAAATTTTTTGATACAGGGTACGCTACGCCACTGTCTTCTACAATTATTTTTCGCAGTATTTCCGGTTTCGGAAGCTCATCTCTGGATTCAATAGCACACGGTGTGCTAATTTATTTATATTATATACTAGATAAATAGCTTTACTTACCATTGCAATCTAAATCACTCACAGAAGCTGCTTGATGAAAAAATGAAGCAATTTTGGGCATTTTTTTTATAACCTTTTCTTTTCTGTTTACTTTTTCTTTTCATAGCTCCACTGGGATAATCTCTTTTCCTTTCACTCATTCTTTTCACAAATCAACTAATTAACCAATAAATAATCAGAAGAACAAGATTGTATTCTATAATATAATTTGTATTACAATGTATGTAAACGCGTAAATATTGCTCTCCGTGGTTTGTCATTGTACTACGGGGTTCCCCCGTTTAAGTGAATGACTCAAACGGGGGAATCCCACAGTAACCGATGTAGGATGTTGCCAACTTTTGGGCGCACGCTTAACCCAGAAAAAAAAGAGATTGCTTTTTTGACTTTTGTTATTTCTGAAGTAAAAACTCTATAGGCACGTATGACAGTTATTTTTATATGTTTTTTTTTTCCGGAAAGCACGAGATTATGTGACATTGTGAATAACATTTTACTAATTTTTGCTTACACACGTTAGGGACCTCTGTAGCCCGGGGGCCCCGTATCATTGATACGGCTAATACGGCGGTAGCTACGCCCCTGACTCATAGCTATGCTATCTAACACTATCATTAACTCTTCATTACCGGACCCCGTTGCCATTGAAATTATTCCTAACATTTCAGTAACTATTTTTAATTACTTTAAACATGGATCAAATTCTTTAATGGAATAGTAGTCTAGTTTCCAAAAAATCTGAATTAATTCAGTTAACTAATGATTTTAATTTATCTGTGATTGCAATTTCTGAATCCTGACTAAAGCCAGGTTTCAATTACCTGGCTATATTATAATACGAGATGATAGGGCAGATGGTTGGGGTAGTTCTACCCTACTCATTAGAAAAAATCTGATTTTTTCCTAAATCTCATTACCACATTTTTACCATGATAATTTAAATGTAGTTGCAGCTCGTGTGATATCTGTAATTTCTATATATATAGCACATAAAGATCATTCAGTTTTTCAATTCCAAGAAAAATTGTTGAAATAGTGCCTCCACCTATTGTCCTCCTGGGTGATTTTAACGCTCATCATAGCTTATGGGGGGCTCCAAATGATGATAAAATGGGCTCCTGTCTATCTGATCTTATTGACAACTTCGATTTATGAGTTTAAAACGATGGGTCCCCTACGCGGCACATTAGTCCTAGGGAAGCACAGAGTTTTGTTGACATTTCCCTTTGCTCTGCTCGATTATCTTCTCTCCTAACGTGGAAACGTCTATCTTTATCATATGGTAGCGACCACTATCCTATACTTATTTCTTTCCCTATTAATCTTTCAAATCGTGTTCCATCCTTACCGCCTTTGTTGAAATAGAAATTAAATAATTGCGATTGGGAATCATACAGTTCAACTTTAGAAATCAGGATTAAAGCTCTACCCAAAATTAATTTACAAAATATTCAAAATTGTTATGACAGCTTAGTTAGTGCGTTGTTGTCAACAGATAAATTTTAGCCCAATAAAAACACTGCTAGTAGAAAAAATCCCTCACCGCCATGGTGGGATAAAGATTGCACTGAGGCAGTTAATAAAAGAATTTTTTCAGAAAAAAATTGCGGTGACAATCTAAATTTGCAGTAATTTGTAGCTTTCAAAAATTCATTAGCTGCAACTAAACGATTACTCCGAAAAAAGAAAAGAAATTGGAAGGGTGGCGTCGATTTTGTTCCTCTCTTTCTCCTGATACTCCAATTTCTTCAGTTTGGTCTAACATCAGACCTTCTGGATCTTCTTGCTATTATAATTCACAGTCGTCTCTATCCCTTGATTGGGTATCTCCTTTTTTGCGTAATTTGGCCCCGGATGTAGTTCCTAGTCACGCTCAAATACCCTTTTTGTATTCCAGTCGATTTGATCCTTTAGAAAATAATTTTATAAGAACCCCTTTCGCATTAACTGAACTTAAGTGTATTTTAAATCGTGTTGCTGCGCCTGGTTCAGATGGTATTCCTTATTCCTTTATTGCTAAATTGAAACAAAATTCACAGTCTTACGTATTAGATTTGATAAATATTATAATTGAATCGGGCAATATTCCAGCATCTTGAAAGCATCACACAGTAATTCCAATATTGAAACCTCATAAGGATCCTTCGGACTTTATCTTCCGTGTTTGCTAAATTGGCTGATCATTTAATTAAAATGAGGTTAGAGTGGTTCGCGGAACATAACAGCATATTATCGAACTCCCAATTCGGATTTAGAAAAGGAAGAGGAGTAGCCGATAATCTCGCATTTCTTCCCCTAATGTTTTATCATTTAGTAAAAAAGAGTCCACAGTAGCAGCTTTTCTAGATATTTCAGCGGCTTACGATAACGTGGATTTGTTGTTATTAAAATCAAAACTCGAATCTTTAAATATTCCAAATACATTCTCCAATTTTTTGTTTAACCTTTGTACAGGTCTTTCTATCACATTAAGGGTTCCTGGCACCGATTATTCTACTAGGTTGTTATGGAAAGGAGTCCCTCAGGAATCGGTCCTTACTCCTTTGTTATACGATATTTACACCACAAATCTTGAAACAGCTGTTTCTCCTTGTTCAATTTTACAGTATGCCGATGATATCGTTATTTATTCATCTAACCCTTCTATAACGGTTGTGGCTGAAGATATTGGAAAGTGTATCAATAAATCATCACTTTGATTGGATACTCATTGTTTATCACTAACAGAGAATAAAAGTATAGTTGTCCCATTTACTAAGAAAAGAAAGATCCCGAATTTGAATCTTAAAATTGGTGAATCACAGTTGCACGTTGCCAACGAAGTAACTTCCCTTGGCAGAAAATTCAACTCAATACTTAATGGGTCTTCTCATATTCACCAAACTGTTGCAAAATGTGAAAAGAACATTAACATTATGAGAGCACTTTCAGGTGTTTGGTGGGGAGCTTGTCCTGCTACATTACGACTAGTGTTACGTCGTAACAAAGTTTTAAAAGTATAAAAAAAAAAAATCATTACACACAAACAAATAAAATAACTAGTTGTTACGATCGAATTGAAGCCGCGCGCTTTAACTAGTGATAGCATCATAATGACCATATAAGGTATTCGTTGGTACCGGAAATCAAATTCTTTCTAGAACATCTAATAAGAAACGCCCACAACATAGAAAGATCTAGAAATATAAAAAAAATACACTAGCGAACAACGGGACAATGATCCTATCTCGCTCGGTTCGATTATTGCTATCTTAGTCCCACAAGAATTTTATAAAAAACAGACAATAGTTTAGGGCGTGCCTTGCTTCGGTTGAGCCGTTCTTTCCATATCTCTGTCCTCGTCTCAGACGAAGGATCTAGAGATCTGGGGAGTGCGCACTGTTGCCTCAGGCTGGAAGTAGGCCGTCCTGATACAGTATATAAAAGCGAATTCGCGCAGGAACAAAGCCTTTTTCGACGCCAGAGTTCGCACGACAACTACTCCTAATTAATCGTTCTATTTTAAAAAGTGATAGTACCAGTGCTTTATTAAAATAAAAAATAGAAAATTTTAGATTAGCAACATTTTTCAACCCCCTTGGTAAGTTTAATATAATTAATTCCAATAGTTCTGGTTGCTGTTAACTAATTTTTCGTGTCTGGATTAATTCGATTACTATTCAACAAGTGATTTCTTTTACCTTCTAATAGTGTAGAAAATTTCTATGGGTATATATATATTTCTTAATAGTGGGTTAACAAAATGTGACAGCGAGTATCTTAAAAATTGGTAAAATATAACCTTATCTATTTAATCATTCCGATAAGTTTTGAATATGTTTCACCGCGGTATTTTTCTTCATTTCTATTATCATATTAATTTCGTCCAAATCAGTCCTGCTTCCACAAGAAACCAGGAGAGATATGGCCGCGATAATTAATTCCCACTGTGTATTCCACGCGTGTATTATTAACATCGGTGGCTTGTGAGTATCTATTATTCTAAAATTTATGTTGTTAAAATTCCGTAAATATTAAATTTCTATACATACATAAAAATAATGAGCTTTTTTTGGTTTTTGTTAATCTATTAAAAATTGCCACCGAAAAATTGTATAATGTAACACGAATTTATTTGCTAGATTAGGTGATGTCACGATAAGAGGGTTTTCTCGATATACCCGACGAAATAAATATTAATGGTCATTGCTTCGCTCGATGTTTTTATCGAACTACCGCATTGTATATAAATTAAAATCTTTTGTACTTCATAGCGTAGTGGAGTGGTGATCGTCCAAAATATAAACAGTTGGGGTTTGATTCTGGGTTGGGTAATACTGTTTTATTTAAATATTTGTTTTTTTTTCTTTGTATTATATTTCAACCGGACATAAATATCGCCACTCCATTTCGTGTAATTTTTAATTGCTTCGCGAAAGATACCGACGCCCACTCCTGGTCTCACCTAGTGCCTGGGGGTCGGATCTTTCGCGCTACTTGTTGTTTCGACGCGTTCCAGGAAACTGGGGGTCCACCGTACGGGTTGCAAAAGTACGGTTTGGGAGACAGCAGGCCACACTTCTGCCGGTCGACTCCAGCTGACCTCGGCGACTGAGGGCCTTCCATAGGGCACCTCCAAGTTCCCCACCTAGCCGGTGGAAGCTTATCACCGAAGACCCCCACGCGTCACGGGATCGAACAGCCGAAGTTAAGTCCCCAGCGCCCATAGGGTTTTTTTTGTTTGACCAGAAGGCTTCCCTGTGCCGCGAATTCACACCCCGGGTGTACTAAAATTATTTAATTCTAATTTAATTCTTTTTCCTTTTTTTTGTGATTTTTGTTTATTTAAATTTTTTTAATAAACAATTGTATTTTTATAATTGTGTTTTTATTTGTACCCGCCGTCAGGCGGTCGTAACAAAGTGGCGCCCACGTTTTAAGGGCAAAGCACAGGGAAGTTTTTGTACTTTTGTGGTGTCGGTATTTTTCAGATCCAGGTGGTAAGCCTTTGCGGACGAGGCTGAACGGGGTGGTACCACCGACCCGTTTCTCCTTAAAAAGGAACGGGTAGCCGATTATTGTCATCTGGCTCCGCCGGGTATTCAAATACCATCTCCGATTACCCACATACGCGTGAACTGCACAGTGGGCAAAAATTTTTTCTACAACACTTTTGTGTCGAATTTTTTTTTATAACATTGCATTCTGATTTTTGTGCATTTACATTTTATATATTTTTTTAGCATTTGTATTTTGCATTTGTGTTTGTGTTTTTCGTAATTGACTTTTCCTTCAGAGATTTTATTTTTTATTGGTGCATTTATTGCATTCATTTTTTTTTTAGTATTGCAAATCATTTATTGTTTTGTAATTTTATTTTTTTATGCTCTGAAAAGAGAATAGTGGTTACGTACATTGTTTTACATCGTTCTTAATAATTTTTTTTAACATTGCCCACAATCGTGTCACATTCCGTCGCGTATTGTTTTATAATAATATAATATATAATAATAATAATATTGCCTCGTTGGTCTGGTGGCAAAGCGCATCGCTTTGTGATCACGAGGTCCTGGGTTCAAATCCTAGGTCGGACAAATGTAGTTTTTCTAACTAAAAATTCCCAGTATGAGTCCGGAGTCTGGAATTGTGCCCGGTATATGGCAATAGGCTCGCCCCCTATTACATGGGACCTAACATCGTCGGCGAAACGTGGGTGTACTCAGTACACCTCTGCCACCCCCTCTGGGGAATATAGGCGTGACGGTAATAATAATATTTATTTCAACAAACAAAAGTGATACATTGGGAAAAAAACTTACAATTTGTTACATGGTTTTAGTCATCATTTAGAAAAGGATAAACTCTGGTACCCATGATAAGATTTAACTTGTGTTATGGGTACCAGGGCTCTCTCACAGAATTTGGTACTTACTTAAGCAGACTAAGAACCTATTACATTTTTTTATTGTGCACCTGCTAGCCCAGCTATTTAAATTTATTTATTAACTATTTACTATTATAAAATCGAGATTTTTAGAATTTCCTCAGTGTCTGTATAAGTTTTGGACAGGAGCCATTTGCTTGTTTTTATTTTACACTCATACTTTGAAAGGGAGTAGATGCTACATGATTTATTAATGATATTGTAGAGGTGGCCACTGATGACTTTATAATGCCTACTAGCTAAAGGGGTTCTAAAAGACTGCACTGGACATACTTGATAAGCTCTTCGCTTAGACATTTTTCTCTCTTCATAATTCAGCGAGGAATGTTTTCTTAAAACTGTATGGAGCACAAAAAGCTGTCGTACAGTACGCATTTGACATTCTTTATAAAGAGTAGTGGTGGAATACCTGTTTACAAGTCATGACCTTCAGCACAGCTCTTTGTGCACGTTCCAGTTCCAAAAATTTTGATTTCACTGCACCTCCCCAGACTGAGACACAGTAGCTTAGAATTGATTGGCACAATGCATAATATACAATTTTTAATGTGTCTAAATCTACCGAGTTGCGAAGCTTTTTAAATACGTATATAAGTTTACGTACACGTTCTGTAAGATTTTTAAGATGAGATTTCCAATTTAAGTGATCATCTATGTTGACACCAAGGTATTTAATATTTTGGGATCTAGATAGGATGGGGCATTCGCATATAGATGAATTAGGATCAGTTGAGCAGGAATGTGCCTTGAGTAGAAGGATATCTGGGAAAGGTGGATTAGTGGATGACAATGAAAAAGATAGGTACGTAGACTTAGATAAATTTAAAGTTAAGAGATTTTCAGCCAGCCAGGTTATTACTATGCCAAGGGCATGATCGGCAGTTTTAAAAGTGGTGGTCCAGTTAGAACCATGAACATTTAGGGCTGTGTCATCAGCATATGTAAAGATGGAACAGTTAGGAAGGGGAAGTTTAGAAAGTGAGTTAATGTAGACTAGAAAGAGAGTAGGGCCAAGGATAGAACCTTGAGGGACGCCGAAGGAAAGAGGGGTTTCGTCACTAACAGTTATGTCAATTTTAATGCACTGGGTTCTGTCAGAAAGATAATCTTTGAGGATTTCAAGAGCATGATCACGTACTCCCACTTTTTTAAGTTTGGATAGAAGGTGAGGAACAGAGACGGTATCGAAAGCCTTTGTAAGGTCAAGGAAGATACCTATTCATTTGTTTTGTTTATCTAATTTATCCACAACATGGTCAACGAGCGATGCCACTGCGTCTTCCGTAGATTTCCCCTTTCTAAACCCGAACTGATTTGAGGCGAAAATATTGTGGCGTTCTAAGAAATTTACTAAGCGAGAATTGAGGATTTTTTCTAGTATTTTGGATAGCATAGGTAAAACAGATATTGGCCTATAGTTATTCATATCGTCTCTATTCCCGCCCTTGAAAATAAAGTAAACGATAGCCTTCTTAAATATCTTAGGGAATTTGGCGCTCATTATAGATACATTACAAATATGTGTAATGATAGGAATCAGTGTATTTTTACATTTTTGTAGTAGTGATGCTGTGATACCATCCCAACCCACGGCAGCATCTTTGCGCAGGCTAAGGATAATATTATCTAGTTCGGAGTCATCTGTTCTGAGTAGTTTTAGAGAGTTAGGTGGATAGTTGTCATCCAGAAAAGTTGGAGAAGTGGTGGCCCTGTGTTTTGAGGCTAGATCCCTACCTATATTAGTAAAATATTGATTTACTTTGTTAGCGGACGAGATATCGTCAGGTTCAAGATGTAACAGTTCTAGAGAGGGGCTCATTACACAATTATTTTTTATAATAGTTTTTATAACTTTCCAGGTAGCTTTAGTGTTGTTTTTTGCTTTAGCTAGTTCCTGTCTTTCGTGTTGATGCTTTAAATTTTTAAGCAATTTGTTGCAAAAATTCCGATACCTCAAATAGGTTACCTTAAGAGTATAGTTATTAGGTTCAGCTCTTAATTTGCGATTCATGGCATCTCTATTACGAATACACCTAAGTAAAGCCATTGTAATCCAGGGCTTCAACAATCTGTTTTTAGAGGGTATAACCTTTAGTAATGAATTTTGTTTAATAATCTTAGCAATGATATATACAAATGTTTCTGCTGCTACGTTGGCATCAGAACTACTTAAAACTTGACTAAAGTCTGTGCTTGATAAAGTTGAATAAACAGTAGAGAAGTCTACTTGAATTCGTGTTGGTGCACGTTTGATGGGTTTTGGTTTATTATCCATTGCAAAAAGAATTGGTGCATGATCAGTGATGTATGTATCAAAAACTAGGGTTGTGGACTTTAAATCAGATTTAAGCAATACATGATCGATGCAATTTTTCTCACGGGTTGGTAATTCATGTGTGGGCAGTAAGCCATGTGAGGTAATGAGAGTCAAGTATTCGTGAGCCTGTGAGTTCTGGCTAAGTGGACAAATATTTATGTTTATATCCCCGATTAAAATAATATTATTGATGCTAGCAACAGATGTGAGAATGTCATTAAGGCTATGGAGGAAATTACTAGTGTCTCGGAAACTAGGTGATCGATAAACTGCAATGATCATTATTTTATGGCTTAGTAAATGACAAGTTAGACAGTTAGCCTCAGATATAAAGGGTTCACTAACTGTGTGTGTTAGGTTTAGTTTAATATATATTATTATACCATCATTTTGATTGTGGTTATTCTTTGTACAATAAGCCTGGTATCCTTCCAATATCGGAGCTATTGAGGTTTTACTGAGCCAGCACTCAGACAGGACTAGAATATCTGGAGTGATTTGAATATTTATCAAGAATACCCGAAGTTCGTCTATGTTTTTATTTACACTTCGTATATTTAAGTGTAAGATTTTTAAAGAATTATGTATATTGTCTAGAATAGTGCGACATTGTTCGGGTTTACAAACTAGAGATCGCTTTGTACCATTTATGCATAATTACTATTCCACAAAACAAAGGCGCAGAGTTTTAGGTGCCCGTAACAGTAACAAATTAAAATAAAATAATATTCACAAAACGACCAGGGATAGTGGAACTCCCTTGTAAATAAAATAATAACATAGCAATAAAACAATTTAGACGTTAATAAAATACTGTGGATAAACTCCCTTATAAATAAAATAATGACATAGCAATGAAACAGTTTAGACTTTAATAAAACACTGCGGATAAACTCCCTTGTAGATAAAATAATAACATAGCAATAAAACCATTCAGACTTTAATAAAATACTGCGGATAAACTCCCTTGTTAATAAAATAATAACATAGCAATAAAACAATTCAGACTTTAATAAAATACTGTGGATAAACTCCCTTGTAATTAAAACAATAACATAACAATAAAACAATTCCGACTTTAATGAAATACTGGGTGTAGTTATTACATAATATGCAGGGATGGAGTGCTTCAGTTTTCGGGCCTTATTCAAAATAGCAAAAACGTAAGGTGATAGCCACCACAATAACAATATGTATTTCTTAGGGACACGGTAGTATACAAGAGGGTTAGCATTGAGCTTGATGTATTGAATAAAACTATGTAAAGTGCAGGCATCGTCAAAGCATATATCAACAGTGTGGCATACTTTATATGATAACAGCTGAAGTATTTTCTGTAAGCTGGGTAGGGGCTTAATTTTCCTAGATACCACATTACAGTCACATATAATAAATAGTGTGCTAGGCAGAGGTAATTGTTGGCTGATATGTAAAAATATAAAATTATAATTACGTTATTTAGACTACTTGTTTTTAAATTAAACGAAAAAAGAAAATAAGAAATAAGAAAAATGTGTATGTTTACATAAACATGGATAGGGTTATTCGCCTTTTTGTTTGTTTTTAATATTTTTAAGGCAAGATATTGAGTTAATTGACACAGAAACCATGCCCTCGCGTTCTCTGATAAAAATTTTACCGTTTTGATACCAACAGAATTTATAATTATTGGTCTTACAAAAAATGCGTGCTTCGTAGTATAATTGTCGCAGGCTTCCAGGTAAATAATCAGCAACATAGATTGGGACAAGAGGCCCACTAACGCCAATGTGCCCAGTATTCCGCTTTTCTGACGGGGGTAGGCCTTTATTGAATGCGCGAGCAGCATTCAGTACCTGCATTTTAAGCGGGACACTCTGGAACTCGGCGACTACTGGTCTATTGGAACCTTTTTTCCCAGGCAAGCGATACACGTCGCGCAGCTCAGATGATTTCATTGAAACCTGTATGGCATTGCAGGTTTGCGCTACCAAAGATGTTAAATCGCTGGTAGTTTCTTTTTCATTTTGGGGTAAGTTCCTTATTTCGACGATGGACGACCTAGAGTTGCGTTGCAGGTCTTGAACTTTTTTTTCTAGTTCCACAACATAGTTGCGTTGTTCCAGTCGCTCCTCTTCCAACTTCACGATGGTTGCCCTCATAGTTCATACCCTTGGTTCATAAATTCCATAGCTTTTTCAATTCCACTATTAGTCTTTTGGATATCTCGGTTTTGCTGTTTAACCTCATCGATATCTGTACTTAGTTTTCGTAGCATTGTGTCCTGATCGGACTTCCAAGACGAAAGTATATTCATTATTTTCTCCTCAAATGATTTCCATTCATTTTCCGGGGAAAAATCGGGTCGAAGGCGTTTGTTTCTGGCAGTTATATTAGAAAACTCGGCCACTCCTTGTCCGTAGACATTGTTATCAGGAGTAAACATCATCTCTTGGTTTTCAGTGCTAGGTGTGGCCGGAGGGGTGCGAGCTACCTTTGGCATATTCGCAGTTGTAGCGTAGTATTAGTTACAGAAACAATCGGAGTATTGTTATCGAGCGGCACACGGTGATCGCACTGCCGCACTTACGAAGCGCCTGTTCGTCGACGGGGGTGGGGATCGCTGTTCGTAGCTCCGTCGCGCCGTCGGTCGTAGCGAGTATAACTTTCACCCGCTGCGCTTACGATCCCTTACCTGAGTGGCGAAGGCCCCCGAGTGTAGCACGAACAATCCGAGTTCCATACGTATTACCGTAGCACCAATCACTCAACCGGCAAAAGTTTAGTGGCGGAACTTAGCAATTTAGTCTATCCCTTTCGAGGGGTGGAGTCTAACCGTAGCAATACCTCAGGACGAAACGAGAATTGAATCACTACTACATTGACCAATGAGATTTTATGTTTATTTAATTAGGACAAAAATTGGCTAGGCAAGTGGCACACGTCTGCTTCGCGCGACGATCGATCGATCGATTCCTTTAAATTATTTCAGTTTTAAAATATTTCAGTTCAATTAATTGTCTCACAAAATATTAATTAATATATTAAGCCATTTTAACTTCAATTTAGGTGTTTAATAATAATATTTATTTAAATTAACTTGAACTTAGTCAATTTCTTTAAAAATAATTTTGCTTAAAAATGGACCGTACCATTAAATATTTACATTTAACTAAACCGGAGCTCACGTATGAAGCAGCCATACGCGGTTTAGAACCTAAAGACCGGGTTGAGGATCTTAGAGTGCAAATAAATTAAATTGTTTCGGAATATCCTGCGGACGCGATTTATGACTATGACATAGAGACAGACATGAAAGAAGTTAACGCAACTTTTAGCAAAATAATAATAAACTTAGATACTTTAGACGATAACCCGGATAACAAACCAGTTTTAGATCGTACCCGCTCTTTAATTAATCACATTTACTTCCGTTTGAAAAGAATAGAAAAACCTACAAATGAAAATTTATTAACGCTTTTTGATGATATCGTTGAACAATTCAATGACCTCCAGACTAGGTTTAATAATGTCACAAACAAAAACAAACCGTTAGTAGTAAACACTTCTTTACAAGATAGTTTAAATGTACCAAATAATCCGTACGAGAGGAAGGAAACAACATACACAAATACGGAAGTAGGTTGCGATAGGACTTCGCTTTCAGAAATTCTAAAGACAAAATATGACGGCAAATCCTGCGTAGGCGCTTTTATCGCTCGCTTAGAAAAGCTCAAGCTGGCACGAAATATTTTGGACGAGAGAATGATGCGTTTAGCGCCAGAAATTTTCACTGGGGAAGCCTTGCATTGGCTCAGAAGCGTAAGGGATAGCATAGGTTCGTGGCACGAGGGCGGGCGAAAGGCTATCCCACCACACGCGTCCTTCGAGGCGCAGTGGCATAGCTTCTCGCCTATTTTGCTCGTCTGTCCCGGCAAGCAATTTGGCGTGGTTTCAGGAGTAGCGCACGGTCGCGACGATCCCCAAGGCAAGTGTGACTGTATCCTGCTCGCGGTTGCTGCCTGCTATTGGTCTGGTCCTTCTGAACAGACATAACAGAAACAGTCATGCGCTACCCTTCCCTAATTTTCGATCCCATCCCTCACTTTCCTTTTCCTACCCAGTCTCCTGTCCCCCGGCTTTAGCCGGAAGGTTGTGGCGCCTGGCTGCGCCCCTCCGTGGGGTGCAGCAGGTGGCGCCTGTCGTTTGGGTGGTCGGTGGAGGTCAGCGCGGCGCTGTCGTGCGCCGTGCATTTTTGCAGACGGAAGGACCTCCCGACCGCCCGCTGGGCCGTGGGGCCCTTTTGGGTCCCTAGCCCGGCCGTGCTGGGCCGACCGGCTGCTGCTGCTGCTGCCAGAGAGGCGGCGCAGTGGTGGCTGGAAGGCTCAAGCGCCTTTTAGGCGCAAGGGTGTGGGTGTGGCGCCTGGTTGCCCCTCGCTCTCCCTTGGGAGAGAGAGTTGGGTGCAGCAGGTGGCGCCGCCCCTGGTAGGGAGCCGTTCGGGCGCCTGCCCTTAGGGGTGTGGCGCAGATCGGCTCGGTGGTACGGTGGTCGGTGTAGGTTTGCGTAATCTCCCGACCACCTGCTGGGCGGTGGGGCCCCTTCGGGTCCCTAGCCCGGCCGAACTGGGCCGACCGGCTGCTGCTGCATGCCGCCAGAGGAGCGGCGCGGCGGTGGCTGGGTGGTTCGCGCGCGTCTGGCGCGAGGGGGCGTGGAGATACCCATGGCCTCGGATGTCAAAGTCCGGGTACATGGGTGTCTCTACCGAAATACCTGGGTGGCAGACTCGGGGGAGTCTGCCTCCCAGTTCGAGAGGGGGACGCCGCGTTGGGTGACACCAACGCGGCGTCTACGTAGAGGGAGGGCGTATTTTTACGCCAGGGAGGTGACTCCCAAGGTGGGCCCTCAACAGGGCAGGTCGCGTCGGGGTCGCGGTGCGTGCCTAACGGCGATCCCGTGGTCCCCGACACTCGCGACGAAGACTGTGTCACCGCAGGGTTTTTAGTCGGTACACTTGGTCCACTGACGGCCGAGTCAGCCTGATCGTCAGTGGATCAAGGACTTCGACATAACCCCTCCGCGTCCCCCGAACGCGGACGGGTACCCATAAAGGGTTTTCCCTGCGATAAAAAAAAAAAAAAAAAAAAAAAAAAAGGTTCGTGGCACGAACTACTTACTCTCTTTGCTAAGAACGGACTTCGACACTTTTGACTTTGATTACAAAATGATGAACGAGATCCGTTCGCGAAGCAAAGGCGAAGAAGAAAGCATAACTATTTATCTAACGATTATGCACGGTATGTTTTCGCGACTTCCCGGATCGGTGCCAGAGGCGGATAAATTAGAAATAATTCTTCACAATATTAGGCCGTGTTACGCGCGAGTTTTGGCTACGAATCCGAATATTTCTAGCATTTCTGAATTACGAGAAGTCTGCAGAAACTATGAAAGAATTAACGCTCGGTATTCCAACTTCAAAGAACCTTCGTGTAACCCTGGTTGCTCATTAGCACCAGAATTTAATTATCTTTCTATCAAAACAAACAAACATAAATATAATTCAAATAGGTTAGCCTCGTTAAACTCAAATAAAAAATATTGTTTTAAATGTGGCCTTCGGGACCACACTACTTTTGCTTGCCCTAGGTGCAATTCCAAGAAAAAACCGTTCGTGAGTCCTTTTCAGTGTTACAGATGCGGCGAACGCGGTTATAAAGTTACAGATTGCCCTAAATGTAAGGACAAATATAGCCCGCCTTCTAAAGTCCTTCAAACAAAGATTAAAGATAACAATAATAATCATACAAAAAACTAGCTCAGGAAAGTTGCAGTCAGTTTAACTTCGACCAGGAAGACTGGGCCAACTGGCTGACAACTATAAAAAAATTCTTTCGCACTTTCAAGGTCGCTACTATTTTTAATAAATTACCTCATAACGATCCTCGTCCTTATGTTACGGTTTCAATTGCTAATTATCCTAACCTAAAATATTTAGGTCTCTTAGATTCGGGTTCAGCTATTACCATTTTAGGGAATAATTCCCATTTACAACTTTTAAAAGCAGGGTTCATATTGAACACAGCTGATGATTAACAGTTACGACTGCGGGCGGTCAGTCTTATCATTCTATTGGAAATATTTTGTTACCTATAGTTTTCGAAAATATAATTAAAATATTAAACGTTCACGTAATACCAGAAATAGATTCGTATTTAATTCTTGGCATTGATTTTTGGAAAAAATTTAATATTTGTCCTAAATATTTACCTAACTTAGATTTTATCAGTAACACAGACCCTAAAGTTTATAATATTACAACGTCTTCTACTTCCTCACTAGGCCTTCATTCCTATGACACGTTAGAGCCATCAGAAAAAATAATCGCGAATAGCGTTATTGAGCAATTTAAAAATATCTCTTTTGAACGTATAGGTTTAGGTAGAACATCCCTAATTACCCGTAGGATCGATACAGGAGATGCACTTCCTATTAGGCAGCGCTCGTATAGGTTGTCGCCGGAAAAACAAAAAATCGTATCAGAGCAGGTAGACGAAATGTTGAAACTCGGCGTAATTTCGCCAGGCGAAAGTCCGTGGTCTTCCCCTGTCATAGTAGTAGAGAAAAGAGGGTAAACCTCGGGTATGCCTAGACAGTAGGAAGCTTAACTCGGTCACCAAAAAAGACGCCTATAGCCTACCGTATACATCGGAGATCTTAGACAACCTCAGGAACGCTCGTTTCCTGTCATCGATTGACCTGTCAAAATCTTTTTGGCAGATTCCATTGAATAAAAAGGACAGAGAGAAGACTAGTTTTTACGTTCCGGGTCGTGGAACTTTCGTTTTTAACGTAATGCCTTTTGGGTTGACCAATGCGCCAGCTACACAACAAAGATTAGTAAATACCTTATTTGGACCGGAGTTCGAGCACAAAGTCTTCTGTTACTTAGATGACGTTATAGTAATTAGCGAATCATTCCAGGATCACGTGTCCCTGCTGCTGCGCGTATTGGAAAAACTTAAAATAGCTAATTTATCAGTTAACTTCGAAAAATATCAACTTTTTAGGGATAGCTTAAAGTATTTGGGCTATGTGGTTGACGCTGAGGGTCTCCGCAGATCCGTTAAAGGTGGAAGCCATTCTCAACTTCCCAACACAAACCACGAAAAAAGATGTGAAGAGATTCCTAGGAACCGCGTCTTGGTACAGACGTTTTATACCAAATTTCAGCACTATTGCGGGACCTCTGAATTCTCTAACATCAACAAAGAAGTGTGCTCCACCCTTCAGATGGTCAGCGGAAGCGGCCTTCACGACACTTAAATCATGTTTGGTCACAGCACCGGTATTATGCTGCCCTAATTACGACCTTCCTTTCGAAGTTCATACAGACGCCAGTAATTTCGGGTTAGGCGCTATGCTCACCCAAAATATAGATGGCGTTGACCGCCCTATAGCATTCAGGAGCCGCTCTTTAACGGGTCCAGAACGCAACTATAGCGTTACAGAAAGAGAAACTCTGGCTGTGCTGGACGCTCTCGAACACTGGCGCTGTTATTTAGAGAATGGTAAATGTTTTACGGTTTACACTGACCATTCAGCTTTAAAAGGGTTTTTAACCATGCCCAACCCTACGGGTCGTCTCGCCCGCTGGGGTCTGAGGCTCTCTGCCTTTAATTTTATTATTAAACACCGTAAAGGTAAAGATAATGTAATTCCAGATGCATTATCTAGAGCAGTACCAGTAGCAGAAATTAGTGCCACAAGTGATCGCAGTTATATTACCAAGGACGACTGGTATCTTAACATCTTCAACGGTTGCGTAAGTTCGCCTACTAATTTTCCGAACTACGTGGTGACGAATGGGAAATTGTATCGTTTCTCGAAGGGTAACAGCCTACTTACATACGAATTCGAATGGAAAGAAGTTGTTCCTAAAGAACATCGTGAAACTATACAAAAAAACAACCATTCTGACCCCACAGCGGGACATATGGGAATTTTTAAAACTTACCAAAGACTTAAGTTACGCTATTATTGGCCAGGTATGTACGGCGATACTGCTAAATTTGTGACAGCTTGTGATACATGTTCTGCATATAAATCTCCTACCCATATTACCCATGGTCCACTAGGTAGACCTTAGGAGTGTAGCAGGCCATTTCAAATGATTTCCATAGATCTAGTAGGCCCTCTACCAGTTTCCCGTAAGCAGAATACTTACATATTAGTAGTTTGTTGTTGTTTTTCCAAATATTGTTTACTATTCCCTCTAAGGAGAGCTATGGCAGCAAATGTCGCCAAATGTTTGGAGGAAGGTGTTTTCCTTGTGCATGGCATCCCACAGGTGGTTTTGCAGGACAATGGAGTGCAATTCATTAGTCGTGAATTAGCTAAACTATACGAATATTATAAAATTCCAAAAGTGCAATTCACGCCTAAATATACGCCCCAAGTAAACACTGTGGAACGTTATAATAGAACATTGATCACCTCCATATCAACTTTTGTAGAAGATGACCACAGAACTTGGGTTGTAAACTTACCAAAGATAGTTTGCTATGAATAGTGCCGTTAACGAGGTAACCAAATTCACACCGGCATTTCTAGTGTACGGTAGAGAACTTGTACCATGCGGGTCGCATTATTCTACAGATGTAGACCCAATTGATCTGGTGCTCTCGCCACGCGATGAATACGCGGAAAACCTCGGCTGTTTGGCAAAAATATTCGACAAAGTCCAACTATCTCTGTATAATAGCCATGTCAAAAGCTCGCGACATTATAACCTACGCCGAAAACCCGTAGGACACGTAGGAGACATTGTATGGAAACGGTGCTATTTCCAAAGCGATAAGGATGCCCACTTCGCGAAAAAACTAGCTCCCAAATTCTTGAAATGCAAAATAATAGCCAAGCGCTCCCCATTAGTCTACACCGTCGAAGACATGTCTGGAAATAATTTAGGAAACTGGCACATCAAGGATTTTAAACTACACTCCTCTCCTTCGTAATTTTTTTTTTTGGTAGTATGTTGTCATACTTTTATAGTGTGATCTCCGATCCTCATATCAAGTCACTTATTATGTTGTTATATTCACGTGGGTTATACACGTTGAATTTACCTTATCATTTTCGTTCTGTTTCGTGGGTTCGACTCATAAAATGTTTTTTTTCCTTTTTTTAGGGTTGCTAATCAATATTATAATATATTAGCATTCGTTTTATTTTATCATGTATCGGCAAATATTAAATTCAACATTATTTCGTTCAGTAATTAATTATGTTTGTCTTTAGCGGATTAAAACAAGCCTACACGAATTTTGATGTGTTGATTGGGAGTTTTGTTTTAGTGTTGTATGACTTCTTTATAGGTCTACACACGTTTTGTTTTATTGCGTTTTGCAATTTTTTAGCGGAGTATGACAGTTTCTTGGTATAGGTCTACTCGTCTGCTGCTCTCTTTTCGTTACAGCGGGTCGTGACTGTAACAAATTCGCTAAAGACTAGACATACTCGCCTGCCAATGCCGCTTAGTTTATTTAATTTTTGTTTAATCAATTGTTCGTATATTTATCATAGTCGTCACCGATAACGGTTGTTTTCCTTGATACGTAGTGTTTCGGAATATTGGTTTTAATTTTTTTTTTTTCTTTCTCGTCTACAATAATTGTAAATTAGAAAGTTGTTGCGTTTCGGTCTCTGTCTACGTTGTCTTTGATGAATAAAAATAAGCCTACACGGAAGTTGAAGTTAGTTGGGAGATTGTTTTTTTGCGTTTTGCGCTTTATAGCGGGTTATGAGCCTTGTATGGGCCTAATTCGTTTATTGTTTTGCGTTTTGCGCATTTATGGCGGGTTGCGACCTCTTGTATGGGTCTGATTCGTCTTGTTGTTTTGCGTTCTGCGCGTATAGAGCGGGTTGTGACTCTTTAAGTAAGCCTACACTAATTTTCTCGTTACAGCGGGTCGTGACTGTAACAAATTCATCAAAGACCAAATGTATTTCACTGTGCCGATTCGTCCGAATGTTTCACGTTACAGTATCCTTCCTCTTAGACGCTCTTTGTCATGAAGTGCTGTTCTCGAGTCCAATCTTTTAATTGAGTTGTACTCTAGTTGTATGGCAGTCTGTTGATTATAAAATTTCCTCAGACAACTATGACAGGTCGTATGCTAGGTCGCATGGTAGGTATTTGTTAGTGGAAGTATGAAAGAGAGACAGTTACTGGGCGGTTTTATCCTTCTTAGGCGCTTACCGCAGCGGATTTTACTACGTAAAATCCTTTCTCTGGGAGAGGGGGTATTGTTACGTCGTAACAAAGTTTTAAAAATATCAAATAAAAAAAAATCATTACACACAAACAAACAAAATAACTAGTTGTTACGATCGAATTGAAACCGCGCGCTTTAACTAGTGATACCATCATACCATCATACCATGACCATATAAGGTATTGATTGGTACCGAAAATCAAATTCTTTCTAGAACATCTAATAAGAAACGCCCACAACATAGAAAGATCTAGAAATATAAAAAAATACACTAGCGAACAACGGGACAATAATCCTATCTCGCTCAGTTCGATTATTGCTATCTTAGTCCCACAAGAATTTTATAAAAAACAGACAATAGTTTAGGGCGTGCCTGGCTTCGGTTGAGCCGTTCTTTCCATATCTCTGTCCTCGTCTCAGACGAAGGATCTAGAGATCTGGGGAGTGCGCACTGTTGCCTCAGGCAGGAAGTAGGCCGTCCTGATACAGTATTGTTAGAAATATCACCCAGTAAGGAGGCGGAGCCCAGCGCAACGTCATCGTGACGCGTGTGGAGTGGGATTGCTTAGTGGGGATAGTGGCAGATTTCGAAGCGACAGTATCGTTGGGACTTTTTTTTTTTGCTGGAGCACTTGGGTGTGCTGGACGTGTTTAGAGATCTATTAGAATTATTCATTCCAATTGTATTTTTTTGGATTAAGTCTAATTGTAAATGTAACAGAATTAAAGATTGTGATTTAGGTTATTTTCAGTTTCTTTTTTTTTAATTAAACCTACTTCTGGTTTGTAAAATCAGAAGTGGGATTCGAAAACAAAAGCCCACGTGACTGCCTGCTGATCTGCAGCGAAATCCGTGTTTTTCATTTTTTAATATTTTTTTAAATTTCTACCCGCTTTTATTTTTTTTCTCTCGTTAATTTAATAATGTTGTGTTGTGTTAAACTGTAAGTACTTTTGTTTTAATAATGTCTGGTCGTTCTTCGCGGTCTAAAAACAAAAGTGGCGATCCCGTAAAACGTAGTAAAAAACGCGAACATTTTTCGAAGAGATCTCGATCGCGACGTCGTGAAAACAGCTTTTCTAACGAAATTTTGGATACCATCATGAGTAGGTTAACTGCTATTGAGGATAAGTTAATTACCTCGGTCTCAAGCTCAGTAGCATCACGTCCAGCACAAGAATCCCAACATCACCGCCAGTGCCAGGTGGTAAGGTCAGCGAATTTGGTGAGTCAGTTCCAAATTTTAATGAGAACAGTGCGGACAAAATTGTGAATGCATTATCATCTTTGCTGCAAGTAAAGCCTAGTCACTATTACATCTCCAATTTTGATCCGGGTGTTCATGACTGAGCTCAATCGTTGGGACGACCATGAGTGCTTGTCACGCATCGGAAAATGCCTGAGGGGCGATACGCGCACGTGGTTGAACGATTGGGTGTCCGACGATCGCACGTGGACAAATTTAAAACTTGAATCGTTAACTCTGTCCGCGGAGCGTCAATATCGCTAACATTTTGTTCGAAGTAATGTGTGTTGATTCGACGAATTTTACCACTTATGCGTAATACGTACGAAAGTCTTTGCTGCGCTTGAATATTGTGAAAGGTCTATCGGATGACCTAAAAACCGCTATTGTCATCAGTGGTATAACGGACCCGCAAGTACAAGCTGTCGCATACAATGCCAAGTCGCAAACTAGTGAGCTGGTGGAATTTCATTCAATATACTTGAAACCTAAATAGGATTTTAGAAATGCCCCTAAATTTGTCCACCCGTTAACTGAAAATCGTTTTAAACCTCACAAGCGTCCAGTCGGTACTTCACAAACTGTTATGAAATGTTTTAAATGCGGCGGTGTAGACCATATGCAATCACGTTGCCCTAAAAAGCAGAAATCCGAATCCAACAACACAGAAGCGAAATCTGCAATGCCAATTAATAAGTCACCTTTGCTATCTTGCACGTACTGCCACAAGGTAGGGACATTCTATTGGTAGATGTTTTGATAAACAGCACAACAAATTGACAAATCCGTCTAAAGTAATTTTTTTGTCAGAAGTTGCCCGACATAGCAACATCATGACAGCAACCATCCGAGGGGTTCCAGTAGACGTTTTGGTTGAAAGCGGTTCGGATATCTCTTTATTTCTAGGTCAGTTTTTAATCATCTTAATTGCAAAAGGATTCCCTCATACCGCTCAATGCGTGTAATCGGTAGTCAACTCATCGAGTCTACCTGCTATGTCACAACTGATATTAAGTTTCCAGAGATATCTTTAGAGGTGAATCTATTCGTAGTGCCATCTGAAACCATCAGTGCTTCTGTACTGTACTGTAGTGTAGTTCTTCTGTAATAGGCACTGATGTCTTAAATCAAAAACAACTAGCTTATATGCGAACCGGTGATATAAAACGGCTCATTAGGGTAGATAGTAATTCACATGTGCATCACTTACGCAACAGATTTTATCGATACCTCCTTGGTAGGCGAGGAGAGGAATCGACCTACTTTTGCTTGTAAAGGAGTTTTCAGAGTCATTCGTTAAGGGCACTGCGACGTCCACTGTCAATACTGGCAGTATGGAAATAAGGGTAAATAGTGATGTGCCGGTGCGCTGTCGACTCTATAAGCTCTCGGTTGATGAGAAAGCACGAGTTCGTGATATCGTGAACGACTTGTTAGGCAAGGGAATAATCAGGGAGTCTCAATTTGAGTATGCGAGTCCTATCACACTCGTTAAGAAAAAAGACGAGTCTGATAGGATGTGCGTTGATTATCGCGCCTTGAATGCGATTACTATTAAAGGCAGATTTCCTTTGCCTTTGATAGATGACCATATCGACAAGTTGGGTAGTAGTAAACTTTTCACTAGTCTTGATATGACAACCAGATTTCATTAAATACCAATGAGGGATAATGAATCTATTAGCAAAACAGTGTTCGTTACACCGGAAGGCTATTTTGAATACACCAAGATGCCTTACGGTCTGACCAATGCACCTGTGGTATATCAAAAAAAATCATATCAAGCACTTTAAAAACTCTTTTAGATACTGGGCCTTACCTATATCAATGACGTATTGCTTTTAACTGATTCGGTTGATGGTCTGGATTTGTTGAGCCAGGTGCTTGCTGTTTTTGTGTCTGGCCGGGTATTTTAGATGATACATCGCTAATTACGCAGCCAAAACAGCTTGCATCGCAAATCTTACAAAAAAGAGGAGAACCTTTTATTTGGGGTGGCGATCAAGACGCGTCGCGTAGTTACATCATTCGTTGTTTAACTGAGGAGCCTGTGCTCGTGATATTTGACTCCAAATTGCCTACTGAACTTCATACAGACGCTAGTGCGATCGGTTACGGAGCTGTCTTACTATTACAGGAGCGTTGATGGGGGATGTAGCCCTCAACAGTTCTCGTCGGAACCGCGGGGCATTGATTTCTTTGGGACGACGGCGTGCCTTGGAGCTGTTGGAATCTGGTCGACGACAGCGGGATTGTCGCGTGGATGAAGGGCGGAGGCAACCTCCTATATATGCTTTGGGTGGCTTTGTTTGTTGGCAGGATTTCGCGGAGCTTCGGGAGGCTGGATGCCTGCATGGGGGGTCCTTGCAAGGTCGTCGAGATCCTCCCTCATTGCTGTTATGGGCTGCAGCGTCTGACGGGGTCCTGTGGCAAGCGGAGTCGAGCAGCTGCAGAACGTATGGACGCCGGAGGCGTGTGCCGTGGCGAAGCGCATGCCGTGGCGAAGCGCGTGCTGTGGCGAAGCGCATGCCGTGGCGAAGCGTGTGCTATGGCGAGGCGCATGCTGTGGCGAGGCGTGTGCTATGGCAAGGCGCATGCCGTGGCGAGGCGTGTGCTATGGCGAGGCGCATGCCGTGGCGAGGCGTGTGCTATGGCGAGGCACATGCCGTGGCGAGGCGTGTGCTATGGCGAGGTGCATGCCGTGGCGAGGCGTGTGCTATGGCGAGGCACATGCCGTGGCGAGACGTGTGCAGCTTTCTTCGTGGTGGGTGACTGGCTGTCACGCGCGCTTGCCTTTGTGCAGCTACCTATGGCGTGAACAGTAGTTTTGGGACCATGCGCGCTTGCCTTTGTGCAGCTACCTATGGCATGTGTCGAGACCGTGCGCGCTTGCATCAGTGCAGCTACCTATGGCACGTGTCGAACCACGCGCGCTTGCCTTTGTGCGGCTACCTCTGGCGTGAGTAGTAGTCATGTTTGACGAGGATATCCTATGGTGCGGATATAGGCTGCTGGGGCTTGCAAGTTGCAGCTACCTATGCCGCGAACCGTTTACCCTTAGTTAATTAGTATCGTTTTCCTTGGTGGTGCCACCTTAGTTATAAAAAGTACTTACTAGGTTTTCCTAGCTACCTTGTTGCCTTTTCTTACCTTTTATCTGCCTTAGTTGGAACCGCTTGAGTGCACGCTTGCGCGTTCCATTCTGATGGTAGAAGTTGTCCCCAAATGTTGCTAACGGTACTACGTTTCAGACGACGATTCTACCGAAGCCACCATGAGCGGTTCTATCCAGGGACCCAACCAGAGACTAGCGGTCGAGGACGACGCTCCGTCAGGAGAAGCCGTGTTAGAATTATCACCCAGTAAGGAGGCGGAGCCTAGCGCAACGTCATCGTGACGCGTGTGGAGTGGGATTGCTTAGTGGGGATAGTGGCAGATTTCGAAGCGACAGTGTCGTTGGGACTTTTTTTTTTGCTGGAGCACTTGGGTGTGCTGGACGTGTTTAGAGATCTATTAGAATTATTCATTCCAATTGTATTTTTTTAGATTAAGTCTAATTGTAAATGTAACAGAATTAAAGATTGTGATTTAGGTTATTTTCAGTTTCTTTTTTTTTAATTAAACCTACTCCTGGTTTGTAAAAGTATATAAAAACGAATTCGCGCAGGAACAAAGCCTTTTTCGACGCCAGAGTTCGCACGACAACTACTCCTAATTAATCGTTCTATTTTAAAAAGTGATAGTACCAGTGCTTTATTAAAATAAAAAATAGAAAATTTTAGATTAGCAACATTTTTCAACCCCCTTGGTAAGTTTAATATAATTAATTCCAATAGTTCTGGTTGCTGTTAACTAATTTTTCGTGTCTGGATTAATTCGATTACTATTCAACAAGTGATTTCTTTTACCTTCTAATAGTGTAGAAAATTTCTATGGCTATATATATATTTCTTAATAGTGGGTTAACAAAATGTGACAGCGAGTATCTTAAAAATTGGTAAAATATAATCTTATCTATTTAATCATTCCGATAAGTTTTGAATATATTTCACCGCGGTATTTTTCTTCATTTCTATTATCATATTAATTTCGTCCAAATCAGTCCTGCTTCCACAAGAAACCAGGAGAGATATGGCCGCGATAATTAATTCCCACTGTGTATTCCACGCGTGTATTATTAACATCGGTGGCTCACAGTATCTATTATTCTAAAATTTATGTTGTTAAAATTCCGCAAATATTAAATTTCTATACATACATAAAAATAATGAGCTTTTGGTTTTTGTTAATATATTAAAAATTGCCACCGAAAAATTGTATAATGTAACACAAATTTATTTGCTAGATTAGGTGATGTCACGATAAGAGGGTTTTCTCGATATACCCGACGAAATAAATATTAATGGTCATTGCTTCGCTCGATGTTTTTATCGAACTACCGCATTGTATATAAATTAAAATCTTTTGTACTTCATAGCGTAGTGGAGTGGTGATCGTCCAAAATATAAACAGTTGGGGTTTGATTCTGGGTTGGGTAATACTGTTTTATTTAAATATTTGTTTTTTTCTTTGTATTATATTTCAACCGGACATAAATATCGCCACTCCATTTCTTGTAATTTTTAATTGCTTCGCGAAAGATGCCGACGCCCACTCCTGGTCTCACCTAGTGCCTGGGGGTCGGATCTTTCGCGCTACTTGTTGTTTCGACGCGTTCCAGGAAACTGGGGGTCCACCGTACGGGTTGCAAAAGTACGGTTTGGGAGACAGCAGGCCACACTTCTGCCGGTCGACTCCAGCTGACCTCGGCGACTGAGGGCCTTCCATAGGGCACCTCCAAGTTCCCCACCTAGCCGGTGGAAGCTTATCACCGAAGACCCCCACGCGTCACGGGATCGAACAGCCGAAGTTAAGTCCCCAGCGCCCATAGGGTTTTTTTTGTTTGACCAGAAGGCTTCCCTGTGCCGCGAATTCACACCCCGGGTGTACTAAAATTATTTAATTCTAATTTAATTCTTTTTCCTTTTTTTTGTGATTTTTATTTATTTAAATTTGTTTTTAATAAACAATTGTATTTTTATAATTGTGTTTTTATTTGTACCCGCCGTCAGGCGGTCGTAACACAAGTTTATAACGCTTTAGTCAGAAGTCTCCTTGATTATGCGTCATTTACCCTTTCTCCAGCGAATAAGACTGACATTAATAAGTATAATGTGGTACAGTCTAAATGTCTTCGTATCATACTAGATGCAATAAAAAGCACACCAGTTAATGCTCTACAAGTGGAATGTTCTGACCCCCCTCTTCATCTTAGACGGCAGTACTTGTCAGATCGTTATTTTTCAAATATTCACACTCACTTCTCCTCCCTAAGATAGTAGCCCTTAATACTCTGATAAACTGTAACAACCATTTCTGGCACAACAAAGATATTCCTTATCTTATCTATAGTTACAGAAAAGTTCTTAACTCCAATAATGTGACTTTTAAAAGATACCCTATCCAACCGGTTTACTTATATGACTATTGAATTGTTTTATATGTTCCAAGTATTTTATTCTCTATAGGCATTCATAAAAATACTCCAGATGCTAATAATAAGCTGCACGCGTACATTGAACAGAATGCTGGCACAATGGAAATTTTCTTTACGGATGCTTCCAAATCGACAGGAGAGGGAGATACTGTATGTAACAATGTGGGTGCTGCTTTTTTGCGTCATTCCACTGGATTTTTTAAATTGTTTAAATATCCTTCTGTGTAAGCAGTGATAGCCTAGTGGTCAGACCGTTGGACTGCAAAGTCAGAGGTCTCAGGTTCAAACCCAGGCATGTACCTCTGTCTTTTCGAAAACATGTGCATGTTAAAAATTAACTATCACTTGCTTTAACGGTGAAGGAAAACATCGTGAGGAAACGTGCATGCCTGAGAGTTTCTCGACAGTGTGTGAAGTTCGCCAACCCGCACTGGGCCGGCGTGGTCGACTATGGCCTAAACCGTCTCAGTTTGAGAGGAGGCCCGTGCCCAACGGTGGGACAGTTTCTTAACAGGGCTAATATTATTATTATCCCTCCGTGTCTAGTAATTATTCTGCGGAATGCATGGCTGTTTTGGAATGTCTGCATTACATTATTCTACATAGTATAAACAACTCCATTATACTTACCGATTCTCTTAGTTGCTTCCAATCTCTGCATGCTAATCCATTTAGTAAACATATGAATCCGGTAACACTTAAACTAAAAAGTAAACTGAAGGAATGTCAGGACTCCAATCTACAAGTTTTGTTTGCCTGGATTCCTGGACATTCGGGTATTCAGGGCAACGAAACTGTGGATTGCCTGGCAAAACTATCAAGCCTTGAAGGCCGTTTAGATAGTATTGTTTATTGTAATGACATGCTTTTTTTTAATGGCAGTTTTCGCTACCAGGCGACTAAGTGTTGGAACAATATACCACCTCCTATAAGAAATGTTACTACAAGGGTTACTTTTAAAAAAATGTTAAAATCAGCAATTTTGGAAACTCAAAAACTAGGTTTACGCTTTGATCGTCCTGGTAGCGTTCTTCAGTTGTCGTCGGGGCTCGTATAGTCCTAACATAAACTCAATATATATATATGAAATAAAACTATTTTTTCGGATTGTATCGCGGTTTATTTTGATTTTTAAGTTCCCGTTAACCTCCACCTCTCACCACCATCCATCACAGTTAGCTACCGTGGGTAAATCTTTGTTTCAGAGAGCACAAGGGATCTGTGACAAGAAACATCTGGCTGCCGAGCTTCAACATGTCAAGCAAGTCCTGCACGACAATAAGCTTCGAGTCCCACGCCAACGTCACAGTGACCGAGTGAAACCAGCCACAGTCGAGCGTCTCCCTGCTGTACTACCTTACATAAGAGGAGTCACAGACAAGATTGGCTACATCTTGAAGCGTGCTTCAATTAAAACATTTTATAAGCCGCCAAAGAAGATCAGTCAGTTTTTACCATCTGTCAAGTGTCACATCCCTCTTCAAGATGCAGGAGTATACAAGCTTGATTGTGAATGTGGTCTCTCTTACATAGGACAAACAAAAAGACCAGTAAAAACTCGAGTTAAAGAACACATAGCTGACCTAAAACACCGTCGCTCAAAGAAGTCTGCAGTCTGTGAACATGTCCTTGACCGCAACCGCCATAACATCAGATTTGATAGACCACAAATCCTCGTGAAAGAACACCGATTCCTACCAAGGATGGTTCGCGAGGCTATTGAAATTAAAAAACATCCTAATTTCAATAGAGAAGATGGCTGGGTGCTTCCATCGTCTTGGGATCCAGTAATTAATATAATCAAATCTAAAACCAAGCATAACACTGCAAGACCTCAAGACACCGTGAGCTCATTCTGCGTAGATCGGACCAACAAAAACAAAAATAATTAAGAAGTTTGAGGGTACCCCGGAACAACTATGCCTTTTGGACGTCTAACACCTCAGTCCTTCCCGTGACCATGGGTGCTGCAAAGCACTCGAAACGTCGGGAACTTAAAAATCAAAATAAACCGCGATAAAATCCGAAAAAATAGTTTTATTTCATGTGTAATATTCGCGTAAATCTAAGAACTCAGTATGTCAATATATATATATATATATATTTTTCTTTTTGCCACGAATAAATATTATTATATGTATTCTTCTTCTTTTTATGTATATATATTTTATTAACAAGTTTTGGGATCATGTCTGTAACGCTGCACGAGTTTCTCGCGTAACATCGTGGTTGCAGCTGAAAATCAGCGTTTTGCTCCTCGAGCAAATGCGGCGATGAGCTGTGGCCCTTTTGTACCACTGTGACACACTTACTACAATAATGTTATAATTTAAATTGTACTGAATGTTTTTTTTTTAAATGTTTTAGGATAATGTTTTGTACTGTGTGTCCTTTTGTTACAAATAAACTTTTTATCTATCTATCTTTTACTTCCACGTATACACTTATTTGAAAATTCGAATCGTGATTGGGTGACAGCAAATTTACACAAGGGCAAATTTTATCGGTCAATTCAATCCGTAGTCCCAACCAAACCCCGGTTCTCCAAATTAAAATTAACTAAGAAAACAACTTTTATCCTTTTCCGTCTTAGATCATTGTTGCAGTCCTTTACATTTTATAATTTGAATATAAGGAACTATTGTAAAGTTTATTGTACATCGTAATATCTCCATTTAATTTTATAATATGTCCATAATTGTTTCTATTGGTAAAATTATTGAACGAAGAATGCGCGAGAAGTCCGATGGAGTGTTGTGTGAGGCACAGGGAGGTTTCTGGTCTGGAAGAGGATGTTCGGATCAAGTTTTCTCCCTCCGCAACATCGTAGAAAAGCATCTGGCAGTAGGCCGGAAGGTTTTCTGCGGTTTTGTGGACCTGGAAAAGGCGTTTGATAGAGTCGTGCGAAAGAGACTTTGGGACATTTTGCCAGAGTATGGTATAAACGGCACCCTGTTGCGAGCCGTCCAGTCCACCTACGTGGACAGCAAGGCATGCATACGGGTGGTTGGTAACATGTCACCTTGCTTTGACGTTAAAATCGGCGTCAAGCAGGGTTGCGTGTTGTCCGCTAGACTGTTTATAGTGTATCTGGATAAAAGTCTTCAAAGACTGAATGCGATGACTGAAGGGGTAAAAATGGGTGATCTAGTGATAAACCACCTATTGTATGCAGATGACGCGGTTTTGATAGCGCCAACAGCCACTGATCTGCAAACACTAGTCACAGTTATGAGAGACGACTGCATGAACAATGGCTTACATTTGAATGTGAAGAAAACCAAAATTATGGTTTTTGAACGGGAAGAAACCAGAACGAATGCAAGGATTGTGGTTGGTAACGATGTGCTGGAGCAAGTGAATGAGTTTGTATATCTTGGATGCGCCTTCAGTAAGGATGGGAAATACACCGCTGATATAGAGAGAAGAGTGAATGCAGGTAATAGGGTGAATGGTGCGATGGGAAGGCTACTTGGCAGCCGGCACTTAAGCCATAAGGCGCAGCTGTCCATGCATAACGGAGTGCTTGTCCCAACGCTGTTATATGGCAGTGAGAGTTGGGTATGTAAGAAGGAGAACGAAAGCAGGATAAATGCGGTCGAAATGCGATCTCTGCGGAAGATGTGCGGAGTCACGCTGACCGACCGTATTCGCAACAGCGTAGTAAGAAAGCGAGTAGGTATGAAAGATAGTATCGGTGTAAAGATGAGAAAGGGTATGCTCCGTTGGTTCGGGCATATAGAAAGAATGCCAGAAGAAAGAATGACAAAACAGATATACAATGCGAAAGTGGAAGGATGTAGGTGCCGGGGAAGACCTTTTTTTTTTTTCCTGGGGAAAATCCTGCATAGGACTTCCGCGAGCCTCGGGGGAAGCTCGCGGGGCGTGTCGGATTCCTACCGACTAAAAACCCCAGGGTGGCCGACATCAGCACTTTGGAAGGGCTCCGGGATCTCCGTATGGAACGCACCGGTGCCCCTCTTGTGCCTCGCTCCGAAGAGCCCGCCATCGGAGGGAGACTTGATGACATGCTCCCTCCCGCACCGACGCGGTGCTCACGGTGACGTGGGCCACACCACGCCACCGTCCTCCTCGGGGTTGCTCGTGAAGGACGCTCAGGGCCCCCGCCCCTTGCGTCCGCAACCCCGAAGGCCCCCCTGCTGATGTTGATGCAGGGGGGGGGGGTCCCCCGCCAGATATTACGGCGGGGGACGCGAGTTAGCCCGTATTCTTAAGCCCCGGGCTATTGGGCTGGGGGGCCTGGGCGGGCTGTGCCTCCGCCCCGGCGCCGTCGCCTTCGTCGAGCAGGATCGGCCCTCTCCCGATCCCGCTCGTCCTCCTCCTTCTGGGACATCACAGTCTCGCAGAAGAAGGATACGGCCCCCCACGCCGATTCCCCTGCCAGCATAGCCGCTACTATTGCCGGCAAGGAGAGGTCCGGTCCGATCCGGTCGACCAGGATCCGCCGCTCGGAGGCCCACGCTGGGCACTCTTCGAGCGTGTGCTGGGCGGAATCCTGGTCCCCACCGCAGTGGTGACAGGTCGTCGTCGCCTCGCGTCCGATCTTCCTCAGATAATCACCGAAGCAACCGTGACCGGTGATTATCTGAGTAAGGCTATAGGTGACTCGCCCTCTCCTCCGCTGGTGCCAGGCTTCGAAGGACGGCAGGATAGCTTGGACGACGCGCTTGCGCGCGATGTGCTCTTGACTGAGCCTCGCGCGCCACTCCTCCAGAGCGCGCCGTCGTTCCCGCCGTCTCACTTCTTCGAGCGCAGGCACGCCCTCACCACTTTGGCGGACGCCACGAGTCTGGTCGTAGACCCTCGCGTCCATGTCCGCCAGGATGTCGAGCGGCGGAAAGCGTGCCAAGAGTGTTGCCGCCTCAAAGGATATGGTACGGTATCCTCGTGCGATGCGGATGGCCATCTTGCGCTGCAGGCTCTGGATCTTCATTCTGCTGCGCCGGACGCCTGACAGTCGGTGTGACCACACGGGCGCCCCATAGAGGGCCACCGATCGCACGACCCCCCCGTAGAGGCGGCGCACCTCCTCCGACGGTCCCCCAAGGTGGGCAGCAGTCTGTGCATAGCACCCACTACCCTTTCGACCTGGGGGACTAGGCGCTCGAAGTGCTCCTCGAAGCCCCAGCGACTGTCCAGGGTGAGGCCTAGGTACTTTAGGTACCTCCCCACCCGGACTGGCGAGTCTCCAACGCGAACCCACGAGTCGGGTGGTTCCCTGCTCCTCGGCAGTTTGTGGAACCATAGCGCCTCGGTCTTATGAGGCGCTATCTCCAGGCCCAACTCGCGGATCTTGGCGACGACGACCTCTGCCCCAAGCTCGGCGAGCCCTATGGTCCTCTCGAAGGTGTCCCCCTCGGCCAACACCAATGTGTCGTCAGCGTAACATACGACGCTGACGCCGGGGGGGAGATCGACACGCAGGACTGCATCGTAAGCGAGGTTCCATAAGAGGGGGCCCAACACGGACCCCTGCGGAACCCCGCAAGACACTTCCCTCCGGTGCAATGTACCGCCCTGTCCAATGTACTGGACGTATCTGTCGCGCAAATAGTCCCCGACCACGGCCTGCAGGTATAGGGGGACGTGATGATGTTCCAGCGCCCCCAGGATCGCGCCCCAAGGCAGGGAATTGAAGGTGTTGACGATATCCAGACTTATCGCCAACGCCATCCCACCCCGGGACACGGCCTGCGCCGACAGGGAGCGGACGCGAAGTATCGCGTCTAGCGTGGAACGCCCCTGTCGGAAGCCGTATTGGCTTTCAGCCAGGTCGGGACCGACACGCGACAGATGCCCACCGAGACGAGCGGCAAGAATCCTTTCGAACAACTTGCCGGCCTCGTCTAGCAGGCATATGGGACGGTACGCAGAGGGTGTGTCTGTAGTCCTGCCTTCCTTCTTCAAGAGGACCAGGCGAGCCTCCTTCCAGGCCGTGGGGAACTTGGCGTAACGGAGGCAGCTATTTAATAGCCGCCTCAGCTTGTCCCCCAGGGCGGCCAGAGCGATCACCCACGCCCGCCCCGGTATACCGTCGGGGCCGGGCGCGGTATTACGAGCCCGCAACCGGCTAACGGCTTGGTCCAGCTCCAGTTCGGTCACCTCCAACTCGTCGGTGTAAAGGGCCGACGACACCGTCGGGGGGACTGAGGGACTACCCCGAACCGTCGGGAAAAGTGCGTCGATTACCCGACGCAGCAGTTCAGGGTCTAGGGTCTCCGTCAGGGGGGGCACCCAGGGGCGAAGCTTGCCCAGCACCACCCTGTAGGCGCGCCCCCATGGATCCCCGTCGAGTCCCTCTAGGAGCTCACTCCAGGACCGAGACCTGGCGTTCGCAATAGCGATTTGGAGCGCCTTAGTAGCCGCTCGATAGGGCTCATAGGCTCTGGCCTTCTCCTCCTCGGTGGCCGGGGAAGACCTAGACTATCTTACCATGACCAAATAGACCATGTCTTAGCTGAAGGGCAAGTCAAGAGTCTCCGTAACCGGCGAGTGTGTATGAGACGAACTATGAGAGTGGAGGTAGCCAGAGAGGTATGTAAGGAAAGAACCTGTTGGAACTCTGTACTCTCTGCCTACCCCGCGAGGGAGCTGGCGTGATGATATAGAGAGATATAGATAGATAGATAGAATTGTTTCTTAAATGATCTTGTTAAATTTATGTTTATATTGCCTAATTTCCTCAAATCCTTACCGGTCCGCCGAACCTTAAAACCTCGCAAAACCCATCATATTTATAATCAAAGAAATCGATCATCTCAAATTATTGTTCACCGAGGAGTTGAATTATTCTAGAAATCTTACAAACACGATTTAGCACTTTACTGGACATTGGCAAAATACACTTGAAATTAGTGTGAAGCCATAACCTAAAGAAGAAGAAGAAGATTGCAGCGTCATCTAACGTTAAATATTTTAACTTCATGGTTTAGTTCTGCCATCTATTAACGTGTTTGGAAAAGACATAATTAAAATTCTATCAAATTAAAAATCACTCTTGCTCAGGCAGAATCTAATATCACGATGACCATCTTAATTTTGTAAACTTATTTCGAACGAATTTCTCAAATGCCAGTTCTAAGATTGTGTACCGTGATGGTGTCTGCGTTTGAGCTTTTAGCATTTTGTGCGGCATATTTGCAGTTTTCTGCATTATTTCTATAGTTATTTTCCGTACAACGTCGAATCGAGCTGCGGTTCCTCCGTTTACGTGAAAAAGTGCAGTGATAAGGTTCTAGTGTTGTAAAAACGCTCGCGTCTTCTACGTGTTTCAACGCTCGTGAGCGTCGACTCAGCGCTAAACGCTCGACTTCAGCGCTAAACGCTCGACTTCAGCGCTCATTTTTACGACACTATAAGGTGCTCCAGGTTTTTGAGTTATTGTAATAAACATGGCCGACAAGGAAAATAAAAGGAAATGTTCACACGGTGTAAAACTTTTCAGGTTGCCTAAACCGGCCATAAGAAACCTGCTTCGGTATGTGACAAGTTATAAAAGTTACAATAAGAATAACCTATATAGTTATAACCTTTTTATAGCGATCTATGAAAATAATGTCTTACTGATTGAAATTGTTAGCTTTTTTTAGCTGTGAATTATGGGTGAAATACATGTTTCCTGAAAGAGAGTACTCTTCAACAGTATTTCAGCATGAAGTTGTATACTAAACACAGAATGCTATGTCAGAGACATTTTAAAGACAATGATTTTACTGATAGTCTAAGCATTAATTACTCAGAACAGCTACTCCATGTGAAGTATGTATAATTTATCTTATTTTGTTTGCTATATACCTAATTAATCGTTCAAGTTTGTTATAGTCAGTTCAGTAATCATAGAGTTTATTGATTACAAACAAAAAAATCTTTCCGCTTTATAATATTAGTAGATGTAGAGATGGCTCTTGTGTCATATTTCTGGCAAAATTAAATTGTTGATATATCATTGACCTGAATGCCAGTATGACAGAGATGAAGAAAGAAATATACCGGCAATGCAAGAATGCCACTAAAACTTTAGTGAAAGAAAAGCGTGAAAGAGCCAGTATGATTGAGGAGGAGAGGCTGGCGAAGAACTTCGAGAACAACACCAAACTCTTTTGGAGCAAGGTGAGAAAGGCTCGAGGTGATTCGTCAGGCTCCAGAATGGAAAGGATAAAATCTAAAGATGGTGACATTCTTGCAGACACACAAGCTGTGCTAAACCGGTGGAGTGAATATTTTGGAGAAATGTATGGAGATGACCCGGATGCTGATGCCGCAGACGTGCCTAAAGGCGAGATTGCGGCACCAGAATCAACGGAGGACATCACTATGGAAGAAGTTGAATGGGCGATAGGAAGTATGAAAAACGGTAAAGCTGCGGGAGTAGACATGATATCTGCCGAGATGATCAAATATGGTGGAACTTGCGTCCGGGACGCTTTCCGGGCCCTTGCAAACCTTTGCTGGAGGACCGGTAGAGTCCCTACAGATTGGCGCCGCGCAGTCATAGTACCCTTGTATAAAGGCAAGGGTTCACAATATGACTGCGCCAATTACAGAGCCATCAGTTTGATCAGCTTGGCAGCCAAGGTGTACGGTAAAATTATTGAACGGAGAATGCGCGTGAAGTCCGATGGAATGTTGTGCGAGGCACAAGGGGGTTTCAGGTCTGGAAGAGGATGTTCGGATCAAGTCTTCTCACTCCGCAACATCGTAGAGAAGCATCTGGCAGTGGGCCGGAAGGTTTTCTGCGGTTTTGTAGATCTGGAGAAGGCATTTGACAGAGTTGTGCGAAAGAGACTTTGGGACATTTTGCCAGAGTATGGTATAGATGGCACTCTGTTGCGAGCCGTCCAGTCCACTTATGTGGACTGCAAGGCATGCGTACGGGTGGGTGGTAACAGGTCACCCTGGTTTGACGTTAAAATCGGCGTCAAGCAGGGTTGCGTGTTGTCCGCTAGACTGTTTATAATATATCTGGACAAAAGTCTTCAAAGACTGAAAGCGATGAATGAAGGTGTACAAATGGGTGACTTAGTGGTAAACCATCTACTTTATGCAGATGACGCGGTTTTAATAGCGCCAACAGCCACTGATCTGCAAACACTAGTCACAGTTATGAAAGACGACTGCATGATCAATGGCTTACACTTGAATGTGAAGAAAACCAAGATTATGGTTTTTGAAAGGGAAGAAACCAGAACGAATGTAAGGATTGTGGTTGGTAACGATGTGCTGGAGCAAGTGAATGAGTTTGTATATCTTGGATGCGCCTTCAGTAAGGATGGGAAATACACCGCTGACATAGAGAGAAGAGTGAGTGCAGGGAACAGAGTGAATGGTGCGTTGGGAAAGCTACTCGGGAGCCGGCACTTAAGCCATAAGGCGCAGCTGGCCATACATAACGGAGTTCTTGTCCCAACGCTGTTATATGGTAGCGAGAGCTGGGTATGTAAGAAGGAGAATGAAAGTAGGATAAATGCGGTAGAAAAGCGAGCTCTGCGGAAGATGTGCGGAGTGAAGCTGACCGACCGCATTAGCAACAGCATAGTAAGACAGCGAGTAGGTATGAAAGATAGTATCGGTGTAAAGATGAGAAAGGGCATGCTCCGTTGGTTCGGGCATATAGAAAGAATGCCAGAGGAAAGAATGACAAAACAGATATACAATGTGAAAGTGGAAGGATGCAGGTACCGGGGAAGACCTAGACTATCTTACCACGACCAAATAAACCGAGTCTTATCTGATGGAAAAGTCAAGAGTCTCCGTAACCGGCGAGCGTGTATGAGACGAACTATGAGAGTCGAGGAAGCCAGAGAGGTATGTAAGGAAAGAACCTGTTGGAACTCTGTACTCTCTGCCTACCCCGCAATGGATCTGGCGTGAGGTTATAGATAGAGATAGATAGATATAGATAGATATATCATATTTAGTATGTTTATAGGTGGTATGTTTTTGTTTTTTTTTTTGTTTGTTTGTTTTTTCATAAAAACGTAGCCCCACACTAGGATTTATTCCTGTGTCGTGGGTGCGTTTACAAACATGAAAATTCACAAACAAATACCCAAACCGGAACAAATAATTGTGGATCACACAAAGATTTGTCCCGTGCGGGAATCGAACCCGCGACTATTCGACACAGTGGGCGGAGCAGCTCAAGCTCTTAACCACTGCGCTAAATCGTCCGTCGCTGCGCTAAATGTATTCAATATCTACTCTATTTAGTAATGTGTTTTTTTTAGGTTGATGTAAGTGACATGACAGGTATTACTCTTGTGGAACCTGGACCACCGCTCCAGTCAATTACACCTGAAGTTATAAAACCTCAAGCTGGACCTTCACATGAAAGTCTTCCCTTTAAGGAAATCGCAATTATTGTAACCACCAGAGACTCTCAATGTGGACCAAATACAGTTCTTCCACCAAAAACCCATGGAATAAAGACATAAGAAAGAAGGAAAGACTTTTTTTCGAGTCGAATTGTTAAAACCACTAATTTTATCCTTTTTGGTCCACAAAACGTACATATTGCAACTTTTTCAGCAGTTGTGGACCACGTTTCAGAGTATAGTATAAAGAACCTGCCGTCAAGGATACATGGCAATGTCGGTGATGTTCGTTCATTTTGCAAAATTTCCGACTTTAAATTGCTAATCAAAGAAGAAAAAGGACTATAATATTTTTCACATAAGATGGTTAGTGACAGTTCTAAGTGCCAAACGAAATTAATATTTAATTCAATGGCGTTAAGCCATAAACCTATAAGTATAGAAACGGGTCATGGCTCTTATTGCCATTGAATAAAGTATACTTTTCTTTGACACGTACAACCATTTACAACTGTCACAGTACCCATCTTACATGAAAAATACTATAAATTCCATTTTACTACGTAAAAAGGTTCAAACTTAAAAACTAAAATTTACGCGAATGAAACTGTTTTGTTAGGTAATGCAACAAGGGGTGCTAAGTCGGACAACCTCCTCGTGGTGCACCCTGGGCGTCGCCAGCAGCCCCCTCGTTTCCCGTAGAGACTGCTGACAGCGGCGAATAGTCTGATGAGTGGCAAGAGTCATGCCGCTGCCCCTCGCACTCTTTGGCTCTCGGAGAGGGTGGGGCGCAGCGAATGTGGTATTGGAGCAACGGTACTCGGGGTCTCAGGTATCTCTCTGCATATCAGAGAGAACCATTGAGATTCACCTTTGTAACGAATAGACGGAACGGCGCGAAGCCCGATAACAAACAAAACCCAATCCTCCTTCCTATTCCCTTTCCTCATATTCCTTCCCAATCCAATCCTTACCCCTCTCCGTCGCTGAGTCTGGTGGTCGCTGACACCGCCTACAGACATGGTCCAATCCAGGACCACCGGCGACAAACCTGTAACCGCCAACGATGAGCTTCGGCTCTACGGTGGGACGGGGGCCTGGCCTTCATTGGCTGGGTCGCGTGGAAGACAACCACTTTAAAAAATTACCAGCCGCTAGTGCGGCAACCCGAGGCACCGGCCGACCCCTCGGTGTATATAGGCTTGTTGAGTACAGGGGTATGAGGTACAGGGGGCTCCGCCCGGGTTGACCGTTTATTTCCCCCATACTCGTACAATTATGGAACTTCAAAATAAAAATAATAAAAAACCAGATGAGAAGGAGACAGACGAAGAAGTCCACATCCGATGCACATATATTGTACACCACAATATATGTGCGTCGGATGTGGACTCATCCATAAGCGCCTCCACCAACTGTGGCGAAGGTGTGAGCGCTACGTCAAAGTGGCGTAAAAGACGCCGGCAAGAAAGTGCTGATTCGGGGCCGGGCTCAGGCTCGGACACCGAGAAGCTGAAGCCTTCCAAAAATGCTACAAAGAAGCGTGCCAGGGGTCGGCCCCGACCACCGGCCAATATGTGGGCCTCTGGAAGGCAAAAAAGGATTTGGAAGCCGCTAAAAGTGCTAGCCTGGTCCAAGATAGGCTAGAAGCGGCGGACAAACTGGCCGCCGATGCTGCACTCACTGCAGAGAGCGACAGAAGTTCTCGCGTGCGTCAGCGCGGCTAGACGCGGACGAACTGCCCGTGGAAGGACTCAAAAATCGACTTGAGGAGTCGATTTTGAGTATTAGGGTCTCCAAAGGCCTCAAAGGCGCTTAAGGAGGCAGCGAGCTCAATTGCTGAGTTGGCGGAGGAATTGCTCACCCTCACGGCGTCGGATGAGGTGCGCCGGCTGCAAGTGGAAAATGCTCAGCCTGCGACTGAGCCGGTTCCGTCGACATCGACTGCCCCTGACCCTCCTGCGGCCAGGAAGAGCCAAAAGCAAAAGAAAAGAGCAAGGCAACCTTCTCCCCAAGCAAGTGGTTGCCACGGCCAGCACAGACAAAGGTGATACAGAGTGGCAAACTGTAGCTGCAAAGAAGGCTGCCAATAAGGAAGCAAAGAAGACGTCCAAGGCGAGGGCAAGGCGGCGGAGGAGGCCCCGTACACCCCGCTCTACAGCGGTGGTCATGACCCTGCAGCCGGAGAAACGCGGGTTGACCTATGCTACAATTCTCCATAGCGCCAAGTCGCTAATCGATATCCAGGAGCTTGGCATCGAGGGGCTGAAGTGCAGGCAGACCGTCACTGGCGCTCGCCTGCCTGCTTAAAGTTCCTGGGGCTACGAGCGGCCCGAAGGCAGATGCACTGGCGCAGCGGCTGCAGGAGCAGCTCGCAGAGGAGGACGTCCGAATCACTAGGCCAACGAAATACGCCAGCCTCCGGATCAGTGAGTTGGACGACTCCGTCTTAGAAGAGGAGTTAATGGCTGCAGTTGCAAAGTACGGAGAGTGCTTTG